>OX578143.1:45632944-46215444 GCA_951213105.1 Amaurobius ferox
TTTCCGTGTTGAAATATCTTTAAAATTTCAGAGGACTATTTTCTTACTCCGTTGCTTCTCATTCCTTACCTCAATCCATATGGCTAGATTCGGGCGGGCTTCTTTACCACATGTAATGCCAAAGAGACGCACGTCAGGTAGAAAATTTCGTGATTGTGTGTGCAATCGTGTCACTAATCATCAGAAAATTGTGTGTGTGTGTAATCGTGTCTCTTTTAAGTCTTAAACATTTTTAAAAATTTCAGAGGATTATTTTCTTACTCCGTTACTGCACATCCCTTACCTCAATCCAAATGGTTGGATTCAGGCAGGCTTCTTTACCTCATGTAATGTCAAAGAAACGCGCGTCAAATAGAAAATTTCGTGATCGGACGCGCAAACTATTGTTTGGTAATTTAAGTTGTAATCGTATCACTTTTGAGTCTCAAACATTTTTTTTTTTGCTTTTACAGAATATTTTTGCGATCGACCTAAAATTCACTCGCGATCGACGGTTTGTCCCCTCCCCTGCTATGAAAATACTTTAAAAAAGTGTCAAGCTTGAGAAAAAAAGAGAAAAGATAGAAATACAGAAGATCCCTCATCAAAATATACTTTAAAAGTGGAGGAATAGCTCTTGTCGATATATTTAATTTTCTTGGAATTTCAGCGTGGTGACGAAGTTTTAAAACGCGCTAAGTCTCCAAATGAAATAGAAAATGTTTTAAAATGACAAATTACATATAATTTTGAGTAATTATCTATATATGCATTTTGTGTGATAAAATTTAAGTTATTGTACATCGAGAAATAAAGAAAGAAAAAAGGAATTTGCGGCAGTCAAGAAAGTCATATGTTGCTCACATATTCATTTTAGTAAATCTTTTACTAAAATAATTTTTATAATTAAAACATTAAGCCGCTTGAAAAAGAACTAAATTTGCATTTTCTGAATTTATATTTTTCTAAAGGATAAGACTAAATCGTGGCTTAGTCGCCAAAACAATTGTTTAAAATGCTTCGAAAATAATTAATAACATCTTCAACGATCCTTGACTCCTCCAGAGTTTCATAAAAATCTGTGATGAATTGCGGCTGTAGACGGGAAACACACTGTTATTTAAAAAAATTGTTTAGGACATCATGGATAAGATTTTAATTACTGCTTTATTCCACAGGGAATTTTGAGCATTAATTGCATCTTAAGTGCCGGAGAGAAAGGATATTTTTACTCCCTCATGCTATTGTGTGGGAAATGGATACTTTTAGTTTTATGATATTGTAAATAATTTACTGTGTTGATGCTTTTAATGGATATAACAGCATCTGTGAACAGGTTTTTTGCTTATTATGCGCTCGTCATCATGGAATAACGGATATTTGCAGTGAAGCCCAAAACGTATACTTGGTATGTGTCACAATTATGCCAATTTCTATGGACAAATTTAGTTCTATCACTTAACTAACTTCAAATATTTTTCAATATTGAGTTCATGTTATATGAGATTGCAACAGCATGTTCATAGTTGCAGTAATGCTTATTATTTATCATAAATGGCCAGGCACTTGATGCATTCCATCATTCGCCTATACATAGGCCAGAATTGTAAACTATTTAGCACTTATAGGACGTTGCCCGGCGCACCAGTGAAGGTGGAATACACAACGCTTAACAACACAACATCCATGCCCACAGATGGGACTCAAACCCAGAACCCGGCAGCCGAGCGAGCACGAGGAAAGGTTTGCCCTGACCGCTCAGCTACCGTGTCGACTAGTTACAATAATGTGACTATGAACTAAATGTTGCTGTAATTTCAGTTATATTGCTATCATTTCAGCTTTCCTGCTGTCATCTTAGTTGTCTTGTGCTTTCAGTCTCTTTCTGTCATTGCAGATATCGATTATTCCAACTGACAACTCATAAGTGCAAAATTGCTTTTTGGATACTGTTGTCAGCAATGGTATTGTAATCCAAACTTTAGGAATGCACACCATATTGGACAACTAATTGGACAACATATTGATTAACTGGACAACATATTGCTTATTTCGTGAGATGTCCAATTATCAAGTGTTCACTGTTTTTGTATATAACAAGTGTGAATAATTATTCGAACGAATTGATTATTCACCCTTTTTCATAGTTTTTTTTGTTACAGGTTTGTTCTGAAAGATTCATTTCCCCAATCTAATTATGCAATTCTTAAATTTTATGTTTAAAAATTCGCGAACCGGAATAAAAGTTCGGCAGTGGTTTCAGTCCGATGGAGCCGAAATATTTTATCGTGAGCAACGTTTTGTAAAGTAAAACTCCACTAAAGAACAATAAGCTAATTCGTTGTTTCCAGTCTCGTTTGCTTTGTTTACATACAGCAAATAACATGAACATATGGTAAAATAATATACGTAAAGTAATATAAGTAATATCCGCATATATATATATGAGAGTATGCTAAATAAATATATGCATATGAGCATATGCTAAAGTAATATACGCAAATGAGCATATGCTAAAGTAATATACGCATATGAGCATATGCTAAAGTAATATGCGTATAATTGAATAAATCAAATCTTTGTAAGTTGAGAACGAAATTCATGTCTACACAAATTTGACTACATCTAGTTAGTTTTATAGTATCTTATAACCACTGTATTTCGGAAACTAAGAATTCCATCTAATATCTAATTATGTATCCCTGTAGAGTTTCCAAAGGGCTATACATTAACTGCTTACTGTTAAAAGAGAGCACTTTAATTTTTTTAGACATAAGCATTACAATCTTTAAAAACGGACAATTGTCAATCTTCTCCAACGTGACCTATTTAGTGACAACTTTCGGTAGTGTACGTATTGCCATTACTGTGTATTTCTTAGTTTGGTAATTAAGAATTGCATTTTAATACATTTGAGAGAGACATAGTATCATTGCAAGAGTTAGAGTAAGGTTCCAAAAAAATTGCTCCAGGACGTAACAGGCATTAATTTGAATAAATTTAACTTTCTATTGAATTACGCATCTCGAGAATAAAATGAAACATTGCAATTAAAAATCTGATGTTCGCGGAATATGACTTTTCCTTACAGATTCAAATTCACTATTCTTTATATCACATTTATATTTAAAATAATGCAAGTCTTCCAAATTCCAAAAAATAAAACGAAATATCTAGAGAACGCTTTATCTTAAAGGAAAGAGGTTGATTTATTCGTTTGCCATAAAAGTTACTTATAAAACAAATATTTAATTAATACATTTAAGTCGATTCTGTTTTTATTTAAAATTTTGTCAGTTTTTGAGGGCCATTTCGAAAGAAATAGGAAAGTTCTACTTTACCTAACTGTATTAAAATATAATTTGCACCCACAGTAACGAAAATGATTTAATGCCATATTTTACGAAATTTCATTGAATATTTTTGAGTTAGAGTAAATATATAGACAAAACGTAGGCAAACACACACAAATACACAGAAGCCGCGTTAAATATAATTTATTCATTTTTCAGAGTGCCACAAATGTTTAAATCCACAGAAAACTCACTCAAATTTCAATTTTTAACCCCACTGCAATACTTCCTATGTACATTACCATGTATTGTAAAAATTATGAAAAATAATTCATGATATTCTTTGACACGCTTCAAGACTAATTAATAAAATTCCTAGATATTTCCGACTCCGCCCCACAGTTGCATAAAAATCGAAGACAAATGGCGACGTTAAGAGAGAAACCTTTTCCTTAGTCTTAAATATTTTCCATTTCGGCTTCCAAAAGCCACTTTTTAACCACTGCTGTATTCCTCGGCGATTTGTGAGTATTAATTGCGCACGAATTGCCGGGGAGGAAATATATGTTTATTTTGTGAGATATTTTAATTTTTGTATCCCCAAAGGTATGCAATGTATGCCGAGATAAATTTCAATTGAAAAGCAGTTCCGAAAGTGATTTAAATGTTGGGTTTATTTTGATGCGGCGAAAAATCTGATGTGGGCGGTACATTATTTTAACTAAAGGCTCAAATTAGTTTTTTCATAAGACTGCTTGGGTGGGTTCCATATTGACTTTCTATTACATCACATAGTGCATCATATGTACTGTGGTGCAAAAAATAAGTAAAGAAGCTAGACATTAAGGGTATGATTAGAAAAACTCATAATAACGCTTTGTACTAGTTTCTGAAATATAATCATTAATTGAAAAACTACACATTAAATTCCATTTTCCCGGCCACACAACTTGTTACCATAAACCCCTGGGTTGGTCGTGTGGTCTGGGCCTTCAACATTAAATTCCATGGTCAACGGCCGTACCGTGCTGAAAACACCGGTTCTTGTTAGATCACCGAAGTCAAGCAGCATCGGGCGCGGTTAGTACTTGGTGGGTGACCACCTCGGAACGCCGCGTGCTGTTGGCCATCTCGGGTGCGGTATCCCCGTGGTTTGCGCGCTAGATTTGCACGCTCCCACAAATGGCGCCGTGTTCATGCGGAGTACGATCACGTTAAACATGTGGGTCCGTAAGTCCTTCCGAGAGGTTGGTGGTAGGGGAAGGAGGGTACGGTCCCTGTGGATGCCTCCCACACTGGGTTCCGGTCTAAATTGGGTGGCACTTCCCGGCCGTCCATACAGTTACCTTACACCTTTCTGGTAGGTCGGACGGTCTGGGTCTCAACAACAACAACATTAAATTCCATATTTTTAACTTTTAAATTACATATTATGTATTTACACATCTTATTGTTATGATAAAATAACATTAATTGCAATAAACGCTTAAGGAGGAGAAAATGCGCGTGTGAGATCAGGCATTATAATATTATTCCAAAATCAATAATTGACCTAATACACTCACGGACAATGAAAGTTGCACACCAAGAAGGAGGTATAGGATGGACTTGAAATTTTATTGATGGAAGGATACAGATGACTGACGTACATGATCACAAAAATTTATATTCCTTCCAAGATATTGAATTTTCGTCAGTTAGTCGTTATATTTATTCATTTAGCGTCATTTTTATCCATTTGGCGAGATTTTTGTTAATTTGACAACATTTAAAAAAGTCGCCAAGTTGGCTATATTCCTTCAAATTCGTCACCAAAATCTCACCAAGCGTTATGAACGGAGAAATAAGTTATTCTTACAGCAGATAAATGACAATTGGCGTTCAAATACAAAAGTATTACTCAAAGTATCTTTTCTCATGGATGGAACGAGCTAGACCCACGAGAATGAATTCACCAAATTTATCGCATGATCTTGCGTATGAAAAGTGAACATGTTTCTCAACAGTTAATATTTTTTTTAATTTATGTGATTTTTTGATAAATTTATTTGAAAAATGTGCAGTATCTTGAGAAAGGTTCATGCTAGCGTTCTAAAGCTTCTGTCAATCATTTTCTAAGGAAAAATTACCTAATAAATGTCTATTTGCGTAACTTTATTAAAGGTTTTGATTTTTTGATGATTTTTTCAAAATTTCACTCGAAAATTTAGGGGGTTCGGAATATTCGATTGTGTTTAAAAACAATAGGTTTTCAATATTCACGGATTGCAATTTTTGTACTAAATTTCATTCGAATGGCTCTATTCGTTCGTGAGATATCGTTTCCACACACACATACACACACACACACACACACACAGACAGACATCACCTCAATAATGTTCGATTCGTGATCAGGGATGCTTGAAACGTGCTCTCCCGTCGAAAACTCGAATTCGAATTTTCGACCCTGTCGCAATACTTTCCTTATACATTATACTATGTATATATGAGGAAAGTAGAAATTACGAGTTCCATTTTTACGTTTTGTTCCAAAATTATATAACCGCTAGGGTAACGCATACGGGACTTATGTGCAACATTTTACAAAATTTAGTAAGATAGTTTATGAGTTAAATTAAACCTATCTACTGAGATAGACAAATAAACACACAAAGTCTCACATGCAGACATATGCTATAAGTAGTTAATTCTTGTTCTATAGGGGATTAAAACGCAAAATTCCATCGACAAATCGAATTCCAATTTTCGTCGAAAATTCATGTAATGAGGAAAAAAAAGAAATAATTTATTTAATGTGTTCTGACTTATAAATTTAATACTTTCCTTATATACATAATGTATAAGGACAGTATTGTGAAGGGATCGAATATTCGAATTCGAGTTTTCGACGGGAGTGCACGTTTCAAGCATTCCTGATCACGAATTAAACATTTTTGAAGTGATGTCTGTATGTGTGTGTGTGTGTGAGAAAGTATGTGTGTGTGTGTGTGTGTGTGTGTGTGTGTGTGTGTGTCAGTGAGCCTGTGGAGACGATAACTGACGAACGAATGGACCGATTTGAACAAAATTTGGTACAAAAATCACAATCCGTAAACACTGGAAGTCTATTGTTTTTATACGCAATCGAATGTTCAGAACTCCCCTAAACTTTCGAGTGAAATTTTGAAAAAATCGTCAAAAATTCAAAACCTCTAATGAAGTTACGCAAATAGACATTTCTTATGTAATTTTTCATTAGAAAACGATTAACATAAATTTTAGAACGCTAACATGAACCGTTCTCGAGATATTGCACTTTTAAAAAAAAATTATCAAAAAGTCATATAAAATGAAAAAAAAAGTATTTCCTATTGAGAAACATGTTGACTTTTCATATGTAATACCATGCGATAAATTAGGTGACATCATTCTCATGGATCTAGCTCGTTCCATTCATGAAAAAAGATACTTTGAGTAATACTTTTGTATTTGAACGCCAATAGTCATTTATCTGCTGTAAGAATAAATTACTTCTTCGTCCATAACGCTTGGCGAGGTTTTGGCGCCGAATTTGGTGGAATGTCGCCAACTTGGCGGCTTTTTTAAATGTTGCTAAATTAACGAAAAACTCGCCAAATGGATAAAAATGACATTAAATCAATGATGACTCATTGATGATGACGACATGGAAAATGACGACTCATTGACGAAATTTCAATATCTTGGAAAGAATATAAATAACAACTATAAAAATAATCTATTTTTTTTTAATGTAAAACTAGTAAATTCATTACATTATATAAGGAAAGTCATGTGCTGCCCACATCAGATTTTTTTAGATGCTCACATGTTTCTTAATATTCAGCTTATATTCATTAAATTTTCAAGATGAGTTTGTGGTAAATCGTTCTTAAAATATTTCGGATTTGATCTATTTTAAATATCCGAGATACAATCTTCTTTATAAATAATTCATAATGATCCACTTATATATTGAATTGAAGCTATTTTTCAGAAAGTGTTGTCTTGAGTTAGAAACATTTGTATCTTCTATTCTTTTGAGAATTATATGTGTTACATCCTGCTATTTATGAAATTTAGAAATGTATAGTATACAGAAATAATGCTAAAAATCAGTAAAAAATAAAATACATAAATTGTATGATGTAATTTACCTAAGCGAACTACGAAATGCTGGATTTGGTGCAGAAATTGTAGAGAAAGTGTAGAAATTGCGCAGTTTCTGTAAAACTTGAATAAAAAAGCAAATAAAAAGTATTCTATAAAATTTCTGAGTATTCTTCAGAATAAATACACAACGTGAGTTTGGCCATCGGCCCTACCGTGCGGAAAACGCCGGTTCTCGTTTGATCACCGAAGTCAAGCAGCATCAGGCGCAGTTAGTACTTGGGTGGGTGACCACCTGGGAACACCGCGTGCTGTTGGCACATTTCGAGCGCGGTAGCCCGGTGGTTTGCGCGCTGGATTTGCACGCTGTCACAACTGCCGCCGTGTTCATGCGGAGTACGATCACGTTAAACATGTGGGTCCGTAAGTCCTTCCGAGAGGTTGGTGGTAGGGGAAGGAGGGTACGGTCCCTGTGAATGCCTCCGCCACTGGGTTCCGGTCTAAATTGGGTGGCACTTCCCGGCCGTCCAAACTGTTACCTTACACCTTTCTGGTAGGTCGGACGATCTGGGTCTCAGCAACAACAACGTGAGTTTGATTGGGCGCGGTAGATCAGTGGTTAGCGCGCGGGAATTGCACTCGGTAGGCCCGGGTTCGATTCCCTCCGCTGCCAAGACGGCCGCCGTGTTCACGCGGAGTACGATCACGTTAAACATGTGGCTCCGTAAGTTCTTCCGAGAGGTTGGTGGTAGGGGGAGGAGGGTACGGTCCCTGGGAATGCTTTCACCACTGGGTTCCGGTCTAAATTGGATGGCTCTTCCCTGCCGTCCCAGCTGTTTCCTTACAACTTTTTGGTAGGTCGACGGTCTGGGTCTCAACAAGAACAGCAACAACGTGAGTTTGATCACATTCAATAATAAACTGGATCATAACGTAAAATGCAGAGAATATAATGATAAGATACAATACGTACGTCTACTTATCTTTATATGTACGTTTACTTATCGTCATTTGCGCTGAATTTTAAGTAATTTTCCTTTTTATTACTTTACACAATACTTAGATAAAAAAAACTTGATGTGGGCAGCACATAACTTTCCATATAAAGCAATGAATACAATGGACGCAATTGAAGCAATACCTCTTACACAGTGGAAAAATGATGTATGAGATCCACGGCACAGTGTTTTTAGCGTTGATTTGTACATTTGACGGTTTTCCGGATGACAACATGTAAACTACTTTGAAGTGCTCAATTAACTTATATTTCACGCAACTCTCAATTGATAATTATTAATATTTAGCTTTCTATATGTATATAGTCCATATATTAAAATATTTTAATAATTAATTCATCAACGTTATTTTGTTAATTTGAGGTTATTTTTGCAGTTTAATGAAATTTTTGTCAGAGGCGAAATATTGCCAAGTGGGCGATGGACAGTAGATAGCGATGGACAGTAGACTTTTGGGGTATTGTTAGGCTTCAAAATACAGAATTATTATCCACAGTATCTTCTGTCTTGAATGGAATGAACGAGATCCAAGAGAATAATGCTAACAAATTTATCGCATAACTTTGTGTATGAAAAGTGAACATATTTCACAATTTTTTTTTTAATTTTTTCTGTTTTTGATTATTTTATTTGAAAGATGTGCAACATCTCGAGAATGGTTCATGCTAGCGCTCGAAAGTTTGCGTCAATCGTTTTCTAATAAAAAAAAATTACATTAGAAATAATTATTTAAGTAACTTTATTAACGGTTTTGATTTTTTTGTGATGTTTGAAAATTTTCATTCGAAAATTTAGGGGTGTTCTGAACATTTGATTGCGTTTAAAAGAAATAGTCTTCCAGTGATCACTAATTGTACTTTTTGTATCAAATTTTATTCGATTCGTGAGACGTCGTCTCTACAGACTCACACGCACACACGAACACGCACACACATATACACATACAAACACACACACACACACACACACACAGATGTCACCTCAAAAATGTTCGATTCGTGGTCAGGGATGCTTAAAAATTCCTCTCCCGTCGAAAACTCTAATTCGAACTTTCAAATAATTTATTTAAATTTTCTAATAAATTTATTTGAAAAACGTCCAATATGTGCAGAGTCCACTTCGACGACAAAAGCTTGCAATTTCGTCCCAGTAGCTCAATGGTAGAGCGTCGGCTGGCCAATTCGGAGATTCAGGGTTCGATTCCCGATTGGGACAGCAAAATTTCTTCCAATGGCGCTCGAATAAAATCAACCCTGTAGATTTTTGCAAAGATATCGGAGATCTAAAAGTGACCATAGTAAGAGTGATACGGATTCAGTGAACGCTGGAATATTGAGCGTAGATTTCAAAATTAAGAGGAAAACGACCATGCAGGACACTTACCTGGGTAAAAATAGCAGGAGGTGGTTAATCAGACTGTCAGTTGCCCGCCAATCTGATATTAGTGGGTGGAGAATGCAAAGTTCCCTTCGACGCTAAGAGCTTGAAATTTTGTCCCAGTAGCTCATCGGTAGAGCGTCGGCTGGTTTGTTAGAAGATCCAGGGTTCGATTCCCGGTAGGGGCAGCAAGGTATACATATGTTGAAAATGATTAATGATAGCGTTCTAAAAACGGCGTCATTCGTTTTCTGGTGAAAAATTAAGTCGGAAATTATTACTTTCCTTATATACGTAATGTATAAGAAAAGTATTCTGAAAGGGTCGAAAATTCGAATTCGAGTTTTCTACGGGAGAGCACGTTTCAAGCATCCTTGATCACGAGTCAAACATTTTTGAGGGGATGTCTGTGTGTGTGTGTGTGTGTCAGTGAGTCTGTGGAGACGATATCTCACGAACGAATGGAGTGATTCGAATGAAATTTGGTACAAAAATCACGATCCGTGAATACTGGAAGCCTAATGTTTTTTAACGCAATCGAATGATCAGAACCCGCCTAAATTTTCGAGTGAAATTTTGAAAGCATCATCGGAAATAAAAACCTTTAATAAAGTTACGCAAATAGATATTTCTTATGTAATTTTTCCTTAGAAAACGATTGACATAAACTTTAGAAAGCTAGCATGCACTGTTCTCGAGATATTTCACATTTTTCAAATAAATGTATCAAAAAATCCCATAAAATAAAAAAAAATATATTAACTTTTGAGAAACATGTTCACTTTTTATATGTAATATTATGCGATAAATTTGGTGATATCATTGTCGCGGATCTAACTCGTTCCATTCACGAGAAAAAATACTTTGCGTAATACTTTTGTATCTGAACGCCAATAGTCATTTATCTGTTATAAGAATAACTTATATCTCCGCCCATACCGATTGGCGAGATTTTGGTGACGAATTTGGCGGAATGTCGCCAACTTGACGATTTTTTCAAATGTTATTTAATTAACGAAAATTTCGCCAATTGGATAAAAATGTCGCTAAATCAATGAAAATGACGGCTAATTGAAGAAAATTCAGTGTCTTGGCAAGAGTATAAGTATATACTGTAAGAATAACCTATTTTTTTACTGTAAAAGCAGTAACTTCATTGCATTATATAAGGAAAGTCATGTGCTGCCCACATCAGATTTCATTATTTATCATTACTGAAGGTTCTGATTTTTTCAAAACATTATTCAAATTGGGGGAAGGGCTTCCAAACATTCAACTTGCGTTTAAAACCATTAGGGTTTCGGTATTCACTGATTCCAACAATCGTACCAAATTATTTTCGAAGCGTTTCACCCGTTAATGAGATATTATGTCCACAGACTCATAGACATGCACTAACATACAAATGTACACTAATATACATACACATACATGCAACACCTCGAAAACGTTCGATTCGAGTTCAGAGATGCCTAAAACGTGCTCCGTCGAAAACTCGAATTCGAATTTTCAACCCCGTCACAATACTTTTACAATACATTATCCTATCTATGTAGGGAAAGTTATAATTTCACTTTATTAATTCAATCAACTATCAATTTCCGAGAGAATTTAACATGAATAAATTTACACCATTTTCGAATTCTTCTCTCCAAGAATAGAATGCAACTTGCAGTTGTCAAATTGTACTTCCTGCGTTTCTTTTAAATGTTTCGAGACCAATTAATAAACGCTGCCGGAGATTCGTGACTCCACCAGATTTACATAAAAATCTGTGATGGATTGTCGCTGTGAGGAAACTTTTGTTACTTTGGAAAAACGGTTTTTCGGCTTTCATGGATGAGTTTTTAATGACTGTTCTATTCTTCTGGGATTTAAAGACGTTAATGGAAAATAAAGGGCTGAAAAGGATTAGTGTTTTAATTTTGCACTTTGAGAAAGTCAAATATTAAAACTGATTGTCAAGTAATTTGGAATTAGGTTTTTTAGTTTCAGTTATTTGATTCTTCTAAAGAGATAATTTTTTCCTAAGAGATAATTTTTGATTATGAAGTTTATCAGGGGTTGAACTTGTAAAGTTATTTCGTAACATAGTATTCGTAAATACTCTATTCAACTATGTATGCCAGATACTTTTTATTTGGATATGTCATAGATCAATAGTTACTTAACTCAAACTTTGAGTTTTCGAGCTTTCGTTTCAAGGGCAATAACACAAGAATGCAATGGATAGAATCAAGCTAATATTTACTATGAACTTCACACAAGGACAGTATTTGGCTGTTTAAATCAATGGAAGATCTAGACAATAAATCTTATTGTATACGTTAAGATTAAATTACACCTTATATATTGTACTACCCTTACTAGCCTGGTGCTCACACTTAACTGGATATGATCCTAAAGCTATTATGCTTATCATTGGCCTCCTTCACGACAACATACTAAATCACGATCAGCTCACGAACTCGCGCCAGACAACAAGCACTCCATCCAAGCCAACTCTTGACTCACGACTCGACCAAACTCTCTCGTGAAAAACACTTAAAACTCGAACTCCTTCAATCACCCTTCGAACTTTCTCAAACACTTTCTTTCCGAAATTTATCCTACTCTAAAAGTAGGAACGCACAAAATGCTGATCCGGCCGGTGATTCTAAAATACCTGAACCAGTTAGGATCATCAGACTGAATTACAAATTATAATGAAACTGAGGGAAATAATAATTGAAAGGTTATTTAGACCTCACAAACTCTAACCCGCAACCACTGGAGCCCGTAGGAGCAGTAAAATATTAACCGAACTAATATGATTCTTGTGGTAATAAAATATATGGTAATAATTTTGAATGATGGATGCTATTTAATAATTGATTATATAATAATGAAATTACGTGCTATGATTGCAATATTCAAATTTGGATTTTGGTACACTTGATACTGCATACCTAAATATTGCTGAAAAGCAAGATCTTAGTTTTATTTTTTTAAAAGAAAGGCGATATTCCTTTTAAAATTATTTGCTTTAAAATAATCTTCAAAATTGATATTCATTACACAAAATATAGTTTTCAAGATACATATTACAGTACGTATAAAGTACTTCTGTGATAGAAGGCCCATTGTACAGGCTCTTTATAATTACTTCAACATCTAAGTGAAACATGCTATCATTTTTACCTAATGATCACAATTAGACGAAAGAATCACGATACTTAACATATTAAATTTACAGCTATCTCCCAGGAACTCGAACATAAATGACATCCCAAACAAATCTACTATATACACTATTTACAAGGCTAACCATACAAGATTTTTCCCGGAACATTACTAATCTGATTCGAACCTATCTCATTACTGAATTTTACAGACTGTAAAACTAATTGATGCGATAACATACTACATGACGACGATAAACATTCCTGATATCCACAGCATACGGTCATTTTGTAGTATGGATTTCTTTAGCCGAATATGCCAAACACTCTTTTTCCTATCTCTTGCCAATTCTCTTCTTTCCTGCCGAAACTCTGCCGCAATTCCGCCGTATAAATAGATCTGGTCAACGAGAGTGGGCTTCTTCTACACCGAACTTAAAAGATTTGCATAAAGAATCCTCACATACTTTATAATTAACATTAAATTTTATAAAAATGTATCTATGTGATGTCGTGAAAAAAATAACTCATGTTCTTATTATTTCAGATATTAAACGCATTTCCCCATAAATATATATTAAATGTAAATCACTGTACCTAATGAAAGGACATGTCCTGACGGTTCAAAAACTCTTTCGTATCAGAGCGGTTTCTAAACCTGACGAAGGGACCTGAGTTAGAAAATTATTCGTGTTATTCTTAGTTTTAAATTGCAACTGAGCATTTAATCTTTTCTTAGTTAAGAGCATTTACCACAGAACTCTCTGACCTACCAGTCTCAAGGTTTCTTCCAATATTACCACTACTTTCTCTTTTATTGATTGGCTAATCTTCGGATTGCATTTCATGCGCCGTTTCTAAGTTTCTTAATTAGCTTGTCTTTACCTCAAAGTTTTAGTTGGGTCATCTTGTGATATTGTTAATTTCCTTATATACATAATGTATAAGGAAAGTATTGTGACGGGGTCGAAAATTCGAATTCGAGTTTTCGACGAGAGAGCACGTTTCAAGCATCCCTGATCACGAATCAAACATTTTTGAAGCGATGTCTGTGTGTGTGTGTGTGTGTGTGTCAGTGGGTCTGTGGAGACGATAACTGACGAACGAATAGACCGATTTGAACCAAATTTGGTATAAAAATCACAATCCATAAACACTGGAAGCCTATTGTTTTCATACGCAATCGAATGTTCAGAACCCCCCCAAATTTTGGAATGAAATTTTGAAAAAATCGTCAAAAAATCAAAACCACTAATAAAGTTACGCAAATAGACATTTCTTATGTAATTTTTCATTAGAAAACGATTGACATAAATTTTAGAACGCTAACATGAGCCGTTTTTGAGATATTGTACATTTTTCAAAAAAATATCAAAAAGTCATATAAAATAAAAAAAAAAATTTCCTATTGATAAACATGTTCACTTTTCATAAGTAATACCATGCGATAAATTGGGTGACATCATTCTCGTGGATCTAGCTCGTTCCATTCATGAAAAAAGATACTCTGAGTAACACTTTTGTATTTGGACGCCAATAGTCATTTATCGGCTGTAAGAATAACTTATTTCTTAGTGCATAACGCTTGGCGAGATTTTGGCGACGAATTTGGTGGATGTCGCCAACTTGGCGACTTCTTGAAATGTTGCAAAATTAACGAAAATCTCGCCAAATGGATAAAAATGACTCTAAATCAATGAAAATGACGACTAATTGTCGAAAATTCAATGTCTTGGAAAGAATATTCGTATCTACTATAAGAAAAACCTATTTTTTTACTGTAAAAGTAGTAAATTCATTACATTATATAAGGAAAGTCATGTGTTGCCCACAGCAGATTTTTTGGTGAGTGATGGATATTTCGTTTATAACCTTTGGTATAAATTTGTGAATAATATGTTGTCCATCTCTTCTCTCCCAAGCCTAGTTGCTTGTTCCAACCATTTTTAACACGTTACAAGATAGTGGAAAGTGTTTATGAGTTTGTTCATTCTGTCTGTCTGCCTGTCCGTTAGCGCGATAACTGCCGTAAAAATGGCTTTATCAAAATGAAATTTTAGTATGTTTTTCAGACGGTCTGTGGAACCTATGGGAACATACTTGAATAATATCACCCAATTAGTTTTTTATTGAACCCGGGTTGAAAAAATGAAATACATTGAACCCTATGGGACCTAATGCTTGAAACATTTTTTAAGCGAATTTAAAATTCACAAATTGCTTCGAAAATTTAGGAAATATTCAAATTATCCCATAAAATATATAAAAAAATTTCAGTAAAATATGTTAGGTAGTTTTTTAAATAAAAATTATTTTTTACAAGGAGAAAAACAAATTCAATTAAGTTCTGACTCTCGTTATATCCTCCAGAAAGAAAAGAGACATATATAATATAATAAATATCTTTCCAAAAGTTTAATTATTACTTTCCTTATATACATTATGTATAAGGAAAGTATTGTGACGGGGTCGAAAATTCGAATTCGAGTTTTCGACGGGAGAGCACGTTTCAAGTATCGTTGATCACGAATCAAACATTTTTGAAGTGATGTCTGTGTGTGTGTGTGTCAGTGAGTCTGTGGAGACGATAACTGACGAACAAATGGACCGATTCGAACGAAATTTGGTACAAAAATCACAATCCATAAACGCTGGAAGCCTATTGTTTTTATGCGCAATCGAATGTTCAGAACCCCCCTAAATTTTCGAGTGAAATTTTAAAAAAATCGTCAAAAATTCAAAACCTCTAATGAAGTTACGCAAATAGACATTTCGTATGTAATTTTTCATTAGAAAACGATTAACATAAATTTTAGAACGCTAACATGAACCGTTTTCGAGATATTGCACATTTTTCAAAAAAAATTATCAAAAAGTTATATAAAATAAAAAAAAATGTCTTATTAAGAAACACGTTCACTTTTCATATATAATATCATGCGATAAATTGGGTGATATCATTCTCGTGGATCTAGCTCGTTCCATTCATGAAAAAAGATACTTTGAGTAATACTTTTGTATTTGAACGCAAATAGTCATTTATTTGCTTTAAGGATAACTTATTCCGCCGTCCATAACGCTTGGCGAGATTTTGGCGGCGAATTTGGCGGAACGTCGCCAACTTGGCGACATTTTTAATTGTTTCCAAATTAACAAAAATCTCGCCAAATTGGTAAAAATGACGATAAATCAATGAAAATGACGACTAATTGAAGAAAATTAAATATCTTGGAAACTATATAAGTATCTGCTCTAAGAGTAACATTTTTTTAACTGTAAAAGTAGTAAATTCATTGCATTATATAAGGAAAGTCATGTGTTGCCCACATCATATTTTTTTATATATGAGAAAGGTTTCATATTTTAAAATAAATATGATAGATAACAATTTTTCAAATTTGTAAATAAAATAAATTGTTATAGTATTGTAATGAATGAAACGATTGGAAGAATGCTAATGAATGAAATGCTGCTTTTATATAGAGGCGATTTATATTTCGATGACGTCATTTGAATAAAGTTCATTTGTTTTCAATGAAGTTTTCAAATATAATAAATTACTGTAGTGTTATGATAATGTTAAAAATTTCACCGAGGAATGTATCGGATTTTAGAGATGTTTGTATAAAATTGCATTGAAGTTGGAAAATGTTTCATACTCAATGCTATATGCATGGTTGATCTTTCTTGTTTTCGCTGAAGTTTTCAAATATAATAAATTATAGCAGTATTGTGATAATTTTAAAAATTATTACCGCTGAATGTATTGCATTTTAGAGATGTTTAAATAAAATTAGAGTTGGAGAGTGTTTCATAATCAATGCTTTATGCACTATTGATCTTTCTTGTTCTTTTATCATCTCGAACTCAACTCGTCACTTTGAATAGTCATAGAGATTTTTTACACATTTATTATTTGCATATATATTGTTCACAATACTGTTCTTTTAATAAAAATTATTTTAAATTTGCATATATATTGTTCACAATACTGTTCTTGTAATAAAAATTATTTTAAATACTGTGAAATATGTAATTTTTGGATCATCGCTGCTTAAGGGGACGGTGGACGTTAAAATTTTTTTACTTTCCTTATATACATAATGTATAAGGAAAGTATTGTTGTTGAGACCCAGACCGTCCGACCTACCAGAAAGGTGTAAGGTAACTGATTGGACGGCCGGGAAGTGCCACCCAATTTAGACCGGAACCCAGTGGGGGAGGCATCCACAGGGACCGTACCCTCCTTCCCCTACCACCAACCTCTCGGAAGGACTTACGGACCCACATGTTTAACGTGATCGTACTCCGCATGAACACGGCGGCAGTTCTGGCAGCGGCGAGAATCGCGCGCTAACCACTGGGCTGCCGCGCCCGAAAAGAGCCAACAACACGCGGTGTTCCCAGGTGGTCACCCACCCAAGTACTAACCGCGCCCGATGCTGCCTGACTTCGGTGATCTAACGAGAACCGGTGTTTTCAGCACGGTACGGTCGTTGGCCTTTAAGGAAAGTATTGTGTCGGGGTCGAAAATTCGAATTCGAGTTTTCGACGGGAGAGCACATTTCAAGCATCCCTGATCACGAATCAAACATTTTTGAAGTAATGTCTGCGTGTGTGTGTGTGTGTGAAAGTATGTGTGCGAGTGTGTGTGTGTGTGTGTGTCAGTGAGTCTGTGGAGACGATATCTCACAAACGAATGGAGCGATTCGAATGAAATTTGGTACAAAAATCACAATCCATGAATACTGGAAGCCTATTGTTTTAAAACGCAATCGAATGTTCAGAACCCCTAAATTTTCCAGTGAAATTTCGAAAAAATCATCAAAATATCAAAACCGCTAATAAAGTTACGCAAATAGGCATTTCTTACGTAATTTTTCATTAGAAAACGATTGACATGAATTTTAGAACGCTATCATGAACCGTTCTCGAGATATTGCACATTTTTCAAAAAAATTAACAAAAAGTTATATAAAATAAAAAAAAATATTTCCTATTGAGAAACATGTTCACTTTTCATATGTAATACCATGCGATAAATTTGGTGACATCATTCTCGTGGATCTAGCTGGTTCCATTCATGAAAAAAGATACCTTGAGTAATACTTTAGTATTTGAACGATAATAGTCATTTATCTGCTGTAAGAATAACTTATTTCTCCGTCCATAACGCTTGGCGATATTTTGGCGACGTTCTTGGCGGAATGTCGCCAACTTGGCGACATTTTTAATTGTTGCCAAATTAACAAAAATCTCCCCAAATTGATAAAAATGACGCTAAATCAATGAAAATGACGACTAATTGAAGAAAATTCAATATTTTGGAAAGAATATAAGTATCTACTATAAGAATAACATTTTTTTAAACTGTAAAAGTAGTAAATTCATTGCATTATATAAGGAAAGTCATGTGTTGCCCACATCAAATTTTTTTACATTATGATCACTCAAAAACACATTATGAACAAATTTGGGTATTCATTTTTAAATCCCTTTGAAAGTTAATTTAAAAAAAATATTTTTCTGCATTAAAACTTAATTTTCATCATTTAATTAGGTTCTTATCCAATTTTAATTACCTTAATAAAGTCCAAATATAAAATGCATACCCAATTTCATTAAAAAGTATGAGAGGTATCTTCTTGCCAAATTCCATGCATCTCAGACTTAAATTAAGATGCATGGAGCATTTTAAAAATGTAAAACCTTTGAAAATTCCGCTTCGAAAAAAATGCATTCAACCTTTTGCTTACGGGTAGGACAGCGTTCATCCCAAACGAAGAACCTCCCCAAAATCGGGTATATGACATACCCTATCCCAAACAGTTCGACCCCCTTTGCTGCAGCAGGTGCAATGTTTCTGTCAGCGATTTCCATTTACACCAATGTCTGCAAAGGGGGTCAAACTGTTTGGGATAGGGTATGTCAAATACCTGTCTTTTTGGGAGTTTCTTCGTTTGGGATGTACGCTGTCCCACCCGTAAGCAAATGTTAAATGTGTAAAATAATGTTATATATTAAAACTTTTTTTAGTCGACTTTTGCTCATTTCAACGTCCACCGTCCCTTTAAGCGAGATCCTTCGTTTTCATCCAACTAATTTGATGTTGCAACTTCTTTACCTTAGCTAATTACCATTTTTCTTGTACGAAATTGTTACGATGAGCTCTAACTCCATGAAATATAGCTGCTGAAAGAGAAGCAACGAAGCTGCTGCACATCAGTACACATCAACCATCTTTACTATTACATAATTTTTATTGTATAAATTTACAATAATTTTAATAAGGACAAGTGCATATGTCAAGGAAATTACAATATTAATTTTCCATAAAATGTTCCATCATTCCACTGATTATTACTGCACCATTAAATGCGTTATGTATTAATTTTAATTATTTAGTTTTCGTTATTACTTTTCGTATATATATATATAATGTATAAGGAAAGTATTTTGACGGGGTCGAAAATTCGAATTTGAGTTTTCGACGGGAGAGCACGTTTCAAGCATCCCTGAACACGAATCAGACGTTTTTGAGGTGATGTCTCTGTGTGTGTGAAAGTATGTGTGTGTAAAAGTATGTGTGTGTCTGTGTGTGTGTGTGTGTCAGTGAGTCTGTGGAAACGATAACTAACGAAAGAATGGACCGATTCGAATGAAATTTGGTGCAAAAATTACAATCCGTGAATTCAGGAAGCCTATTGTTTTTAAATGCAGTCGAATGTTCAGAACCCCCTAAATTTTCGAGTGAAATTTTGAAAAAATCATCAAAAAATTAAAACCTTTAATAAAGTTACGCAAATAGACATTTCTTATGTAATTTTTCATTAGAAAACGATTGAGATAAACTTTAGAACGCTAGTACGAACCGTTCTCGAGATATTGCACATTTTTCAAATAAATTTATCAAAATATCCCATAAATTAAAAAAATGTATTAACTGTTGAGAAACATGTTCACTTTTCATATGTAATACCATGCGATAAATTTGGTAACACTATTTTCGTGTATCTAGCTCGCTCCATTCATGAGAAAAGATACGTTGAGTAATACTTTTGTATTTGAGCGCCAATAATCGTTTATCTGCTATAAGAATAACTTATTTCTTCGTCCATAACGCTGGGTGATTTTGGCGACCAATTTGGTGGAATGTCGCCAACTTGGCGACTTTTTAAAATGTTGCCGAATTAATGAAAATCTCGCTAAATGGATAAAAATGATGCTAAATCCATGAAAATCACGGTTAATTGACGAAAATTCAATATCTTGGAAAGAATATAAGTATCTACTATAAAAATAATTTATTTTTTACTGTAAAAGTAGTAAATTCATTGTATTATATAAGGAAAGTCATGTGCTGCCCACATCTTATTTTTTTGTATGGGAATCATTTAGCTATTTGATAGTCAGTGTATATCAACAATCTAATTAAATATGAACATATCCATTTTGTTGATTGTAGCTAGGCCTCCATACGTCTACTAAATGGTCGTTGGATTTATTGCCTGTTATACCAGAGTACAGAGGTTCCCAATCTGTAGATTCCAACTACCTGTGTTAAAATGTGCCATTCAGATTCAGAGGTTTAGTTTGATAGTTTATTTAACCATTAATGTGATAGAACTCCAAATATAGACATTGCGAGAAAAAAGAATATCATATAGTTTTTGTCTACAAACGTCATAAATTGCCTTGCGATTTCCATTCAGGAAAAGTTTCGAGTAGGCGGATTTGAGCGGTTCCTTTGATTGAGCTCGAATCTGAATATTTCTTTTATTGTTTTCATTGGATAGTAAATAATTGCGCATGAGTGAATGATTAGAGATATCGTGATTCTTATTCTAACCACTGAGAGACATGCTTCTAGCTATGCGAAAGATATATTCCAAAGGGCATAATCATAAACTGTCCACATTATTGTTCTTCTTGTGGAATTTTTATTGCTCGTTTTGAATACTGCAGATGTTAAATAATATTCTTACTAATGAATTATCGTTGCTATAAATAATTATTTATAGACTAGGGGATGATTATTTATAGACTAGAAGGTATGTCCGTCATATAACGGAATTAAAAATTTGCAAAGCATTGTCTCCTATTTAGCGTCATTTTTATCAATTTGGAGATATTTTGATTAATTTGGCAACATTTTTTTCAATCGGGCAATATTTAAAAAGTCACCAAATTTGCGACATCCCGTCAAATTTTTGCCAAGCATTACATACGGACGGAGAAATGGGTTATTCTTATGGTCGTTTACTATGTTCTTTCCAAGATATTGCATTTTCATAAATTAGTCGTCATTTCCATCGATTTATTGTCATTTTTATCAATTTGGCGGCATTTTCGTCAATTCGACAACATTTAAAAAACTCGCCAAGTTGGAGATATGCGGCTAAAATTTTTCGCTAGAGTTTTGCCAAGAGTTACGGTCGAAAAAATAGGTTATTCCTGTAGTAGATTCTTATATTACTTCCAAGATATCGAATTTTCATCAATTTGTCGTCATTTTTATTGTTTTAGTGTCATTTCTATCAATTTAGCGACCTTCTTTTTATCAATTTAACAACATTTTTATTAATTTAGTGACATTTTTGTCTAGTCAGAGCCGCTGGTATTCCGCCCTAAGAGTAATAAACTAAAAACACGTAAGAATAATATTTCCTACTTTTGTTGGAAGAATCTTGAACTATTTTGAATGTTAAACGAAGGCGTAACTCTATCCTGCATTCCGTTGATAAGCGAGCGCGGGACGCGGGATATTGTTGAGCTTCAGTTAAACAAGTTAACGAAAACTTCATCGAAAACAATTAACTTTATTCAAATGACGTCATTGAAATATAAATCACTTGGCTCTCTGTGTAAAAGCCGTAAATATTTTATTGATACACTTTTATTCCATTCTTTTCATTCATCACAATACTACAATAATTTATTTACTTAAAAACTTAAAACCATGGAGGTAAAAGTAATTTAACTCTATGCTTAAAACTTCATCGAAAAAGTCTGCTATAAAGTTGACTGCTTCTCTATGTAAAATCAATGATTGTTTCATTCATATCAGCTATATTGCAAACGTTAGAGCTAAATAATCTTGCGTTAAAGAAATAAAATTCTTATACAACTCATTTTACAGCTTGATATGTTTACATTCTCCATAAGAGAAAATTAGGCTTTGTTGTAGAAATAATCAAAGTTTGATGATCATTTTAACTCAAATATATTGTAATTGCGTTGTTTCAGAATATAGATGCACAGGAATTAAGCAAAAATAAAGTGGTTTTAGGACGGATACAACACTAAATAAAAATTAAAATGAAATTTTAAAATCACGATTTTGACACAAGATGGATTGCATGGATCATTTCAACTCAAATATATTGTAATTGCATTATTTCAGAATCTAGATGCACAGAAATTAAGCAAAAATAAAGTGGTTTTAGGACGGATACAACACTAAATATAAATTAAAAAGAACTTTAAAAATCACGATTTTTGCACAAGATGGATGCCATATTTTATTTTGAAGTGGGTCGCGCGATCGCTTCATATAATATGGGTGTAATTATTATTTTAATTTTTATAATAAAAAACTACTAAATATATTTTGCTGAAATATTTTTCATATGTTTTATGGGATAATTTGAATATTTTCTAAAACTTTCGAAGCAATTTGTGAATTTTAAATTCGCTTAGAAAATGTTTGAAAAATTAGGTCCCATTCGATTTAATGTATTTCATTTTTTCAATCTGGTTTCAATACAAAACTAATTGGGCGATATTATTTACTTATATTCCCATATGTCCCACAGACCGTCTGAACAACGTACTAAAATTTCACCTTGATAAAGTCATTTTTATGGCAGTTATCGTGCGAACAGACAGACTGTCAGACAGACTGTCAGACAGACGTAATGAAAAAAGTCATAAACACTTTTCAATTATGTTGTAAAGTGTTAAAAATTGAAATATTTATCCATGATTGAAATGTGTTTGGCAACATTTTGTAGCAGCGTTACCCAGGATAAACAGATAAATCATGGTGTTATCTATATAAATAGAATTAAAAATCTGTCTGTCTGTCTGTTCATCACGGGAGAATGGCTAAACCAAATTTTATGAAATTTTGCGGGTAGGTTTGAAATGGCATCCCTAAAATGTAGTCCAAGTTTCGAGTTTCTAGGATTAGGGGTTGTCGAGATATTAATGAAAAACGAAACTTTTTCCTAGGAGTTCTGCTCTCCAACTCCCTGGTTCATTCAAACGAAAAGGATGGAAATCGTTTGTTTAAAACATAAAAGTGAAATAAAACTTGGTTTGGTGGAAGATTTTAGCGCTAATTAGTCACTTTCTGAAAGTATGAATTGTTTGAAAACATTAATGTTTGAAACATGAATTTAAGTGGGAAATCTATCAGCATGGTTTATTTTTCACAAGCTTTTACTCAATAATGAAAAGTATTAAGAAATCAAAATGGTTATTTAATTACTAGCATTTTATGAGGAAGATTCTATCTTATATCATGCAGCTCTGTAACGCAATTAAATTAAATGTGTTTGTTAATTAATATTATTATTTTTTCGAATTGAATAATAAATTAATGGATATAAAACTATATTTTATAAATGAGAGGTTTGATTTTTCTCTTAATTATATTAATTGCGGACGTCACTTTCATTTATTTTGGCAAAGAGTTTTCAAGCTTATATATTGTGTTTAGCCAATACACTCAGCCAATAAACTCATTCAGACGATTGTTGAAACAGGAAAAGAGTAGAACGGGTATATTTTCTAATACAATTTTGGTGTTTGCATTTAGTATATACAAACGGGATTAGGATGTTTTATTCTTCAGATCTGCAATTTCAGAGCTACGAATTTGGCGGGATATCGCTAATTTGGCAACTTTTCTTCAACGTTGCCAAATTGACGGAAATGTTCCCAAATTTATAAAAAGGACGCAAATCAATGAAATAATTTTTTTTTTAGAAGAGAGTACTGAAATGATGTTTCGGTAACATTTGTCGGTCAGTACATCCGTCCTACTAAGTAACACATTTAGCGATTTTTAAAATATCACCAAATTGATAAAAATGTTTATAAATCCATAGAAATATCATGAAATTGATAAAATTGCTTTCAATAAATGAAATTAATTGTGAGTTTTAGGGGATAATATTGTGACGATGTTTCGTATATTTGTCGCCAAGTTGGACTGCCAGTTCGACAGTCCCACATGATGGTAAATTTAGCGATTTCTTAAAATGTCGCTAAATTGATGAAAATGTCGCCAAACCTTCCATGGAGATAGCATTATTCAGACGATATTTTCCCAACCATTTTATTTGAAGCAAATGATATCATATCACTTACCAACGGATTTAAATCCAATGTGTTTATGCGGCATGCGATTCTTATTAAATCTTTTCCTATTTGAATGATAAAGGCATGTATATAAAATAAATTTCATTGACATTGCATTTTTGACTGGATAATATCAATTACGGTCTTCAGGTTTAAACATTATCATTATTGATCTTTTAGGGGATTATTGATTCAGAGATTATTTTTATTTTCAAGATATTGTGCCATTGTTTTATTACGGCAAAAATTGTTAAAACTAATATATTGTACGTTGTCCGAGTAATCTTCTACAAATGCACGGGTATATCATCTAATCCACGAGAATATAAGTAGTACTGGTATATTGGTATTCATTTTGTTATATATTGGCATATATTTTGATATATATTGGAATATATTGGAATCAATTACTACCTGTTGGTATAAAGATTACGGGAATTATTGATAATTTCAATTTATTACGTCATCTGTTTTATTATGGCAAAAATTGTTGAAACTCATATGTTGTACGTTGGACAAGTAGGTTTAAATATTACGGGTTTATTGATATTTTCAATTTATACATGTAATCTACTAATACAGGTTTTATATCTTCTAATACTCACGTATATAAGTAGTACTGGCCGCATACAATTTTAACGCTTTAATTTTGCATATATTGATTGAATTTCATATTTTTTGTAAATTTGCTTACAAAAGGGACCAGGATGTTTTATTTTTCAGATCTGCCCGTGAAAATAATTTTGCTTAGTGAGAACAGATAGTCTTAAACTTCCTTTTAGAAGCAATACATTTAATATTTTAACAGAATATTTTGATTAACAATGCCATTAAGTATACTTATTTTCAAAAAGTTACACTTTTTAAATTTTTATACGACTTCCTTAGACAAATTTGGTCAATCAGAAAATTTTTACTTTTAATGCAACAAGATCGTTAAAAAAACCGCATATCTGTATCTTTAAAATTGAAAGAGTTATATTTAATTGAAAATTGAACATTGTGAATGGGGACCATATATTAAATTAGAAATGTAAATTTGTGACATATCACAAAAAATATAAAACTGGAAGATAATACATAGGACACCCAACCGCGTAGTGAATACCACTGCTTTATATGATCTCTGTCTGTTTAATGCTTTATTTAGATGCATTTGTGATACAAAATTTTGACACATAATACCGTATATTTGATTTAAACAATTTCCATCGTCAATTTGTTTATGATCCCTATTTTCACTGACGAAACAGCTTTTCACATGTACTGAAAAGTGGCATTAGTCAGATTTTTCCCTTTATCATAATTTATTTGATTTTAAAGATACATATATGCGGGTTTTTTACTTTCCTTATATACATAATGTATAAGGAAAGTATTGTGACGGGGTCGAAAATTCGAATTCGAGTTTTCGACGGGAGAGCACGTTTCAAGCATCCCTGATCACGAATCAAACATTTTTGAAGTGATGTCTGTGTGTGTGTATGTGTGTGTGTGTGTGTGTGTGTGTGTGTGTGTGAAAGTATGTGTGTGTGTCAGTGAGTCTGTGGAGCGATAACTGACGAACGAATGGACCGATTCGAACCAAATTTGGTACAAAAATCACAATCCGTAAACACTAGAAGCCTATTGTTTTTATATGTAATCGAATGTTCAGAACCCCCCTAAATTTTCGAATGAAATTTTGAAAAAATCGTCAAAAAATCAAAACCGCTAATAAAGTTACGCAAATAGACATTTCTTGTGTAATTTTTCATTAGAAAACGATTGACATAAATTTTAGAACGCTACCATGAACCATTCTCGAGATATTGTACATTTTTCAAAAAAATTATGAAAAAGTCACATAAAAAAAAAATTCCTATTGAGAAACATGTTCACTTTTCATATGTAATACCATGCGATAAATTGAGTGACATCATTCTCGTGGATCTAGCTCGTTCCATTCATGAAAAAATATACTTTGAATAATACTTTTGTATTTGAACGCCAATAGTCATTTATCTGCTGTAAGAATAACTTTTTTCTTAGTGCATAACGCTTGGCGAGATTTTGGCGACGTATTTGGCGGAATGTCGCCAACTTGGCGACTTTTTTGAAATGTTGCCAAATTAATGAAAATCTCGCCAAATGGATAAAAATGATGCTAAATCAATGAAAATGACGACTAATTGTCGAAAATTCAATATCTTGGAAAGAATATTAGTATCTACTATAAGAAAAACCTATTTTTTTACTGTAAAAGTAGTAAATTCATTACATTATGTAAGGAAAGTCATGTGTTGCCCACATCAGATTTTTTAATGATCTTATTGCAATAAAAATAAAAATTTTCTGATTGACAAAATTTGTCTAAGGGGGTCGTATAAAAATTTAAAAAGTGTAACTTTTTGAAAATTAAAGGGAGGACTATTTCATTAACGTAGTCTTATTTCCAACCTTACTTTCAATATTTTTGCAATTTACATTGCCCACTTATCTCCAACAGGTAAAGAATTAAAGCGCGTTACAATAATTTATATACACCCTGTATACTCCCTACGAAGAACGGGTATGCTGCTAGTTATTAATAAATTAAGATTGTTGCTAATAACTTAATTACAAACACTTTAATATTTACATAGATTGGGGGGGGGG
Source organism: Amaurobius ferox (assembly GCA_951213105.1). Classification (NCBI taxonomy): domain Eukaryota; kingdom Metazoa; phylum Arthropoda; class Arachnida; order Araneae; family Amaurobiidae; genus Amaurobius; species Amaurobius ferox. Next base: position 45,659,885 of record OX578143.1, read on the forward strand.
GGCTCTCTATTCATAATCAAATTAATAAAATTAACCAATATATTTGATATTTCCATTCATTTTCGATTTTAAACCGGTCTTTTTTTCCTTCTTCAAGCGGCAATGGACATTATGTAACTGTTAATCACGAAAAGGTGCACTTAAATCTAATCGTCCCAACAAATGTGTTCATCTATAAAGACTTGCGATAACCAAAGTAAATGGCCAGCCCAAAGTTGACAAGTGATTTAAAGTCTGAACCGATATTTATGGCGAGCCATGATGATGATGAAAATAAGGCGCCCGGGATGATCGAACTTTTATATCATTTTTCGTGACAAGAACATAAATTTATTACTTGGCCAGTCCTGCTGCCACATACTTTAGTAACAATCACGTCAAATAATATATCGATCATGTTTTATTAAATGTATTTCCCTAAATTGGATATGTGTATTTTCTATCACTTTCTCGATAATACATAACATATGAAAAGGGGATGTAGCTGTATTTTCATAAAATTTGGATAGTCATATAGACTGGGATATAGTCAAAAACTAGACTTGGATAAATCTAAATGTTTCAATAATTCCTAAATACATATAAATGCTTTTTTTATTGATGGCTGTGTGTCTGCGGTGAGTATGTGGGCAAGAGATCTTTCAAACTGATCAAATTGAAATTTGTAGCAATTATTTGAATAGAAAAGCATGATCGACCAATTTATTTTCAAGGATCTCGGACCAAGGGCAGGCCCTCAATTTTTTTAATACTTTTATTTCTCAAATCGAAAAAATATAAGAAAGCCATGTTAAGAATTATCACACAGATAGTAATTTTATATACAATTTTATTTAGAATCTTTTTTCAGCCACGAAAATTGAATTATACAAGTTTACTTCAGTATAGTTGTCGGGCAACAACAACAACAAAAAAAAAGACACATCCACACACATTGACATTAGCACATATAATATAGTGGGAAAATATGTCCACCAATCTTACGGGAAACATGAGAAACTGAATCCTAAACCATGAAATCGATCTTTTATTATTAAAATGTTTAGCACTTCTTTGCAGCACTTCTTTGCAGCACTTTTTGCAATACTTCTTTGCAGCACTTCTTTGCAGCACTTCTTTGTGGCACTAGTTTTCTAATTACACTCACGGAGAATGAAAGTTGCGCTCCAAGAAGAAAACATGGTACAACCGCGAAATGATGTAAATAGCTAGAGGGCGGCCTGGTATGCAAATGATCTCAATTTGGTGTGATTACACATGACCGTACACCCGTGAGTGGAGCTGCAAGTATGAGCCAGCGGCCTTATGAACCGGCGTGTAGTCGACGCCCCATCAATGCGAGAAGCTTCGGCCGACGCAAGCACGAGTACCGAGTGAAAAGCATGGAGGATAGATGCCAGAGACGTCGATATACGCAACTGATGGACTTTGAGAGAGTCCTGATCATCTGGCTGAAAACCGCAGGGTGTATCAGCACGCCGGATAGCCAGTCACGTGGATCGTTCGGACTATACCGTTCGACGGTGCTGGGAGCACTGGTCATAGGACGCCACCCAGAAATGGAGGACCGGCTCTGGACTGACCAGGCATATCACGAGTAGAGAGAATCGAATGATCGGACAGCAGGCACGTATAGTGCCTACGGCAACTCGATCCGCGATACAGGCACACGTAGAGGCTCTTGTGTGTCCACGAACCATATCTAGACGCCTGAAGAAAGCAAATCTGCAATCCCAGTATCCCTTACGTGTGCTGCCATTAACACGGGAATATCAGCGGCTCCGGTTGTAGTGCCGGGCTAGTGCAACTTGGAACGTCACAGATTGGCGATGTGTGGTGTTTAGTGATGAGTGCCGCGTCATTTTAGGCACCGATGATCAGCGTGTCCGGGTGTGAAGGTCCCTTGCACAACGCCACAATTACAACTTCGTTATCGAGCGCCACACCAGCCCCACTGCAGGCATCATGGGCTGGGAAGCCATAGCCTACGGCAGCCGATTCGCTCTAGTAGTGGTACCTGGAACATTGACGGGCCAGCGATACGTGGATGAGATTCTACAGCCCCATGTGCTTCCATTCGTTGCTGGGATTCCAGGTGCGTAATTCCAGCTGGAGAATGTCGGAACGCACACGGTTTGGGTCGCCCAGGCCAGTCTGAGTCATGTCCAGACACTTCTATGGCCTGTCAGCTCTTAGACCTGTCACCTATCGAGCATGCGTGTGGACCAGATGAAACACCAGCTGTCTCGTTGCCGCAATCTTCGGGCTTTGGAACGTAACGTCCAACAGGTGTAGACTCGTCTGCTGTAAGACATCAGGCATCTGTTCATCACCATGCCGAACGGTATTGTTGCTTGTATCACATCAGGAGGCTGTGCAACGTGCTATTGAGGATGACCGGACTGTGTACCACAGCTCCGTCTGTACGTATTCTGTTGCGCTGCTTTTGTGATCATGTATATCATTCATCTGCATCCTTCCATCAATAAAATTTCAGGTCCATCCTATGCTTCCTTCTTGATGCGCAACTTTCATTATCTGTGAGTGTATTTCATCGTATGCAGGAATAAAACTCATCCATTTTTATTCGCCGTATGCAGGAGTAAAACTCACCCATGTATATAAAACTCATCCATTTTCTAACTCTCCTACTTGGAAATGTAGATGGATTTATACTCTATGATAGCATATACACCTGCATTTCTGATTTTCTTTTTCTCCATCGACCCAGACCGTCCGAACTACCCAAAGGTGTAGGGTATCTGTTTAGACGGCCGGGAAGTGCCACCCAATTTAGATCTGAACCCAGTGGGAGCGGCATCCACAGGGATTGTATCCTCCTTTCTCTGCCACCTACCTCTCGGAATTACTTACAGACTCACATATTTAACGGGCCTGAAGTCCACTTCAGCACGGGGACAGTTTGGGCAGAAGCAGGAATTGAATTCGGATCGCCCGAGTGCAATCCCCGCTCGCTAACTACTGGACTGGGCTTCCCACACCTGACTTATAGTTTTTAATTTTATGTCGCCAAACATCACACAATGGGGACGTTAGCAAGACAATATTATAGTGCAAAAAGTTTGGAAACATTTCACCATCCGCCACAAGGATTTCAGTCTCCCTTCCTGTAGGAATCGCAGACATTTAGTGTCAATCCAATTCGTTAGAAATGTTGGGCACGTTAACTGGCGAAAATTCTTCAAGGGTCAGTTTTCGATAAAATTAAGCTTTTTTGGCTCGATTTGCGTTGAATGTTTAGCAAATAAATAAAAGTATATTTAAGTTTTTAAATTTGGAATATGCTCGTAATTTCATCATTTTTCAGCGCTTTTGAATTCTGTAACAATATCCTAGTGAGGCCTCAAGAAAGGTTACACACGACACAAGTGTATGCAAAATAACAAAATCAGTTTAAAGAAATTTTTCGGTTTATTCCACGGAATATGTTCATCACATTTAGAATAAACAAAAAACAGCGACAGGGAACATACGAGTGATTCACGACTAATAAAGTCCGGTCAGCGAAGCTTAACTTTTCTGTGGGTTCACAGGGCCAGAAAAGAACTGGATATTTTTTTCATCAATTTCGGCACCTGAGATTCGCGATTAGTCTTATTTTTGAGTTTGTCGTAATTTCAGCATCATTCAATCACACAAAAAAATGTATCGACACGAGTTTCCATCAAAACACAATACTAGTTTAAAGTACATCTGCAGCCAGTTAGAACCACAGAGGATGACTTCTCAGCTCCACGTACCTCGGGAGACTATATACTTGAATCTACACTAATCACAGGACAACATCTCGCAATTCTGGAAAGACGTCCGTAGAAATCTATGCTACATCAGCAGGAAAGCTATCAACATGTATCCATACTGATAGCTTTCCTGCTGATGTAGTATAGATTCACCAGTATATAACTCCAAGAAGGCTCCAGCAAAAATCTAACGGATATCAGTACTAATACATAACTTAACATCAACACTTCCAACTTTCGAAAGGCATCAGCACGAATGTAAGTCAGAACATTAACGAGTGTGAAGGCATTAACTAGAATGTAAGACAGATCAACAACGAGTGTAATGGCATTAGCACGAATGTAAGTCATAAAATAAGCGAGTGTGAAGGCATCAGCTGGAATGTACGTCACATCACAAGTGTCAAGGCATCCGCGTGAATGTCACTTTACTGCCACAGTGCTAGTTATTTATTTTTGTCAACCGATGCCAAATTTGCATAACGTCTCCAATAGAGTAATTCCAAATAATTGCAACTGATGTCCGGATGAAATACGGCATTCTTGTTCACCAATTCCGCGCAGTTCGGGAATCTCGTCTGTGGGCAGCTTAAGTTTGAGATTAGACACAATTGCAAAGCTCTAAATTTAGTCCTAGACAATGCACTCTCGTTTTTCAGCTGTGTGGGATCAGTGTTCATGGGACGGGTTGTCATAATCTTTAGAACATCAGCTTGAATTTTATGTTTTCAAAGGGTTATTTCTGACATCCGGTATTTGCAGAATTTTATACTGGGTCTCCGAGTTCCTGGAGAGAAAATAATTTTATTAACTAAAGAAGATTAAAGACACAATAGAGCTTTAATCAACATATATTAAAATCAAAGTCTGAATATGTGTATATCCCTCGTAACTCACTTCGCGAGTTACGGGGGGATATACACATATTCTGCTCGCCAACGGGGCTTGGCGAGCAGAGTGGAACTCCTAGTATAGCAAAGAAGTCTCCCATTCGTATCAGCAAAAAGAATAATTGAGAACATTATGGTAAGTAAATATGATAAACAAGAAAGATCAATCATGCTTAAAGCATTGATTATGAAACACTTTCCAACTCCAATGCAATTTTATTTAAACATGTCTAAAATGCAATACATTCCTCGGTAATATTTTAAAACTTATCATAATACTACATTGATTTATTATATTTGAAAACTTAAACCTTCATCGAAAAAAATGAACTTCATTCAAATGACGGCATTGAAACATAAATTGCCTGGTTTAAACATCTCTAAAATGTGATATATTTCTCGGTAATAATTTTAGAATTATCATAATACCACGATAATTTATTATATTTGAAAACTTCATCGAAAACAACTGAAATTCCTTCAAATGACGTCATAGAAAAAAATAACACGCCTGGCTATCTCTATAAAAGCAACATTTCATTCATAAATAATTCCCCCATTCATGTCATTCATCACAATACTATAATAATGTATTTTATTTAAAAATTAAGACCATAGAGCTACAAGTAATTAAACTCTATGCATAAAACTTCATCGAAAAAAATCGTCCTTCTCTTTGTAAAATCAATGAGTATTTCTTTCATATCAGCTATGCAGACTTCATGAACTAAATGATTTTGTGTTAAAGAAATACAGCAATTCTAATACAACTCATTCGACATATTTTGCTGTTTACATTTTACCTAGGTAAAAAATAGGCTTCGTTGTAGAAATAATCAAATTTGGATGAGCATTTAAACTGAAATATATAGTAATAGCGTTGTTTCAGTATGTAGATGCATAGAATTAAAGCAAAAATAAAATGGTTTTAGGAAGAATACAACACTCAATATGAATTAAAAAGAACTTTAAAAATCATGATTTTGAGACAAGATGGATGCCATATATCCTTTTGAAGTGGGTCATGTGATATTTTCATATCATGGTCACGTGATCGTTTCATATAAAAGGTGTTATTATTATTTTAATTTTTATTTAAAAAACTACTGAATATATTTCGCTGAATTTTTTTTATATATTTTATGGAACAATTTGAATATTACCTAAAATTTTCGAAGCAATTTGTGAATTTTAAAACCGTTTAAAAAATGTTTCAAAAATTAGGTCCCATAGGGCTCAATGTATTTCATGTTTTCAACCCGTGTTCAATCCAAAACTAATTGGGTGATATTATTCATTTATATTCCCATAGGTCCTACAGACCGTCTGAACAACATACTAATATTTCATTTTGATTAAGTCATTTTTACGGCAGTTATCGTGCTAACGGACAGACAGACAGACAGAATGAACAAAGTCATAAACACTTTTCAACTTTGTTGTAAAGTGTTAAAAATTGAAAGACTCCATCTTTAAGAACTCTAATTCAAACAGATCTGTTGAAGTCGCTGTTTTCATGCTTGAGACTGGACATGATTACGTTGGCAAGCATTTACATTGTATAGGAATTTATATCTGGCCAAATTGTGTTTTGTGTGCACAGGATATTTTGATGGATGGTGAACATTTGATTGATTGTATTGCATTATCCGAAAATAACTTATGCACCAGTTATCGGCAGGCTAGAGAACGAATGCAGTTCACTACGAAATTTTAATTCCTGTAGATGTGTTAATATTACTGTTGTCGGCTCCAACTTCATACATCATGTATGTGATGTAAAGGGTTCTATATGGTGTATTTCCAAGTATCTTTGCCATAAAAAATACTGGGTAGATTAGATTGATAAATTGGCTGTCGCGTTTTAATAGTGTGGATTTCTTAGTCTTCTTTAATAGTGTGGATAGAGGAAGGGTAAAAAACAAACTAAGTAGCCCAAGAAACAATATTTAAGCTGCAACCAATTCAACTACAGTCAAACCCCTCTGAACGGTCACCCCGTCTTTACGGTCAGTTATAAATTCCCCGGCAGGAAACTCATTCACAATATGCACTTTGAACCTCAGATTAGCGATCACCCTCAGATACGGACGCGGACGCTATTTTAATGATTCATTCCATTAGACTAAAACCTCTGTACGGATACAATCAAAATTTGAAATTTCTATACCAAAAGTAGATTCCCAGAATAAATTGCAACTCACCTGAGTAAGAAAAACACCTGCGCCTACAACAATGGTCATTCTCTAGGGACATTAACAGCAAGCAATCCAAAAGGAGATAAGGAGTAACGGGAACTCTCCCATTCCTCAGTCACAAAGGAGTGAAATCCACTTCAAGGGGAAAACTCGACTAAGACCACAAAGGGTACAGAAGTGGAATGCGTATGGTCGTTCGTGAGCGTATTATCGTCATTCATGGGCCTACCGTCTGAAGAGTATGCTCCTATGGATGCAGATGTGATGATAGAAGAAAACAAGAGAAATATCGCATATCGTCAGGGAATTTGCAACAGAATCATCCGAAGAAGAAGAAAGTGAGGAAGACGTCGAGTGTGAAGAGCAAGGAATCAGCATCAGAAATTACTCTGAAGTTTTTAAAGTGTTAGACGGACTAAAGACATTTTCCTGTAAGCATTATGATGGAAAGGCATTAAATTTAGTCTCACAACTTAAAATAAACTTCAAAGGAGAAAGACTGGTGGCTAAAACCCACCAAACATCAATTGATCAGTTCTTTCCCCGAAGGTAAATAAATTCAAAATACTGTACGTTTTTTGCATATGAGCTTACATGTTGTGAATTTAATTGTTTTTATGAAACAAATGTGCACGTTCGTCACCAAGATTGCAGCTGGGGGGCGGGACGGAGCAACCCCCCCCCCCCGATGAAAGAAAATTTTAACACTGAAAAGATACAAGGTAAAAATCTAATCAGGTATAGTATCAAAAACAATGTTCAACCACGTCCCCCCCCCCCCAAAAAAAAAAAAAAACCAAATTTCGGCTACTTGTTTGTCAGTTATGTTTTCAAATTGTTTTATGTTCTCAAAAATAGGTATGTTTCAATATAAGGTTTTTTAAAACGATTAATGTCGAAAACACAGACAACCCGACTCGCCCTAGAGCACGAGCAGCAATTTGAGTGGCCGGAATAAAGAAGACGGGGCACCCGGGTTAAAAACGATTAATGTGTAATATTTGATCTAATTTAGAACGATCCTCTCTTTTACGGTCACCCCTCGTTTACGGACACATTTTTCTGTCCGGAAAGTGACCTTAAATGAGAGGTTCCACAGTATTAAAGAAGTAATAATCTAGAAACTTGTACTAAACTTGCTTTATTTCTGTCAAAATTAAATAAAGGCTGGCTTCTTAGTAATTAACTAAATCTTAGAAGTAAAAGTGTTATTTAACGTGGTTTCAGGATGCATAATGAATTCCAATTATTCGAAGTCATACCTCTGTAAAAAGATTTGAGTATCCTTTAAGATGCATGTTTCCTGATCGGAATACTATCTTTAGGGAATAATAACTGAAGGATATGGCTGTTTGTAAATGCTTTAATTTTTTTTGTCTTATATGAGCGTGATAATTAAATGCGGTGGGAACTTTGATTGTATTTGGTTTTGAATAATTTACGGATTCTTAATTAAATTATCCTGCTTGTTTGCAAGAATTTTGACTGGGAAAAGAAAGAAAGGAAAGTTTTGTTGTTTGATTGAATTCTTTTGTGTTCTGATTAACTGTGGTAAAACTTATTTACTCGGAGAATCAGTATTGGTTTAAAGCATACAGAATAATTTCTGTAACTATGTAAGAATAAATTATGCAGTATGTTTCATTTAAACATGTCATTCCATAATTACATACACAGTAATGAGATCATTTATATAAATGGAATTCTTACAGACTGTTTTAACAGTATTGGTAGATTGAACAAATTAGAAGACAGTTTTAAGGCTTATGATTATGTTTGGTTATACTTTCAAAGAAGTTTTATTTATGAAAAATGAATTTTATATAATTGTTGGATTCTTTCATGCTGAAAGTAAAGTAAATTGAAAAGTAATGACCTCATATCAAATCTTTTAAACAAATCCTTTTCCAAAGCTCTTTAATTCACTCATATTGGTTAGCATTACCTAAAACAATGTCTCAAATATTCTTCAAAGGCACTTAAGATTTATGCCCCATAATTTATATCAAATAATTAATCACAGTTACACACAGCAAAATTGATTGTTTCCTTAATCCAGAGAATAAAATGGATAAGAACATGCCCCAAAGGGTTTTATCTTCTGTCATCCATCTGTAGATGATTAAAGCTCCATTTTCTGAGTAAATATGAATCATTTTTCATAATCATCTCTAGGATCAGTTGGGATCAGTTTGAATAGAAGGAGCATGTCCAGAAGGAGCATGTCTCAATTCGTAATACTGCATAATGGATATCGTAATTAATGACACTTTCGAAAGTTTCTGGCATAAATCTTCAAGATCACAGGAGCGTGATAGCAAGGACTGGACAACAGGAAACGTTTTATAAGTTGTAATAATCTCATTTACCCGCCGAAATTCGAATTATAGATTTCGCTTGACTATACACGAGACTATAGACTTTTCACCTATAGATAAAGTGGGCCTACATTTTTATTCAGATTTAAGATGGAAGGGAAACTTCAGACCTGTACGGTCATAAACACATATCGCACATGACATTTCGCCAAATTAGTTGTCAATTTCGCCAAATTTTCTGCCAAGAGTTACTTATTTGGTGATACTTACTACTGTTTATTTTTTATGTATTTTTTACTTTCCTTATATACATAATGTATAAGGAAAGTATTGTGACGGGGTCGAAAATTCGAATTCGAGTTTTCGACGGGAGAGCACGTTTCAAGCATCCCTGATCACGAATCAAACATTTTTGAAGTGATGTCTGTGTGTGTGTATGTGTGTGTGTGTGTGTGTGTGTGTGTGTGTGAAAGTATGTGTGTGTGTGTGTCAGTGAGTCTGTGGAGACGATAACTGACGAACGAATGGACCGATTCGAACCAAATTTGGTACAAAAATCACAATCCGTAAACACTGGAAGCCTATTGTTTTTATACGTGATCGAATGTTCAGAACCCCCCTAAATTTTCGAATCAAATTTTGAAAAAATCGTTAAAAAATCAAAACCGCTAATAAAGTTACGCAAATAGACATTTCTTATGTAATTTTTCATTAGAAAACGATTGGCATAAATTTTAGAACGCTAACATAAACCGTTCTCGAGATATTGCACATTTTTCAAAAAAATTATCAGAAAGTCTTATAAAATAAAAAAAAAATATTTCCTCTTGAGAGACATGTTCACTTTTCAGTAATACCATACGATATATTGGATGACATCATTCTCGTGGATCTAGCTCGTTCCATTCATGGAAAAAGATACTTTGAGTAATACTTTTGTATTTGAACGCCAATATTCATTTATCTGCTCTAAGAATAACTTATTTCTTTGTCCATTATGCTTGGCGAGATTTTGGCGACGAATTTTGGCGGAATGTCGCCAACTTGGCGACTTTTTGAAATGTTGACAAATTAACGAAAATCTCGCCAAATGGATAAAAATGACGCTAAATCAATGAAATGACGGCTAATTGTCGAAAATTCAATATCTTGGAAAGAATATTAGTATCTACTATAAGAAAAACCTATTTATTTTACTGTAAAAGTGGTAAATTCATTACGTTATATAAGGAAAGTCATGTGTTGCCCACATCAGATTTTTCAGATGCATTTATTTGAAAAACGCGCAGTATTTCAAGAACGGTTCAATCTAAAGTTTGTATCATTCGTTTTAGACCAAATATGTACAAAATGATTATTTAACATTTTTTGAATCTCCTGACATTTTAATGATTTTTTAAAAAAATCACTTAAAAATTTGAAGGCCTTCAAAACATTCTTTAACATTTAAAATCAACAGGGTTCCATTATTCACGAATCGTAATAATCGTATTAATTACGTTCGAAATGCTCCATTCTTTCGTCAGATATCGCACTCCCCCCTTCAGATACACAAATCACCTCAAAAACGTTGGATTCGCCATAATACTTTCCCTATACATGAACATGATACTTACAATGACCTTTCTTGTAAAGGACCGTCATTTAAGTAGCTGGCTTTTAGATTTATATATTTTTTCAAAACCTAAATTTGTCCTTTATTTTCATGAAGGATTTATCAAATGCTCTAACCGAGAGAATATTTTCAACCATAAATAATTTTTGAACAAGAGAATAAACGCAACTTAAGGTTGAAACTCTGGAAACTTACACAAAATGCAACTATGAGATAAATTGTCTTTTTTTTTTTGAATTTCTGAAATTTGATCACGTTTTTTTAGAAATAAAATCCTTTCATCTGAGAATATTTAAAGTATACATTTTTAATATTTACCATTTTAAGACCAATTAATTGTCATTTATTACTATGATTAAGTATATGTTTACGACATATATAATTTGTTCTATATTTTGTTAATTATATTTTCCAATCTTTTTAAAATTATTCTTAACCTATTTCAGATTTGAACCATGCAGGAGTGCACCCTGAGTAGGGACTAAGGGGCTGTAGATCCCTCTCCCTAGAACTCATAGATGAAGTGTATCAAGTTGCAAAAATGTACTATTAAAACTAAAATGTTCCAGGGTAAGAACAAAACATAATTATGTACTTAGTAGACACTTAATATCGGCAGTTGGGATATTTTTTTTCATTCTCCATTTTATGTCTTCCTCTCTTTCGACCCAGACCGTCCGATCTACCCGAAGGTGTAAGGTATCTGTTTAGATGGCCGGAAAGTTCCACCAAATTTAGACCGAAATTCAGTGGGGGCGGCATCTACAAGGACCGTACCCTCCTTCCCCTACAATTAACCTCTCGGAAGGACATACTCACACATTTAACATGCCCGTACTCTCGTGAATACGGGGACAGCTTAGAAAGAGCCGGGAATCGACCCCGGGAATCGACCATCCCCAGTCACAAACTCATTTGGAAATGAGCTGGACCAAACGACAAAATTTGTCCTTTATTTTCTTTCAGAAAATATGCTCACCTTAATTATACTATGAATGTAAGGAATGTAACAGATGTTTCAAGGACACTTTTTTGAACCGGAAGTTATTGATGATAAATCTATATCAGTTATCATCTAAGATCTATTTACAACCTATCTAAACACCTAGATGATTCAAGAAGAATAAAAATTCATGAATTGGATTTAAAAATAGAACTGGAAGTGGATATCCTTAGTAACTCCCTTATATTAACTGAAATTTGATTCTGAATCCATACCAGTCATCATCTCTGTAGTAGATTCTGAGAAATAGACGTTTCAAAAAAGTTTTCTGGATAAAAACAATTTTGTAAACTTTTTACCACCAATAATATGATCTAAAATATTTTATTCTATGAGCTTATCGTATATCTCTATTGTATCCCTTTTATCTGTAGAGATACATGAGATACAGAGCTATCATCATGTATCTCTACAGATAAAAGGGATACAATACAGATATACGATCCCATGAGTGTGGTCTTTCAAAAACCTTCAGCCTCCAAGTCATCACTGCAAATAATCATTAAATAATTCTTCATAATTACGTCGTAATATTTATTACTTTCTAAATCCAGAGTCTTATGTGGATAAGATTGCATCTATCAAGTTTTATCTTCTGTCAGACAACCGCAGGTGATTACGAGAGCTCAACATTTCTGGAAAAGCCAAACTATTTTTCAAATGTATCGCTTTATTTAGTTTGAGTCTGTTAGGACAGGAACCTGCTCATCTATTTCTCAACATGTCGTTATCCACAGAGTCTCAATTCTTGAGATGATAGTATCTGGATTCATTGCTCATAAAAGGATGACGAATTATAAAATTTTAAGAAATGTTTGTAACCAGACGCGAAGAAAAATTTTAGAACGTGTGGACTGTTATCTTAGTAGGGAATCAATCCGTATTCTCTGGCAAGTCAGACGACGCTATATCCATTGAACTACTAATATGATAGTTTTTCCTTCTATATTTGATGGGACCTGACTTTATAGCTCTTTCTTCAACCTTCAGATTTAAGTGAAATTTTTGATCTGTACTACCTACTCATTACTTCATCACATGTGTCCAAGATAGCATCTTGTTCGACATATCTTTGAACACTCTCATAAATCGTAGGGTTTTGGAAAAATTTGAATTTCGATAATATTCACGTATGTAATGTCGGGATTCGAACCAGCATTACTTCTGTGTATATGTTATAAATTCATCTAGTGTATTTTAAGCCATCCAATCTATTTAAAAGCCATCTAACTATTTTAATTCTGTTTGAAACCACCTATAGTCATTCCTTTATGTAATTCATGTATTTCTGAGATACTTAACTCTTTAAACCATAATCTGTAATTAATCTGAATTCAATCTAAAAGTATTATTTCAAGTGAGCTCTCGGAAGAGCCATTTATCTGTTTCCACCCGAGGTCACCGTTGGTATGATGAAATCGGAAGTTCGAGTTTCATTTCTCCTTCAATTTGTGTGTATTATGTTGGATATAAATGTAAAGGCTCATCTCTGCGGGTTTTCCCCGTTTTTGCGAAGCGATAGCGAGATGGCTGGTGTTAATGCGTGGGAAAGTGGTTTTGGTGGTTAAAATTTGAATTCGTAGCTTTCTTGACGGCCCGAGTGTTTGTGCATAAAAGCTGGCTGAACCATTTTGTAGCGGTTACTTTCTATTTCTTACTGCTGGACACCACACTGTTGTCCGGGTTCTTGAACCGGTGAATTGTGCCGTCCGTCTCGAATACCGAGGAGCTTGCTTTAATAGACCGGTTCTTTGGGGTTCGCGGATGAATGTTTACATCCATTACAATTTCTCCTGTGGAAGTGTTGCCCTAAGATGGTCGGGGTTGATCTAAAAAATCTGATCAAAAATCTGAAGATCTGACTATGATGCCTGAGCTGATGGATGACCCGAGGTCATGCCGGGTCGGTTGCAGCCGATGACGGGAGGTTCGAGCGTCGTGCTCCTGTTGCGTTCCCAGCCGGGCCTTCGTACTAGTCTTTGGTATGGATGAGTGTGCCGGTTGCCCCTTTGCGAGGAGGGGATCCCTATATTCTCACCTGGGACTGCCGTGTTTTTTCTTTTGAGAGGTGGAGATGCTTCTCTGGCAGAGGCTATGAGCTTCTATCTGGGTCAAGTGTCATCTGTGTGGGCCCCTATGGTGTGTCGGGTTTTCTATTACGGAAGGGCGATAATATCGCCAGGATCTTCGCTGGTCGGGGTGACAGATACACTCTCTTTTCCACTTCTCGGGGAGGATTTTGCCTCCGCCTCCTCTCTTTTGCTTCGTTTTCCACATCAACTTGACTCAAGGTAAGCCTTTAATTTTCTGTTACTTTCGAAATCTTTCCGTTCCCCGGCGACTCAAACTGAATTAATACCAGATTGCAAACTCCTAGAAAGAACTCTATAGAATTTATTTGAAATGTATCTCTGCTGGCTCCTGATACAAGTTAACAAAATACAGAATTTTTACACTAAAGTATTTTTTAAAGATTTAAAATATTTAATTACAAATATATATTTATTATTGAAATTTATTTATTATGCAGGAAGAGATTTATATTCCATAATTTATTTAATTGAGTTTCTCGTGTGCTCGACCCCAGTTCTTGATGGCCATACCATATTTATGAAATTTATAATTATAATGTTTGCCACTGATATTATTTGAATATTACTACTATTTTATGCTTTGGAAAGTTTGCGGCATGTTAACTAAGGACCTTGTGCGCCTGGGACAAGTGGTTGAAACTGATAAGGATTCAGCTGCTGTTTTGATTACTCCATGATTTAATATCGAGAATAAATAACGTTTGATTTAAACTTAAATTGTTGGTGTGGTTATTTTAATATAACTGTGATTTTATTACTTAATTATTTTCTGAAGAAGACGAAGTTCCTCAAGGTAAGGTTTAAGCTTTTAAGTGTATTTTGTTCTACTGGGCTCTCAGGCAGGTCATCTTGGAGGTTCACTTCTCCGGACAGGAGGGTGAATCCAAGTGGGTTTTCTTGCGGCCTATTCGATCACGGGTTTGCAATGATGGTACTAGTGCTTGTGTGTCCTAAATTCTAAAATTTAAGGAGGTCACATTCCGCCGTTACAGGTATCTGTCAGCCATTTTAGAAAATTAATCAGTAATAGTTTTCTGATTTATACTAATACAATTAGTACTAGGGTAATGTTTCACTTACAGGACAGTCAAATTTTATGAAAATCGTAAGGCTAGTTTTTGAGTGAACGGTGATAAATTCATTGCATAGACAGACACATACAGGTACATGTACACACACATAGATATAGCGCTAAAAATGTTGATGATTCATACTCTAAGGGCACCTATAAATTGCAAGTTAGTAAAAACTAGAGTTCTAATCTTTGATTCTATTCTAATATTTCCTCTATACATTACCATGTATTATAGGGAGAGCCAAAATGACTATTTCAGTGTAAAAAATTCTCAAGCAATAAACTTCGAATATTTTATTGCGTTAGTAATTGATAATTATTTTCCTTTTACTTACTTGAACCGTCAGTTATTACTTTACCTTTGGACATCTGCTTATTCCAATAAGAAAACAAGCACAAAAAGTATTATTTTAAGAAATTTTATTCATATAATAAATTAATTTTCTCAACTTTTTGTCGAATATTTTGATGATAAAATGCCTTTAGACTAACTTATTACTTTTCTTATATACATATAATGTATAAAGAAAGCATTGTGACGTGGTCAAAAATTCGAATATGAGTTTTCGACGGGAGAGCACGTTTGAAACATCCCTAAACACCAGCGAGTCTGTATCTCACGAACGAATGGAACGATTCGAATGAAATTTGGTACAAAAATTACATTCCATGAATACTGGAAGCGTATTGTTTTTAAACACAATCGAATGTTCAGAACACCCCTAAATTTTCGAGTGAAATTTTGAAAAATCAATATCTTTAATAAAGTTAGACATTTCTTAAGTAATTTTTCCTTAGAAAACGATTCACATAAACTTTAGAATGATAGCATGAACCGTTCTCGAAATATTGTACATTTTTCAAAAAAATTATAAAAAAATAATATAAAATTAAAAAAAATATTACCTATTGTTGAAATATGTTCACTTTTCATAAGTAATATCATGTGATAAATTGGGTGACATCATTCTCGTGGATCTAGCTAGTTCCATTCATGAAAAAATATACTTTAGGAAATATTTTTGTATTTGGACGCCAATAGTCAGTTATCTGCTACAAAATTAACTTATTTCTCAGCTTGTCTTATTTCTCAGAATGTCGCCATCTTGGCGACTTTTTTAAATGTTGCCAAATTAACGAAAATGTGACCAAATTGATAAAAATAACGCTAAATCAAAGAAAATGACAACTAGATGATGAAGTAATTATTAAAGTATTTTAATATATGGACTATACCGCTTATTGAGGATGCTATCAATATTAATGATTGTTTTGAGTTGCGCAAAGTATAAGTTAATTGAGTATTTTTAAATAGTTTTACATGTTGTCATCCTGAAAATCGGCCAATGTACAATTCAACGATAAAAACACAGCGCCGTGGATCTTATGCATTATTTTTTTATTGTAAAACTAGTAAATCGATTGCATTATATAAGGAAAGTCATGTGCTGTCCACATCAGATTTTTTTGATATAGAGGTGTGACAGAATTCCCCCCCAAAAAGTCAAAGTATCTCGAGATCGATTTGTCCTCGAGAACGATTGTTGTGAAATTTCTCGACAACGATATGTAGTAATGGTATCATTCTTTTCATTGTTAAAAATACGTATGAAGTGAGAATTTAATTAATGCAGTTAGAGATATATAATCTTTTATTTTAGATTTTCATGATTATTACGGGTCATTTTGTAAAAAAAGAGATTCTTTTTTTCTAATTTCGTGAAATAATTTTTGATCTAGATTGGATGCATACATTGTAGAGATACACACATAGACAAACACTCATACAGACACACATAAAGACTGATACACACGGACTGATAAATCCAGACTGATACACCCAGACTGATACGCACATGTTGGATTACTTTTGACTAATTAATAATATTAGGAAGTTTGTTTTTAATTTAAACGTGTTCAGGGGTCTTATTTACATAGTGTTGTTCTCTTTTTAGTTATCCATTTTCCAATTGTTTAAGTTTTTGATATTCTTCTGTTCTAAATAGGTTCTATTCCATAGCTACTGTGTGCAAAATGAAGAAAGTTCGTTCTTTTCAGGTTTCAGCAATTTAAATTTATTTAAATTGGCTAATTTGTGATTCCATTTATTGCCCTTTTTATTCCCTTTGATTTGATTTTAAATTTGTTGTTCTCGATTAAAAATTCGTTGATTTATCGCGATTTTTCAGTTTTGTTCTATTTTCAGCATTTTAAATATTTCAGAATTGTCCATATTTAAGTTATTACCGAATTCATATATTCCAAATCGTTTCACTTCATTTCTTTTTAATTTTCGTCTGTTTTAAAATTCCTGTTCTCTTCTTTAAAATTTCGAGTTTTTGATTGGTTGACCGTAATATTTAAATCGTCTGTCATTAATTCTTTTATCGTTCATCGATAGTTCTGCTTACAATTTGTGGCAACAATGTTTAGCAGTATATAAGTAAACTCGAGCACTTTTTCGATCTCTTCTCCTCTCTTCTCTTCTTTTGCTCTTTTTATTTGGATTAGAACTTAATATGTGATACTTTCAAGTTGTTGTAATTGCGCGGTTCATGGTGGAACAATGCGTTCTGATTATCAAATCTTCCCTTTCGGAATGCGGCGGTATTTTGTCTATATATTTCAGATCATATTTGGGTATATTTCAGAAATATATAGAATGGTTTTTGTATTTCGCAATAAAATTTTTCAACCCGAAACACAGACCGATACATACAGACTGAAACACACAGACTGATACACAAATACTTATACATACAGACTGGTACACACAGACTGATATATACAGACTGGTACACCCAGATCGATATACACAGACTGATACATACAGACTGACACACCCAGATTGATACACACAGACTGATAAACACATACTATTACACACACACACTGATACACCCAGACTAATATACCCAGACTGATACACACAGAATTATACACCCAGACTGATATACACCTGGACTGATACAGACAGATCGATACACACACACTGATACACACAGACTGATACACACAGTCTAACACATACAGACTGATATACTCAGACTGATACACGCAGACTGATACACACAGACTGATACATACACACTGATATACAGCCAGACTGATACACACAGACAGTTACATACAACCTGATATACACTCAGACTGATACACACAGACTAAAACACACAGACTGAAACATACAGACTAATACACAAAGACAACTATTTTGCATAAAAAGAGCATTTTTTTTCTAATTTCCTGAAATAGTTTTTGATCTAGATTGGATGCATACATTATACAGATATACACATAGACAGACCCACATAGACAGACACTCATACAAACACACATATAGACTGATACACATGGACTGATACACACAGACTGATGTTCCCGGCCGTCCAACTAGTTACTCTAAGTCCTCTGGACGAGTCGGACGGTCTGGGTCTTCAACACAGACTGATGTACACACACACACTGATACATACAGACTGATACACACAGACTGATACACACCCAGAGTGATATACACCCAGACTGATACACCCAGACTGATACACACAGAGTGATACACACAGAGTGATACACACAGACTGATAAACACCCAAACTGATACATACAGACTGAAACACACTGACTGATACACACAGACTGATACATACAGACTGATATACACCCAGACAGATACACACAGACTGATACACAGACTGATACATACAGACTGATACACAAACTTCTTAAAAATAGTATTTTCGTATTATAGGGGTCTCGAAATGTGTTGATCAATCGAAAACTTGAGTTCCGATATTTGAGACTAATACTTTTCGTATATATAACCATGTATCGCTAGGGAAATAAAAATACAGTACATTTTGACTCCGGGATTTACGAGAAAAATCGCCCAGTTTGTATTTAATTAATTTTTAGTTCGATGAAGAATTCAGCATTTTTGCCATTATTACAAATTTATGTTCGTAAATTACGATATTCTAATTCTGGAATTGCAATCTTAATTAAATATTGTGAAGATTTACGATATTGGTGCATACTTTCTAACTCAAAGAAATTTATTAACGCCAACGAATTATGGTCTTGTATTAATTACATCTTTTGATTATTTTCATTTATTAACATTTCTCTGCCAAGATATCCACAAAGACATTTTTAAAGTAGTAATGTATAGCACTTTTTTCTGTTTCAAATAGAATTCTCTATTGCAAACCGAATGCATAGAATAGAAAAATATTTATATAATAATTATAAATATTAATAGAAATATGCATACATACAAGCATATTTTCTGAAATTGTAACATCCAATTAATTAACATTCCTATGGCAAGATTTTCAAAGATATTTTTAAAGTAGTAATGGATAGCACTTTTTACAGTTTGAAATGGAATTCTCTAATACATTTGAAATGTATAGAACAGAAAAATAATAAAGTCACCATTGAAGGGGTATAATAAAGTTACCATTGAAGGGGTATAATAAAGTCACCACTGAAGGAGGAAACCACTATACAACTTTGGAAGACATAACATTTTTGAAGGTCGATCGGGTTCGATAAGTTTAATGGAGTCAATGTTAGAAAATTCACTGCTCTCAATTATTAAATAAGTAATAAATAGAAATATACAAAAAAAATAATTTCAATTTTTATGGGTGCCCTCCTAATTTGCTGATGCCCTAAGCACAGGATGCTAATTTATAAAAAAATAATAGAGAAATAAGGAAGTTTTATAGAGAATTGTTAGTCGGGATATAAAACAGAGAAATTATGAGATCCTAGACTATCCTTCCCTGAATGGGTAAAGCATCTTGGTGTGCCAGCTGGAGTAAAACGGTTCGGTTATCCCCGAGGTTATCAGTTCTTTACATTTGTAAGGAACACATACCCTCGAGTAACCTGACCCTCCCAGTAACTGAATGGGTAAAGCGTCTCGGTGTGCCAGATGAAGTAACATGGTTCGTATTCTCTCGATGATATGAGTGTTTTACATTTGTTCGAGTGTCATTATAAAGGATTCTTTATCTCAACGATGAAGTAACCACCAATATTCGGATCACTGGCCTGTAATGAGAGAAGGCGGTGTACAGCTGGGACACATTTACGTTGCCCGTGCAGTCTGCAGGACCCGAGTCTGGTTTAATGAAGAATAAATTTTATCTACAATCAGTTTTTTCTGTCTCCCGTCTAGAATTACAGTTTTCCCGAGCTCTCGTTAATACCAATATATTTTATTCTGTATTTAAAGTGGTCCCTATAAAACATATTGCAAGATGAATACTGTTATTATATGCAGTTCCCACTAAAAAAACTCTGAATATTTTTGTTGAATCTAATATTTTGTTCACACCTGACGAGCCATCGATTACTCTGCGGTTTATGACTTTCGTTTTTCCAATACATTAACTAGAATTAATAAGCAGGAAACTTCAAAAAGTCGTGTTTTTACACTTTTTATTCTGATCATAAATTGTTTTCCTTCTTCTTTTTCATGAAAAATTCGTTGCTGAAATTTCTTTTTGAAGCACTTGCGTTTACTTTCTTTTGTAAATTTTTTCTTTTGATATCTTCTTGGCGACTTTGAGGAATAAATGATTATAAATGGAGATTAATAAAATTTACATTTTTGCTTTTCCCGCTATACGAGCACATAGTACATGTAATAAGAAAGTATTGTGATGAGGTCAGAAATCGGACTCGCGGATTTTGAAGAATCTACGTGGTTTTAACATTTTTAAATATGAATCATAATCGTTTTTAACATTTTAAAATATGAATCGTACATGTTTTCAACATTTTATTTTATTAATCAACAATTTACTTTAATGACTTAAAGGCGTCTGTGAATTTGTGGGCATGAAAACTTTGAAACAAGTTGAGAAAATCGAATAAAATTTAATATTATTAGTTCAATTGATAAATGTCAGAGGTTCATTGATTTTGGGGGAGCTCACGCCAAGGAAATGCTAGAAAAATATTATATATTTTGTTGCAAAAATATTCACTGTGCATTTTACTGTTACTTAAAAAGTAAGAACAAAATTATTCACTGTTGTCAAGAAATTGTACGTTTTTTATTCTAAAATGTATATCTTCTCCATCTCTTCCATGAACTAAAAAAAATTATAATTGTTAAAGCGATTTGTTGATATATGTGATTGGCGGAGTTTTTGTTTTAGTCAATTCTGTGTCTACGTGTTCTTCTGTGTCTACGTGTTTTGTCTTAAAATATTATCCTTGAGTTGATACCGTAGCGAGGCGAGAGGATGGGGGGGGGGAGGACCCCCTCACTTTTAAGGTGGGAGATCCGACTAAAATTTGATTCCATCAGCTGATCATGTCCTGAGGATTTCACGGATATTGTAATTAATTGAACTTTGGAACAGTCCTCTTGGTCGTTGTCCGTATTATAGGTGGCATGGAAAATAGACAATGAAATTGAAATAGGAGATATTGATTGTGAACAGTTTGCAGACCCCAGTGCTGATGAGGATGTTGTTGTTGTTGAGACCCAGACCGTCCAACCTACCAGAAAGGTGATGAGGGTGTTGTTGTTGAGACCCAGACCGTCCGACCTACCAGAAAGGTGTTGAAGACCCAGACCGTCCGACTCGTCCAGAGGACTTAGAGTAACCAGTTGGACGGCCGGGAAGCTACCAGAAAGGTGTAAGGTAACTGTATGGACGGCCGGGAAGTGCCACCCAATTTAGACCGGAACCCAGTGGGGAGGCATCCACAGGTACCGTACCCTCCTTCCCCTACCACCAACCTCTCGGAAGGACTTACGGACCCACATGTTTAACGTGATCGTACTCCGCATGAACACGGCGGCATTTGTGGTAGCGTGCAAATCTAGCGCGCAAACCACGGGGATACCGCACCCGAGATGGCCAACAGCACGCGGTGTTCCGAGGTGGTCACCCACCAAGTACTAACCGCGCCCGATGCTGCTTGACTTCGGTGATCTAACGAGAACCGGTGTTTTCAGCACGGTACGGCCGTTGGCCCAAGGTGATGAGGGTGTGAAAGATTCCTTACAAATAATTTTCGCTAGTCAGAAAATAATTCATTGGGTTCTTTGTGGCTTTAAACTCCCCGCAGAAGAACAGTAAAATGCACAGTGAATGAGATGAAGATGGAATGAAGTTGGCAACATGTTGGCGGTTGCTATCAAGCAACAGCATATGATTGCTTATTGCATGGGCAAATGAGAATTAATGAATAAAGTAGCACACAGCGATATTGACAGTGTCAAAACTTAAAAAAAAAATTAAACCACGGTCTAGAAGTACGCAGAGAACTAGCCATGTGACTGTGGTTTACCCGAAGAAAGAGATGTCGTTAAAGCGAGGGGTACAAAGATTGGTGTAATTCTAAATGAAACTGAGGCTACGGATGGCATTGATAGATTAATTATTGAGTTTTAAAAAAATATGTTCTACTGCAAAAATATTCTATTGAAAATCCCCACAATAAACCTGGTCCTTCTAACTGCTCCAACCAAAAATAAAAATGTTTGTTTTCTTTTGGTTTGTTTTGTTTCCTTGTCGTCTCGGGTTCAAGTGGTGCCATTATGACAGCTGGGGCGACTTGAGGTCATTGAGATGTGAATTGGTGGGAGTGGCTTTAGATGCTGCCGTTAGACTGATAGCTGGTCCGGGTGTCCAGAGACTGGTGTTGCAACGGTGAATCGTTTTGCCATATAACTTCATCCGGCCAATCTCCTTGAATCAATCCGGTCAATCTCCTTCTCCGGTCAATCTCCTTCTCCGGTCAATCTCCTCCGGTCAATCTCCTTCTGCCGGTCAATCTCCTTGAATATCTAAAATGTAAGAAAAATCATAAAGATGACACATGTATACTACTAGTATCAAATAAATTAATGATGTTAATCTGTAGAAATGAAAACAAAATTTATTAGAATTACAGTACTTCTAACTAGAGGTAAATGGATTATATTAGGTAGGATTTATCACCAAAAATATTACTAGAAATGTTACTTTTCCAAGCGGAGCATGATATCTTTTGATATAAGCCAGCGACTTTCTTGAAATTTGGTATGGTTATTTTAATTAATAGCAACATAAATCCTAATCCTTTCAGTGAAATCAAATTATAAGAAAGTTTTAAATTGTGCTATTGGTTCATCTTCAGTATTATAAGAAAGCTCTAATTTGTACTATTGGTTCATCCTCAGTATTAGAAGACAGCTCTAATGTGCTACTAGTTCATCCTGAGTATTATAAGAAAGACCAAGTTGTGTTGTTGTTTCATGCACAATATTATAAGAAAGCTCTAATTTGTGCTACTGTTTCATTCATAATATTATAAGAACGTTTTAATTTGTTCTATTGTTTGTCCGAAAGCGTTATACGAAATCTCTAATTTGTAATATTATTTCACCCACAGTATTATAAGAAAGCTCTAATTCGTGCCATTATTTCACCTAGAGTATCTAAATTAACAGGGCATGTATAGTCTTGAACGCATACTTTTACGTTAAGGATCATAAAAAATATTTTACCCAGTAATTAATTAATTTCTACTTATTTACATAATGCACATTCTTTAGCTCTGTGTAATGTAGGTTTATAAATGATTTTCGAATCGCGGAAATTCCTTAATTAAGGAATCTCTAAACTTGACATATGGATACAAACTATTTTATTAAAAGTAATTATCGAAACTAATGCATTACTAGTTTTCAGATGCATGTCAACTATAAACATTCCTATGTGCAGTTATTGTAACATACTTCTTGAGTAGTAATCTTGAGTAATTTCTTCCATTTGCAATGGGATCTCTAATTCAGATGAAATAATTAATACAGTAGAAAAATTATAAAAATACTATTTATTATAGAGTATAGAAAGACGAATATTTTTAATACTCTAATAATCTATAGAAATGTAGTCAGAACGATAAATAGAAAGTTTAGTGTCAAATATTCAATTTAATTTAAAATAAAACCATGGTATATAAAAACGTCACTAAAATTTTAACATTCTGGCATACAGTTGAATTGAAATTGAATATTTTGAAAGGAATTGTCATAACTTTAAGAACGATGTATCAGTTTAGCCTGCGCTTGTGTATAAAATAATACGCTGTGAATATATACACCATTATGTTCCTTAACATGAAATATCCAAGATGACGTGCATCCCTAAACATAATTTTTATCCACACCGATTCTTATTGACTTGACGTTACAGCTCTTTGTATTTCTGTTGAACAATTTTGACAGGCTCTTTCTAGGATTTAAAAGCACAAATAGAAAGCTGAAAATCGGCAAACAATTTGATTTTCGGAATTTTTTCATGTATTAAATTTGCACGTTATTGTGTCATTTACGTATGTCATCTATGACGGGCTTGCTCTTAGACCCCAGAGCACGTAGAGAGTTGCTGAAACTTCACTCACAGTTTTATCTCGCAAAACGTTTCCATCTGTCAAATTTCCACGTCATTACGTTATATCGTAACGTAATTTACACACGTCATGACGACGTTTATGCTCTTTTCCAGCATTGTCTCTCTAAATTACGGTTAACTGTACTCAGATGAAATGTTCGCTTGCTTCTAACGCGTCCATCCATGTCCATCCATGTTCTACATTGGTTTGTACATTGGTAGTGAAAAATAAATTATGGGAAAAAACAAGTTCCTCAATGTCCTCCCCCACACAGCAGTAGAACAACGCAAAACTTGTAAATAAATTGTAATGATATTTAAACAAAATTTTGGGTTTAGTCAGATTCAATTCAGGACAATACTATATAATTCTTATCATTATCCAAAATTGAAATTACGCAAAATTTTCAAAGTTATTTCATCTGCCAACACCTTCGTTTTTTTCTGTAATTTTGCATAATATCGATTTTGGATAATGATAAGATTTATATAGTATTGTTTTGAATTGAATCTACCAACATCTTCACTTTGGTTCGCGTCTGATTAAAATATATTTTTTACTTTGTCATGCGTCACTGTTGTGTAGGGAAGGACGTTAAAAAATTTGTTTTTTCTCATAATTTATTTCAACTTTTTCCTTGATAAGAAAAAAACGCAATCATGCTCTGCGCTGAAAATTTTACAGCGCAGAGCATGATAAGTCAATCAATCTTTAAACTCTAGGAAAAATAAAAATCCCAGGAAAACTTTCTTTAGAATTGTATCACTGGGTAAGATTGGACATAAAGTGTGCATATATTTCTCAGAAAATTGAAAGATATATTTTATTCTAGAATTCAACTAGGAAAATTCTATGTGGACATATTTCTACGTACTGAAATTAATTTGTTCCTTTAACAATTTAATAATCATAAGATCCATAGAATATTACGTTGATGATTAATTAATATCTCAGAAAATAATCTTATTTGGGGCATATTTTAGCAACACCACCACTCTAAGAAATTGTTTAAATGAATCTATTATATAAATTTCTTAATTTACATGCTGACACTAACTAATATTTTCGCTGACGTAGATTAAAGTTTCATGCTTTGTCTATTTTGTTTGCGTACGCGTCAACATGTCACTATAAGTGTTAACAACACAAGAATAATGTTTGATAGGAAATGGTCTTAGTCTCATACGTAGAAGAAGAACGTTAAGAAAATATTGTTTTCACGAAAATTTATCGATTTTGAGATATGGATGCTAATATATGTTTTAAGACCTCCTTAACGCGTTTCGGCTACTTTGAAGTGATATCCGTCTGTCTGTCTGATGTCGAAAGTCGATTTTTTGTGTATACGATAGTTGCCTCAAATATTAATGGATTTTCACGAAACTTTATATCCGGATTTGTTATCAAAATATCCAGAACCAGATAGAATTTTTTTTAATTCGAGAGAAGGCTTTGAAATTTATTTGAAAATGTACTTTTTTTTAACATGCCAGTATAGGATAAAATTTAGTTAGCATAATAATGCGTAAAAGGGTTTATTTATGTTGTTGTTGAGACCCAGACCGTCCGACCTACCAGAAAGGTGTAAGGTAACTGTATGGACGGCCGGGAAGTGCCACCCAATTTAGACCGGAACCCAGTGGGGGAGGCATCCACAGGGACCGTACCCTCCTTCCCCTACCACCAACCTCTCGGAAGGACTTACGGACCCACATGTTTAACGTGATCGTACTCCGCATGAACACGGCGGCATTTGTGGCAGCGTGCAAATCTAGCGCGCAAACCACGGGGATACCGCACCCGAGATGGCCAACAGCACGCGGCGTTCCGAGGTGGTCACCCACCAAGTACTAACCGCGCCCGATGCTGCTTGACTTCGGTGATCTATCGAGAACCGGTGTTTTCAGCACGGTAGGGCCGTTGGTCCGGGTTTATTTATGTGTCAATGATCACGAGACTTTATAGTTTCAATCATTGTTGTGAAAATAGCCGCGATACATTCTTTTTAACACTTTACAACATAGTTGAAAAGTGTTTATGACTTTGTTCATTCTGTCTGTCTGTCTGTCCGTTTGCACGATAACTGCCGTTAAAATGACTTTATCAAAATGAAATTTTAGTATGTTTTTCAGACGGTCTGTGGGATCTATGGGATTATAAATGAATAATATCACCCAATTAGTTTTGGATTGAATCCAGGTTGAAAAAATGAAATACATTGAACTCTATGGGACCTAATTTTTCAAACACTTTTTAAGCGAATTTAAATTTCACAAATTGCTTCGAAAATTTTAGAAAATATTCAAATTACACCATAAAATATATAAAAAAAATTCTGTAAAATATGTCAGGTAGTTTTTTAAATAAAAATTATTTAATATAGGGAAACAAACGAATTTAATTAAATTCCGACTATTGCTATATCCTCCAGAAAGAAAAAAGAAATATATTATATAATAAATATCTTTCCAAGAGCTTAATTATTTAATGTATGAGGGATGTTTCACATTTTTAAATAAATATGGTAAATAATAATTTTTCAAATACTTAAATAAATAAATTATTAAAGTATTGTGATGTATAAAACGATTGGAAAAATGTTTATGAATAATAATGCTACTTTTATTTAGAGGCGATTTATATTTTGATGACGTCATTTGAATAAAGTTAACTTGTTTTCGATGAAGTTTTCAAATATAATGAATTATTGTAGCATTATGATAATTTAAAAAATATTACCGAGGAATGTATTGCATTTTAGAGATGTTTAAACCAGGCAATTTATATTTCAATGCCGTCATTTGAATGAAGTTCATTTTCCTCGATGAAGTTTTCAAATATAATAAATTAATGTAGTATTGTGATAATTTTAAAAATATTACCGAGGAATGTATCGCATTTTAAAGATGATTATATAAAATTGCATTAAAGTTCAAAAATATTTCATAATCAATGCTTTATGCATGATTGATCTTTCTTGTTTGTTTGTGACGTTATTAACGCCCTCCGGGGTGTTCATTATCAAGTATGGTATCAATCGAAATATTTTTTCAAGCCTTTTAAAGTAAAGGGTAACACGCTATAATTTTAATAATTTGGAACCATGATATTGATTTTTCAAAACTTTTCTTATAAAACTAAGAAAGAGCTACTTAAAATGGTTTCTGGCATGAGAAAGTCCAGTTGAGCCACACTAGTTAATTTACGTAATGTTCCATGTACTGCTTACACTACAGGCAAGTATCCAGAAGACATGCAGATATATCCAAACCGTGTAAATTCATCAATATTTAAAGTGATTCAAAAGACAAGACATCGTAGATAATCAACAAGTATTAAGAGTTTAAAAAGACAAATAACAAACATCAACTGCATTCAATTATATGGCTTCAGTAAGCTGATGCCAACTTCATAAACGAAACGTCAAAAGGATTTTAAGAAAATTCCAGGGAAAAGTTTTAAAAGAATATCTTGTAGGCGAAAGCACGTAAAATTATTCATGTCTTTTCCATTCTGTTACAGATAATGGTACAAGTATAATTAAACAGTATATTAAATGTGAATGTAAGATAAAGGCAAGTAAATCGAGAAATTTTCAAAAGGAGTAAATAGAAAATAGAGGGAGATACTCTTCTGGACTGGAAGATTTCTTATATTGTTCAGTTTGTGAAAGTTGTTACTTTGAGGAAAGTAACCTCGAATGGATATTTATATCTCGGGGCCGAAAATATTCAGCGAAGAATTTCTAATTATTGAAAGCAAATTTAAGCAATACTTGGAAAATTTAGAAATGCTTTGTAAAGCGAGGGGAAAAAATTATTTTACATTTAGTTAACCCGAAGCTGTTTCAAGATTTAATTTCAACTGAGATTTTAATTCAAATTGGAATTTGGGCCATGATTTAGCTAGTTGCATGTTTTCTTTCAGGAAGTTCTTCAAAATTGCATTTTCTGTTAAATAAGTTGCAACAAATTTGAAATGCAGGAAGTTCATATTTTTACTTAACAATACCAGTCCATCCTTATTTAAATCAACTTGATTTCAAACAACTCGATTTAAAACGCGATTTACACCAAGATTTAAATCAATGTATTAAAATAAAATCAATGGATTAACAAGAAAGATCAATCATGCATAAGCATTGATTATGAAACCGTTTCCAACTGAAATGCAATTTCATTTAAAAATTTTTAAAATGTAATACATTCAGTGGTGATGTCTTTTACATTATCACAGTATTACAGTAATTTACTATACTTAAATATTTAAAACTGTATCGAAATATACATCATCTGATTCTCTATGCATTCATATAACTTGTATTCCAGACTACAGAGCTAAATAATTTTGTGTGGAAGAAATTCATCTTACAATCGTTTCAGATATTTGCATTCTGCATAAGTTAAAATTTGGCTTCGTTGAAGAAATAATAAAAGTTTAGGGATCATTTAAAATCACAACTATTGTAATTGCATAGGCACGGAATTTAGATACACAGATAGAACACAGATACGCAGATAATATATGTGTGTGTCTGTCTGTATGTATTCAAAGTATTGGAATCGTGCCGAAGATCGGAACTCGAATTTTCGAAGGATCTACACGTTTTGGGACTTCTAGAAAACGAATAAACTATTTTTAGGAAGACATATGTGTGTGTAAGGGAGTATCTGTGTGTGTTTCTGTGAGGGTATTGCATCCACTCTAACTGAAAAACTAATGGACCGAATTTAATAAAATTTGGTAGGTAAGTTTTTTGTGGGAAACCCTGATGTTCATTTGATTATAGTACGATTCGTAATAAAAGAATCTGCCTTCTTTGCGCAATGGGCGACAGAAATTGCCTTTATCCACTCTAGCTAAAAACTAATGGACCAAATTTACCACAATTTGGTGTATAATATTTCAATAACCTACAAATGATTTATATACCAAATTTAACGAAATTTGTTATATAAATCACTTGTTATTCTAGTACGATTCGGGAAAAAGGAACGGGCTGTTTCTGCAAAATGGTCCGCAAAAATCGTTAAATATAAAAATAAAAGACTACGTGTGCTCAATTATATCAATTAAATTCCTATTTTATACGTGATTCTTGACAACAAAAAGAATAAGACTAACCACATTACTCTAGGACTAGCCGTTCTTGAAATATTTTAGTTTTTTTGCGTTTTCGCTACGCCACCTTTGACAATAAGTCCATCTATCAAATGAGAATCAAATTTAAGTTTAATGTGCAAATTCAATGTCATTTAAAATACTTGTGGTTGTTATTTTGTAACAGATAAACTCAAATTATTATTGAAGAAATAAAAAGAACGTGAATAAGAGTCTGCAGAGAAAGACATGAGCTGTCCACATCAGAATTTTTAACAATATTACAACAATGATTTATAGAAGTGAACGGGGATTATTTGCAGGCCATTTCGAAAAAAATGTAGGATCTGTAGTTAAAGATCCACCAAATTGTTGTAGAATAAAATGTTCTACAAATTTAAGCTGTGTACCAAATTTTAACTCTCTAGGACGTAGGAAAGTGCATTAAAAATGCCATCCAATAAGTATATCATGAAGAGTTATATAGTAGGAAAGTGCATTAAAAACGCTACCAAATAATTATTTCATAAGAGTCATAAAAATTAAAAAAAATTTGAAAAATTGTTATCGACCAAATTTGAAGCCTTCCTCATATACAAAATATTTAAGTTTTTGTAAAGATATTTATTATATAATATATCTCCTTTATCTTTCTGGAGGATATCCCAAAAGTCAGAATTTAATTGAATTGGTTTATTCCCTATATTAAATAATTTTTAATTAAAAAACTACTTAACAGATTTTACTGAAATTTTTTATATATATTTTATGGGATAATGTGAATATTTCCTAAAAATTTAAAAGCAATTTGTGAATTTTAAATTTGCTTAAAAAATGTTTGAAAAATTAGGTCCCATAGGGTTCAATGTATTTCATGTTTTCAACCCAGGTTCAATAAAAAACTAATTGGGTGATATTATTTATTTATATTCCCATAGGTCCCACTGACCGTCTGAAAAACATACTAAAATTTCATTTTGATAAAGTCATTTTTACGGCAGTTATCGTGCTAACGGACAGACAGACAGACAGACAGAATGAACAAAGTCATAAACACATTTCAACTATGTTGTAAAGTGCTAAAAATGAAAGTTAAATCATGATTTGTTTTTAAATACATTTATACTGTTACAGTTAGAGGTTGTTTCTTTTTATTAATTTTGAAAATTATTAATTGAAAACTATCTGACAAAATGTTTTTTAAGTTGTCCAATTAACTATAGATTATTGTGCAAGAAATTGAACGCATAGAAAATATTTTAAAAGCAAGGGGCTCCGACCCTTGCTCGCTACACTTACCACCCCGGGGAGCTCTTCACGTTTTTCAGAAAATCTAATGAATCAACAATTATGAATAACCATTATTATTTTACTGCAATTGTTATAACCATTGACGAGAAGAAATATATCTTAACAATTTTAACATTTTAACTGTCAGAATAACCGATAACAACAAAGTTTGTTTACATTTGTAAGTCACTCTCGATGTAGTGGTTTTGGTGTTGTGTTGGTCAGTGGATTAAGAGCAAGAACCGTTCTTGTTGCGCGGTTGTAAGCTCTACACGCTCTGTTGTGTCAACTAATTTCAAGTTTAAGTGTAATAATTAACTAGTCTTATCTATGCTTGTAACATATTCAGTGCTTCAATATTTCAATCCTTATTACATTTTTAACACTTTACAACAAAGTTGAAAAGTGTTTATGACTTTGTTCATTCATTCTCTCTGTCTGTCTGTCTGTCCGTTAGCACGATAACTGCCGTAAAAATGACTTAATCAAAATGAAATTTTAGTATGTTGTTCAGACGGTCTGTAGAACCTATGGGAATATAAATGAATAATATCACCCAATTAGTTTTGGATTGAACCCGGGTCGAAAAAATGAAATACATTGAGCCCTATGGGACCTAATTTTTCAAACATTTTTTAAGCGGATTTAAAATTCACAAATTGCTTCGAAAATTTTAGGTAATATTCAAATTGTTCCATAAAATATATAAAAAAAAATTCAGCGAAATATATTCAGTAGTTTTTTAAATAAAAATTAAAATAATAATTACACCTCTTATATGAAACGATCACGTGACCATGATATGAAACGATCACATGACCCACTTCAAAATGATATATGGCATCCATCTTGTTTCAAAATCGTGATTTTTTTAAGTTCTTTTTAATTCATATTGAGTGTTGTATCCGTCCTAAAACTACTTTATTTTTGCCTAAATTCTGTGCATCTACATACTGAAACAACGCAATGACAATATATTTGAGTTTAAATGCTCATCTAAATTTGATTATTTCTACAACTAAGCCTATTTTTCACCTATGTAAAATGTAAACAGCAAAATATATAGAATGAGTTGTATTAGAATTCCTTTATTTTTTTAACACAAAATAATTTAGTCCATGGAGTCTGTCTGCATGGCTGATATGGATGAAATATTAATTGATTTCATAAAGAGAAGGACGATTTTTTTCGATGAAGTTTCAAGCATAGAGTTTAATTTTTTGTAGCTCCATGGTCTTAATTTTTAAATAAAATAAATTATTATAGTATTGTGATGAATGATATGAATGGGAAATTAATTATGAATGAAATGCTGCTTTTATTGAGAGTGCCAGGCGTGTCATTTTTTCTTTGACGTCATTTGAATTAATTTCAGTTGCTTTCGATGAAGTTTTCAAATATAATAAATTATCGTAGTATTATGATAATTCTAAAACTATTACCGAGGAATGTATAACATTTTAGAGATGTTTAAATCAGGCAATTTATATTTCAATGCCGTCATTTGAATGAAGTTCATTTTTTTCGATGAAGGTTTAAGTTTTCAAATATAATAAATTAATGCAGTATTGTGATAAGTTTCAAAATATTACCGAGGAATGTATTGCATTTTAGATTTGTTTAAATAAAATTGCATTGAAATTGGAAAGTGTTTCATAATCAATGCTTTAAGCATGATTGATCTTTCTTGTTATTATTTATTCTCTAAATTGTTCTTGTTCTGTCTATTACAGCATTAAATGTACACTGAAGAACCAAAACATTATGACCAACTACCTAATATCGTGTTGCTCCACCTTTGGCATGCAAAACAGCTGCAATCCGACGTGGCATGGATGCCACATGTCTTTGGTAGGTGGCCGGAGAGAGATGGTACCAGATGTGTAAGCAGCGGTTCTGCAACTCTCGGATAATCCGGGGCGGTGGTGTTTGAACTCTGAGCCGCCATTCCATGACATCTCAAATGTGCTCTACTGGATTAATGTTCGGCGAGTTAGGCGACCAGGACACCAACTGAAATTCATCCGCATGCTCCTCGAACAACTGTAGCACAATTCTACCCCTGTGGCAAGGAGCGTTGTCCTGCTAGAAGACTCCATTCACATTGGGGAAGATTGATGCCATGTAAGGGTGCAACTGGTCAACAATAATGTTGAGATTGTCCACAGATTTCATGATGTGTTCCAACACAACCAACGTCCCAGGTCGGACGGTCTGGGTCTCAACAATAACAACCAACGTCCCAGAGACGCCCATGAGAACGGCCCCTAAACCGTAATACCGCCACCTCCGGCCTGTTAATGACCCGCGGTATATGTGTCGAGGAACTGTTCACCTGGAAGACTGCGTACTCTGACGCGACCATCGACATGATGAACCAGATATCGTGATTCATCCGACCAGGCAACTCTGTTCCAGTCACGATGTTCCCGGGCCCACTGGAGGCGTAAATGGCGATTTTGCTTGGTTAACAGAGGCACATGAGAGGTGCGTCTGCTGCAGAATCCCATATCCATCAGATTCCGCTGAACTGTGTGGTCCGAAACACTTTTATTGGAACTTGCATTGCAATCGGCTGTCAGTTGAGTCACTGGCTGTCGCCGATTTTGCTTCACCAAGAGGGACAGCCTCTGACATCCAGTTTCGTTGATGACGCCTGGACGTCCAACGCGTCGCCATCTACTACTGTTTTCGCCTTCATTTATCCACTTTGCATAGGTCCTAACTACGACAGCTCGCGAACATCCGATGAGCCGTGCAGTTTCGGAAATACTCGTTCCGAGCCGTCGGGCCATCACGATCTGCCCTCGATCAAACTGGCTTATATCAGCAGCCTTACCCATCACACACGCACGAGATCGATAGAATTATGCCTCAGAATCACCGGCAGCCGTTAAATACCATTCCCGCCTGCTCACTTGCTCTCCGCGTCATCCAGATAAGACTATTCGCGCACGGTGGGTGTGGTCATAATGGCTTGACTCTTCAGTGTATATGGAACATATTCAAAAGTAAGCATCAAATTTCACAATACATTTTTCTCGTCTGTTCAAATAGCTACTCTAAAACTCCTGGTGAGTCTGACGGTCTAGGCAGCGTAAACGTAATAGTTCAGCTTTTGGCAATTTTTGTGACGTTTCAGCCAGCAACCAATCACAAAAATATTGGAAGTTATCTCCACCCATTAAATTTTTGCACATACTGTCAATGCTAGTTTCATTAATTGATATTTAATTAATTAAGGCATAAATCAAACTTGGAAGTTCGTCTTACACATCTACAGGTTATTAGTTTACATGTAAAATTTCAGACTTGTACGTTTTGACTTCTATTCGTAATGCTGTATGTATTTTCGCAGGCTTTATTTGTATATATAAAGAAAAACTTCAATTATCTCTACAGTCGCTTAAATTTTCGATTAATTAATCTTGCATAATAAAATAATGTGTATGGTTAAGCGTGTGTGTGTGTCATCTGTGGTGCAAAATCTAAGCTTCGGACAGCCGCGAAAATTGGTACTGGGTTAGCTGAAATTCTGAACTATAGACTTCGGTGATACTCTAAAATTCGAATTAGTTTTTCAGTTATTTTATGTTGAAGCACAATTTTGAGTGATATTCATGAAAATCGGTTCCTTAGCGATTAAAAATAATATCAGAGTTTTCTTCTCGACATCATCAGAAAGCATTCATCTTGCTAACGAACTTTGAAAAGAACCCGTAGACAAATCCTCTTATATTTACTTATTTATTTTTAAATACATCGAAATTGCATGTCTCATTTTTAACACTTTAAAACATAGTTGAAATGTGTTTATGACTTTGTTCATTCTGTTTGTCTGTCTGTATTTTTAACACTTTACAACATAGTTGAAAAAGTTTTAAAATTAAAAATTAAAATAATAATTACACCTATATAATATGAAGAGATCACATGACCTACTTCAAAATAAAATATGGCATTCATCTTTTCTGAATAGAATAAAAATCGTGATTTTTAAAGTTCTTTTAAATTTATATTTAGTGTTGCATATGTCCTAAAATCGCTTTATTTTTGCGTATATTCTGTGCATCTACATTCTGCGCCAATGCAATTACAATATTTTGGAGTTTAAATGATCATAAAACTTTGATTATTTCTACAACGAAGCCTGATTTAAATGGATATAGAATGTAAACAAGTGATTGTAAGTTGAGTTGTATAAGATCTGCTGAGTTTTTTTCAAGCAAAATTATTTAACTCTGCAGGCTGAAATTTCAAAGCAACTAGAAATAAATAGGATGATAAAAGAAACATACATACAGGATACAATGGAGAGAGTTAACGAGAATATGAATAACCACAACCACACATTCAAATATAAAAATTGGAACAATTGGAAAAATTAGAAAATTGGTCATTCGATTTTTATGCCTCTCTGAACATGAATGAACTGATTTTTGATTAATGTTTGAATATGTGTGTGGGTCTGTATGTACAATACTTCTAACAAATTGAGAAATTTTAATTTATTGTCCTAGAACCATTTAAATCGTATAGAGATAAGACGTTAGTGACGTTTTAGTGAAATCGAATTAAAAGAAAGTAGAGTATTATTTTATGAAAAAAGAAATATTGTTTCATGAAAATATGAAAGATATAGATATATTTCTGGTAAGTGATGATAAAGGAATTTCGTCATTTATTATTAAATTTTTTATTTAAATGCGGGTATGGTTTAATTTATAAGCCTGAAACTGCTCTTATGCTATTGAAACTTTACCAATAATATGGTGAAATTCATAAATAAACTAATCTGTAGATAATACATTGTTTGCTCAACATATTGTAATGATTTTACTTCATATCTAAAAATAAAGTACAATATCTTCGGCATAATACATTTGACGTTGACTGTAAATTGAAATTTACGCCATTTCTGGTGATTATTTTAAACTATTTCAAACTATTTAAAAGTGCTTCAACTAATCCATAAATCACGTTAAACCATGCAAATATATCTTAACAATAGAGTTAGTTATTTAGAAAAATAGACTAAGCAATATAGATCTTGTATTAAACACTTTTAGTAATAAAACACTAAATTTTTTCTGTATAAAAACGAATTTATTAGTTATAAATCGATACCTAATATTTTAATTCAAACTTATTATTAGTTTTTTTTCTATATTTCAATAAAACACCATTTCGTATTTCATAAATTCATACCGAAATTTAAATCTGTTACACACTTTGTAGTTACCGGCCACCCTAACGGTTACTCTAAGTCCTCGGACGAGTCGGGTGGTCTGGGTTTTCGACACTTTGTAGTTATGTTCCCGGCCACACAGAAAGCTACCATTAGCCTTTGGGTTGGTCGTGTGGTCTGGGTTTTCTACACTTTGTAGTTATTGTACGTAAAATTTTCGATAAAATTTTTTAACACTTGTTTTCGAAACAAATGCTTTCCTAAAGAAAATTAACACTCTTTTAACAAAATTTTGATGAATTGATTAAAAAATTATTAATTACACAAGGAAAAGTCTCTGGCATCTATCAAAGAAGAATATAATAACATTTTGTCATTGCATGCGCAAATCCGCCAAACTTGCTTAATCTCTGCTTTGAAGACAAATCTACTCAAGAAATTTAGGCACTTTTTCTACAAACAATTTGATGGATTGATTCAAAATACTTTAATCACGCAAAAATATTTAGCATATATCAAGGAAGAATATAACAAGCTTGTAGTCATCTGACACAAAGTCGCGAAACTTGTGTTTGTTTTTTAAGTAAATGATCTAGTCAAGAAGTTTAAATACTCTTTTTACAAACACTTTGATGGATTGATTCAAAATTCTCATAAGGAATACATTTAGCATATATCAAGGAAGAATATGATAATATTGTAGTCACCTAACGCAAAGTACCAAGCTTGTTGTCCAAAATGATCTACTCAAGAAGTTTAAACACTCTTTTTACAAACAATTTGATGGGTTGATTCAAAGTTTTGTAATCTCGCAAGAACGTACATTTGGCATCTATCAAGGTAGAATGTGACAAACTCCTGTGCAAAGTCATCAAACCTGTTAAATCTCTGCTCCTTGCTTTGAAAGCAAATGAGCCATTTAATATGTTCAAACATTATTTCTAGAAACATTTGATGGATTGATTCAAAATTCTTTAATCTTTCATAACATATATTTGGTATCTATGAAAGTAGAACATATCAAACTTAAAGTTGTCAAACTTGCTTAATCCTTGTTTTCGCAGCAAATGTTATACTCAAGAAATTAAAGCACTCTTACTATAAATAATTTGATAGATTGATTCAAAATTCTTTGATCTCCAAGGAAAGTGATTCAGCATCTATCAAGGCAGAAATAAAGGAAATACAAATTAACTCCTCGATGTGCGCTAAGAACTTTGTGGAACTTGGATACGTCAATTACCTGTTGTATAAATCGTCTTGAAAGAATGGTGATGGATGGATATTGCAGCAATAAGACTTCGGAAATGTGCGAATGTATCCAAAATGGTGGTGACAATGGTTAGAAAACTATTCTTTGCTTTTCTAGCCAGTAACTACTTTAAAATAGATTATTTAGTTTGTTGATTACAGTTTAGTGATATATGGATGATATATATGCTGTAAATAAATTTCAATTTATGTAATCCTATTTGTAGCATGCTATGAAATTTGAGTTTTTTTCCAACTTTTACATATTGGCTACGTAAAGCAGAAGTTGATATAATTTGCATACGTGCATAGATAATGCTGAACTGTAAACTGTCTATATGTATGAACTTCTGTTTTCGCATGGGGAATTATGAACTTCCAAAATTGAAACACGAAAACATTCCTAAAATATAACAGTCGGTTTCATTTTAAAAACACATTAATCATTCTTAGCAAACTAATAAATTGGCATATTTATTATGCATTTATAAATTTCTTTGTTTAAATTTGTGGTGCACAAAAAAGGGAATATATGAAGCTGGGATTTTAGATTATTAAATTATACATAATTAACATGGTCGTAAATTATCGTACATCGTGGAACTCTATAATTGTGCGTTGTGCTGCTAAAATCCACCTTATTTTCAGTGCGAGTTCTGAAAAGGGATATTAATTAACATAATACTACTCAATTAATTGTACCATTGTTAACTTTACAATAAAATTATTTAGTAACAACATTTGATTAATTATTCAATTCATTACACAATTTGCATATTTTATTTGTGAAGGAGAGAGCAAGTGTGAGACCATGGCTCAAAAATGCCTAAAATATATTTAAGACCTTCAACATTATTAATGGGCACATACCTTCACTTTCGGCTTTGGTCATAAACCACAATTCTTTCATCAGCATGTCTTATTGGCCGTAATTTTGCGTGTTTGGCTCCAACTCGTATTGCTAATTGTACTGCAATTGACCTAGCCATTCTTTTGGAATCTCTAGGGAACACTACAACACTTGCGTAACACTTCTCTACTGCATCTCTCTACTGTGCGGTCTGGTAGAAATACTCGGGATTCGTCATGGCATTCTGACCTCATGTTTGAGACTTTACTAACTACTTCATAATTTGTTTCATAACTGCTAACTCATATTCTCGTAGAAGTTGTGTAACATCATCTCGTGGTTGCCGCCTCTTTTTGCCTGAGGTCTGACACGCCTCCTTGGCTCTGATTGGCCGATTTTGGGCACTGCGTCCAGACATTTTCCATAATTGGTTATTCTTTTAAACCACTCTCATGGCTACACCTCAGTCTGTAGGTTTATAGCCTAATTTGACCTCTCGAGTCAAAGTGTTTTTAAAATTGGCGTCGTTCCGTCTGAAGCATTATATGCTATTACAGTAAATCATAAATATTGAACATAAAACTGTCTCACCAAAACTTGGTGTGAGATCTATTTCTGGTCTCACGAAATGTATAATATACTTCTTACGAAACGTTATCACAAGTAATTTTAGAGATTAATCCTGTCTTAACAAGTCTGGTTTTGAATTTTTTTTCCCTATGCGTCAGTGAGTACCGACTCCAGCTCATCTTTGCATAGCAGCATATATAAATGCATGCCAGAATATTGGCATATTTATATGAATCGTACCATATGTATATGCCTAATAGTATATGTATGATCATATAAGCATATGTATGAGTATATATTATAAGCATACGTAAGAGCATATGATGTATTCTATTTATGAAAATAGAATTCGACATATTGGGTAGAAACACACATTTCATAGTTTTTGAATCATGCTTAGAAACATATCATTTTGTATAGATGTGATTGTTAAAAAAGAAATGCATGTATAGCCAATAAATTTTATTTTTAAATGTTCAATACTAAAACCAGAAAGAAAAAAAAATACTGGTGGCACTTTTAATGCAGCGCTTGACTGAAGAATTCGGTGTTTTTAAAAGCTTTTGTTTGGTGATTTCTAATGGATACATTCAAAAAACTTCTGAAGAAAGTTTTCTCTTTATCACGACTGAAATAAGAAAAAATAATGCAGGTTCGATAAAATAACAACTTTGTTGAACTTGGACACTTAAATTACGTGTTAATAAATGATACTGAGAGAAATATGATTGATGGATGGTCCAGAAGTAACAGAGAAAAAGTGTGATTTCAAACTGGTGATGATCACGGCAAGTATTTTTCTAATGAGCGATTCTTTTAAAATTACAGAATTCTGACAAGCTTGGAATTCAAAATTGACTTTGTAAAAGATAGGATAAATGCATTATTAAATGCCAATTTACATCATGTTGCAATTTGGATATTTTAATGCATTGGATGAAAGGAAGTTTTGCTTTTTTTGTTGTTGAAAATACTTTGTCTATTTAAAAAATTTACATGTTTTAAGGTTTTTAAAAATTTACATGTTTTAAGGTTTTTAAAAATCTACATGTTTTAAGGTTTTTAAAAATCTACATGTTTTAAGGTTTTAAAAAATCTATATGTTTTCTACATGTTTACTGCTCACGAAAAAATACTTTTTAATTTTTTGCTCGTTTATCTGCCAGTATGTTCTTAAATTTAATCAAAACTACGCAACCGGTTTTATCCAAATTAAGCTCAAACACAGGTTGTAATAATATACATTGTTTTCTTTTGATCATATTACCGATGAGAATATGCATTATAACCAGCATATTATATGAGAATATGTATTATGACCAGCATTGGCGAAACAGTTTCGCTTTCAATAGAGATCTACTGAATCCAGTATCCATTTAGCTGCAGAGGCAGGAAATATTTTTTATGTACCACTTTTTCAAACGCTTGTGCTAACTGACGAAGTCAACCATATCAGGTAGTTAGCATTGATAAAAGATCAAGCA
Source organism: Amaurobius ferox (assembly GCA_951213105.1). NCBI lineage: Eukaryota > Metazoa > Arthropoda > Arachnida > Araneae > Amaurobiidae > Amaurobius > Amaurobius ferox. The sequence continues at coordinate 45,699,982 of OX578143.1, forward strand.
CGATCTAAAGCCGTTTCAAGATAGATATTTAATAAATTTAATATATGTTTTGCGGCTTTGTTGGTTGTGAAATGTTAGGATCAGAAAACAGCTATTTTGTATAATACCTAACTAGAATGCAGATAAAATCTGAAAGGTTAAAAATTCAACCAAGTCAGGAATGCTGACATTAACAAATACAATATGCCGGATAGTTTTGCGATTATATATTTATAAATATATCATCAGTTTGGCCAGAAACGATCACGCAAATATTCAGACAACAATATTTCATAACATCCAATTGAAAGTGTAAGTTTCTTATCGAAGAGGAGCAACATTGCGAGACCAAGTTTAGGTTCGAACGCAAATAAAAAGAATCCCATACCTGCTTACTCGAAATTTTTTCGGTAGAAAATCTCCAAGAAACAACTGACAATTTTACTGGACACTAAAAGATACTAGATTAAATGACTGCTTCTCTAAATTGCCGTCGACGAAACATCATTGTGACCTTTACACGAATCTAAAAAATACTCCGCGTATTCTCAACAGTGGAGGTACACTGCGAAGACAATATCATCGCAGTTTTCTCCAAAATGTCATTATTGTAAATTGTAAAAGAGAAAGTTCGGAAAAACTACTGATTTTCCTGCAAATAACACGAAGGTTTACGATCTAAGAAGCGCTTAACAGATATTCTAGTCTTATGGTGTTATTACACATGGCAATTTTTATCGCCGAACATCAGCAATTCTTCCCGTCAATTAAACTGTACGCCCCTTCTCTATAACAGTCTCCTCTTCTCTAATGCCGCTGATTTTATTCCAGGATGCATTCTTTAGTGTTTTCCCGTATAATTTGGATCTTTTATATCTCACAGGTGCCTGTAATTTAGTAGAAGTTCTATAAATTTTTCTTTCCATCTCTAGATTCCAACGTAGTTGAGATGTGCTCGCAGTTGCCGTTGTCATCTTGAATGCAAATGAGGAGAAAGGCGAAGCGGAGTAACGTCCAATCTTATCGTCCTCTAATTGGTTCACGCTCAGAAATTGAGCAATTTTTATTGCTGAGTTCGAAAAGATTGTGACAATTCGGGGGCAAGATTTCTTCCCATTGAAATGTATGAAGTTGCTGAAAAATTGCTGAAAGGAATTGCTCCGTGCAATAACACCTTTAAATACAGACATTATTTTACAGGGGAATTCCCGAGAACTGTAAGGTCTCTTGTAGCCAAATGGTTTAATCTCTGGCCGTCCGATCAATGGGAGTCGAGTTCGAATTCTGCGCATATAGACTTACATATGCATACACGTTTCTTCAAACATTTGAGCTAACTGACGAAGTCAACCATAACAAGTAGTTAGCATCGATTAAAGATCGAACTCAGTAGATTTAGAAATTATTGTAAACTATAACTCAACTTTTGTTATTAAATTTATTGCGTAACAACATTTTTTTTCTGTCTGCTACAGGGCAGCTGGATTTCTGCTTTCTACAGGACAGATAGGTGCATATTTTTAAAAGCATGTTATATCCTCTACCATCTATCGCCAAATGAAAACAAAAATTGAATTAAAACTGCAAATTCAGTGCGATTTCGAATAATTATCGGTTTATCTTTGTGAAATTAAACTCAAATTAATGCAATTTGAAATCAACGAAATGTGGATAAAATTTCAGTTTAATGAAATTTGAATGAAATTTTAAATTAATGAAATTTTGAAGAAATAATTTGAAAGGGAAAATAAATTTGAGTTTGTAGGGAAAGTTCTGTGCGACCCACAGCAATTTTTTTTTATTTTCTTATTTCGTCGCATCCGAAAATGAAGGTTAGCACAATTCTATAATTTAACAGAAATTTGTATGTATTTTTGCATTCTAAGAAAATATTTCTTTTTTTTTAATTGCTCTATTATTTTACAGGGGAATTCCTGAGAGCTGTAAGGTCTCTTGTAGCCAAATGGTTTAAGCTCTGGCCGTCCGATCCATGGGAGTCGAGTTCGAATTCTGGGCATATAGACTTATATATGTATACACGTTTCTTCAAACATTTGAGCTAACTGACGAAGTCAACCATAACAAGTAGTTAGCATCGATTAAAGATCGAACTCAGTAGATTTAGAAATTATTGTAAACAATAACTCAACTTTTGTTATTAAATTTATTGCGTAACAACATTTTTTTCTGCCCGCTACAGGGCAGCTGGATTTCTGCTTTCTACAGGACAGATAGGTGCATATTTTTAAAATCATGTTATATTCTCTACCATCTATCGCCAAATGAAAACAAAAATTGAATTAAAACTGCAAATTCAGTGCGATTTCGAATAATTATCGTTTATCTTTGTGAAATTAAACTCAAATTAATGTAATTTGAAATCAACGAAATGTGGATGAAATTTCAGTTTAATGAAATTTGAATGACATTTTAAATTAATGAAATTTTGAAGAAATAATTTGAAAGGGAAAATAAATTTGAGTTTGTAGGGAAAGTTCTGTGCGACCCACAGCAATTTTTTTTTATTTTCTTATTTCGTCGCATCCGAAAATGAAGGTTAGCACAATTCTATAATTTAATAGAAATTTGTATGTATTTTTGCATTCTAAGAAAATAATTCTTTTTTTTTTAATTGCTCTATTTCTGATTTTCTGTCAATTATCATCCGAAAGCATAAAAATTAAAACGTTCAATCACGTTCTTATTTAGGTTTTCTGTGGATGTCTTTGCACATGCGTGGCAAATAGCTGCGCGTACCTACATACGCTTCGAAACAAAAGTGTGCGTGTGTGGGGGGATGGTTTTTATTCAAAACAAGCGATTTGGAAATTGAGTGGTGTTGTTTGTATCTGTATTATTTATGTAGCGGGCGCTTATTTAGGACCCGAAAATGTCGGGTGATTCCTTCTGGTATGAAATAAAATGCAGAGTATAGATTAATAATATTTTCGGGCAGCAAGCAATACCCATTTTGCAATAAATTAGCATGTGGACCATATACAAATTCGCTAACTGACTGTTCTTTGAAGTGCACTGATTGAATGTCAACGATATTTGGATTTTCCACTTGTGCATAAATACGAGCCAATGGCCCTACCGTGCTGAAAACACCGGTTCTCGTTAGATCACCGAAGTCAAGCAGCATCGGTCGCGGTTAGTACTTGGGTGGGTGACCACCTGAGAACACCGTGTGCTGTTGGCACATTTCGGGCGCAGTAGCCCGGTAGTTTGCGCTCTGGATTTGCACGCTGCCACAACTGCCGCCGTGTTCATGCAGAGTACGAATACGTTAAACATGTGGGTCAATAAGTCCTTCCGAGAGGTTGGTGGTAGGGGAAGGAGGGTACGGTCCCTGTGGATGCCTCCCCCACTGGGTTCCGGTCTAAATTGGGTGGCACTTCCCGGCCGTCCATACAGTTACCTTACACCTTTCTGGTAGGTCGGACGGTCTGGGTTTCAACTTGCGCATACATACGTGATTACTTTAGACTAAAATGTCATGAATGATGAATAAATTCATAATAAGCAATTTCATAAAATTTAATTAACACTGCGGTACAGTGTTTGAACTTGGATAGAAAACTAATTGGAAAGATTTGACTTTACCCAAATTAATAGGAAGTAAATTTAAAGATATGTGTTATGCCATGACACATTTGCTTCTGATAAATGTAAAAACCTCTAAAAGCATAAAAATAAAAATTCTCATATACTGTTCATATTAAATGTTTTAGGTCAGAGATTTCGCATTTCGCAAAAGAGTATTTTTATATCGACTCTGACAGAAATAAAGAATTGGGACAGCTCAGTCCGTGATAACAATTCTTTTGAACTTTGACACCTAAATTACTTGTTTATAAATGGTCTTAAAAGAAATATACTTGATGGATGACGGGGAAACATGGTTAAAATGAGAGGGGTTGTATCGAAATGGTAGTGATTTCGTTAAGATGACTCACCTAGAATACGAAAAATCCATTTTTAGCGTGACGACTGTGTATGTGTGTCTGTGTGTCTGTCTGTCTGTGCAATGTATATATCCACTTGAACTAAAATATTAATTGAACGAATTTCGTAAAATTGAGTAGGTAAGTCTCTTGTGGGTGACCCTGGTATTGATTAAATTTTGGTACAATTCGGGATAAAAGAACCTGCTTGTTTTTGCGAAATGGCCCCCCAAAATCGACGAAATCTAAAATAAAAGCCTACGTGTGCTCAAATATATCAATTAAATGCTTGTTGTATGCGCAATTTTTAACGATGTAAAGAATAAGACCAACTCCATTACAGTAGGACTAGCTGTTCTCGATATATTTTAGATTTTGCGCATTTTTACTTCGTCGCCTTTGAGAATATAAGCCCAGTTACCAAATGAAAACGAAAACTGAATTAAAAGGGCAAATTCAGTGAAATTTAAAGGGTGTTATTGTGTGCAATTAAGCTCAATTTAATGAATTATTGAAGGAATAATGAGAACGTGAATATGAGACTGCAAGAAAAGTCACGTGCTGTCGTCCACATCAGATTTTAATTAATTGTTGGCAAAATTTTTTCCATACTATTGATTGTACTAAAAATGTTTCCTTGAAATATTTATTTTTTAAGAATTGCTTTTAGATATAGTTCAGGTGATGACTAATTTGGATTTACCATCAAACTCCGCATCAGAATGGAAAATTCAGTAGGGATTTCCACTTCCTTTTTCCGTTTAATTTTTTAAAATTTTATTTGCAAACATTTATTTCTTATTACTGGCTATGCATAGAGCTTAGATGATAATTGATATGAATTTAGAAACAAATTCTGGAAGAGTCAGGTAATCAACTAAGAATTTTTCTCTGATAGTTTCTTTTTTCACTTCCGATTAAAAAAAAAAAATTCTTGAAACATATATTTCTCAGGAGAGGCAATTGATAGAGCTTAGATGATGACGATATGGATTCAGCATCGAATTTACTTAGGATTTCTATTTCCTGATCTGGAGATGCCACTTCCGTTTTCCTGTGAAATTCACATGATGGTACAAAATGAGCAGGCTAAAGAGAATATTTTATTTGCTAAGCCTAATGATCGTACTTCTAAATAATAAAAGGCAATGTCTGTCTGTCTGTCTTATACACTATAGGCTCAGCGACCGCGCGTCGCAGAGCTACGAAATATGGCAATCGGAGACTCGGGGGGGGGGGAGGGGGGGAGGTGACACGTGAAAGCCGATTTTTAAAATTTGAATTATTTTTTTGTTAATGTTTTATGCGATTTGGCCCGTTTTTTTCCCCCTTTATCCCATTTTTTCACCACCATCCAGACGAAACAATCACCACCATCCCACGAAAAAACAAATCACACGACCGGAAAGAGCAGATAATTGCGAGTAAAAATATATCAATTTCAAATCTCAGGGACAAATTCTATTATGTTTTAAAGATTTTAAAACAAAAATCACTTTCGGCTCGAAAAAATGAATTTTCGTTTTTAAATCCTTGCATCGGAAAAAGTACCGACAATTTCTACTAATAATTTACATTTTTAGAAAGCTCAAACATCAGGCTTTCTTACAAGTCTAATCTGATAAAGATATAATAAAAAGTAGCTGCAGACTCCGGATTTTAAAAATTTCCGAATTTCAATTTTTCGGCAAAAACCGCTATTGAAGTTTTTCATCCACAACACACTGTGTGCGCAGACGGTGTTGCTATGGTTTGGTTGCCGGTTTTTGGGGTTGGGCGGTTTTTGGGGATATTCGCATATGGGTATTAAATTATATTTGCAAATGTCATCAGTGATTGCTTTATACGGTTTTTGGCTGAATAAGTGGTTTCTTTTTGTACATTTTTTGGCCTAAGGAAAATTAAAAACCGAATTAGTGTTTGCTTTTTATAAGGTTTTTGGCTCATTATGCTGGATTGAATTGTGGCGATGTATTGTTCACATCGGGTGGTGGTTGGGACCACAATGAAAAACTTAAACACTGAAGAAATAAAAAAATAAATAAAAAGAAAGTTTTGGAGATTGTCGCGGTGCATTTATGCATCGGGTGGTGGTGGGGACAATCTTTAAAAAAAACTTTTTTTCGCTGAGCAGCATCGTTAAAGCAGCATCGAACTCAGAATCTCACAGTTCACAAACATTAGAATAAATTCACTTTACAAATCAATTTTCAAAACCCCCCCACAGTTTTCATCTTAAAATTTCATTATTAGTTTTAACGTCATTAAACTAAACCAAACTTTGTTAACTCCACGGAGCTGAGGGCGCGGTAGCCCAGTCGTTATCGCGCGGGAATTGCACTCGGTAGTTCCGGGTTCGATTCCCGCCACTGCCAAAACTGCCACAGTATTCACTCGGAGTACGATCACGTTAAACATGTGGTTCCGTAAGTCCTTCCGAGAGGTTGGTGGTAGGGGAAGGAGGGTACATTCCCTGTGGATGCCCCCCTCACTGGGTTCTGGTCTAAATTGGGTGGCATTTCCTGTTCGTCCAAATAGTTACCTTACACCTTTCTGGTAGGTCGGATGGTCTCAACAACAACTCCACGGAGTTATTGCGCCAGCGAGTCTGCCACGGCCAGAATTTTCAAGGGTAGCGAACAGGTTGGTCGCCGAAAGCGGCTAGTAAAAAATATACAGAAAATTAACATTTCAAAAACAATTTTTTCAACGTATGGAAAATATCCATGTGCCTTTCCGTTTATTTCCTTCAGTAAATTTAAAATCCTCTCTTATTATTGCTATTCGTGTTTTGAATGAATTTTATTTGACGAAAATATTTAAAAAGAATTTGCGGGAAGAATCAACAAAAGTGTAATATAGTGGTGGACGACCAAGACGTTGCACATCGAAACATTTGCAATCGCGTATTTAAGTCTTTATTGGAAATTGCATTTCGTAAGAACTGACTTCTTACTTTTAAAGTGCATAAATTCCATTTGAAATATTATTCATTTGCCTTTATATTTAAAGAATATTTTATATTGGAAATTGCGTGAGAAAAAAGTGGAGGAAGGGAGCTTGAAGCACAGAGGACTTAGGAAGGGACAGTAAATTGCATTTGAAATGCAAACAAGCATGAAAATAAAATAAAATAAAACTCAAATATAATACTTTGTTAGATTACTTTTGTTATGGAATCCATTTTTTTGAAATCTTTTATTAATTTATCTGGGAAAAGAATAGAAATTGTCAATTCTTCAGCTCTCTATATTTTTCAAGAAACAAGAGATTTTGGATTTTTCTCAGCTTTTATAATAGGTCATGGTGAAATTTCATTCACATTCACCTGGAACTCAGGTTCAGAGATTCTTTTATCTCTTTTTACTTTCCCTGCAATACATGGTAATGTATAGGGAAAGTATTGGAATTATACCGAAAATCACAACTCGAGTTTTCGACGAATCTACACGTTTCGAGACCTTTAGAATACGAAAAAACTATTTTTAGCGTGACGTCTGTGTGTGTGTCTGTGTGTGTCTGTCTGTCTGTGTGTCTGTCTGTGTGTCTGTCTGTGCAGATTTTGTATCCACTCTAACTAAAAAAGTAATAGACCGAATTTCATAAAATTTGGTAGGTATGTCAGTTGTGGGCGAATCCGGTGCTGATTAGTTTTGGGTACGATTCGGGATAAAATAACCCGCCTTTTTTTTGCGAAATGGCCCGCAAAAGCTTGTATCCACTCTAACTGAAAAACTAATGGACCGAATTTCACAAAATTCGGTAGATGAATCACTTGTGGGTTATCCTGGTGCTGATTAGATTTTGATATGATTCGGAAAAAAATAATCTGCCTTTTTTTGCAAAATGGCCCGCAAAAATCGTCAAAATCTAAACTATAGAACTAGGTATATTCAAATATTCCCATTAAATGCTCGTTTAATACGTAATTTTTAACGACAAAAAGAATAAGACCAACCCCATTACACTAGGACTAGCCGATCTCGAGATATTTTAGTTTTTCGTATTTTCTCTGCGCCACCTTTGAAACTAAGTCCGGTTACCGAATGAGAACGAAAATTGTATTAAAAGTGAAATAAATTTAATTAAAATAAAGAGAACGTGGATATAAGTCTGCAGGGAAAGTCATGTGCCGCGCACATCAGATTTTTAGTATTACAACTAGAAGTTATACGAGTTTTTTTATAAGGTCCTTTTTAACTGGTCATTTCCGACCGGATTGGCTATTTTTTTACAAAACATATTACGACCGTACAAGTTAATATTCTGATTTAATTTTTTCTTGAAACATAATAGGGGAAGTAGGGAAAAAGAAATATTTACGTATTCAATAACTGTTGAGCAATTTTTGAAGAATATATATTTCTATTGAAACGTAAAACAATTATTCAGATATTACCACACAACTCGAATTTGAACCAAAAACAAATGTTCACATTCGATTTAATCAGTGGGTGAGCAGACACTGAAAGCAGACTCTTAAGGTGTTCAGCTAATTTTGAAAGCATCGCAGTTAATTTTGAATGTATGAATTAATTTTGAACGATATTTAGTTTTAACTGTATTCATTACTGAAATTGTTCACAAACGTAGGTTGAGTTAAACTTATAAGAGTAACTCAGTGATAATTTGTGTGCTGTCGGAGAATCAGACACAGGAGAAATTTCAGTGAATTCAACATAATTTGAACTGACAGAAATGGAAACAGTTTCATTATATTTGTATTTAAGTGTAATATTGTTCTGAAAGTCAAAAAATTCAATTTCTATCTACATGATTGAAAGACAGTGATTTAGGTCTCTAACATCAATTGAAAAATGGGTTGTAAAGTTCAATATATTTTATTGTCCTGTTGCAAAGGAATATATTAAATTTTTTTAGGCATAGATATATATGACATTTTTGTACTTCTCATAATTTAAATAATTTAAAACTATTTTTGCTTGTTCTTGCTCCCGAACAAATTGAGATAATTTATTTTGAGAAAAATCGCCAAAAAGGTAAGGCTTTGGTCGTAAAAGATGATATAGAAGACACTAATTTTGGATAAATGCAGTCTTTTCCTTGTGTACTTAAATTAAAACTGTTCAGATGCCCCATATTTTCCTTATAAACGTAAATTGAAACTGTTCGCGTGCCCCATATTTTCCTTGTAAACGTAAACTGAAACTGTTCAGATGTCCCATATTTTCCCTGTAAACGTAAATTGAAATTGTTCAGATGCTCCATATTTTTCTTGTAAACGTAAATTGAAACCGTTCAGGTGCCCCATATTTTCCTTGTAAACGCAGATTGAAACTGTCCACATGCCCCATTTCTTATGTTACCACATAATAAATGTGCTTTCCAAAAATGTTACGTTTCCGCGTGCCAGACAACATACCGAAGGTCAACATCACCATTGGGCTATAGATTGCAATTTCAACTTCAAAAACTCCAACAACAAACTGAGAATGTGCAACTAATCTCAGATTAACTTCATAACGCAGACCGGCGGGGGGGGGGGACCTTGCTGTTTAAAGCATCTATATCCTCGCTGGGTCCCAGTTTTATTGCCGAACCCCATTGCACAATTAGTTACTTTACATTTTCGGGTAGGTTGGACGGTAGGAGAAAGAAGGCTCCATTGTACTGCGCATTTCACTTGAATGGGCCGCTGTGGTATCGTGAGACAATCTGAGAATATCTGAATGTTTCAGAGATAAATATACATTCAAATTATTATCTTTCAGACTTATGGGGCGCATTCAACGTACATCTTAAGGATAGTTAAGAAATCCGTGTAGTTTTGTCTTTCATATTTAAGGGCACATACCAGTGAAATGCGCAGAAGACTGTGAGTGAAATGAATCATTCGATGTAATGGCTGCAGGTTTTGCAATTGAAATTGCAACATATCACGAGTTACATTTGTATGTAACCCCCAGAGAAGCATATATAAATAACCAAGTCGTTAAGGGTGAGCGTCAGTAAATTTTCTGCCCTATCCGCGCTTTGTTAACTTTCGCGGCACACATATTTCGCCGAAATTCTGCTCAAACAGTTGCGAAATATTTTTTGAAAGATAAAATGCAATGCTTAGATTATATTAAAACTAAATTTAATGTCCCCAAAAACATAGAATATATTTTTTATTTTAATCCAAAATATTTTTGGTGCTGCCATCTGCTGTCGTAATTTAATTCATACCGATTATTTTTATTTTTTAATGAACATTTTTAAATATCTATTCCTTCTAATGCAGTGTTAAATACAACACCAGATCATATATAATAATGCCACAATCACGGAAAGGTAATCTATCATTTTATAAATTTGATAGGGGATCTGAATGTACATCACAGAGGACTGCAGTTTTGTCTTCAAGTTCCTTTGTCTTCAAGTCCAAGTTCAATTACGTTTCCGTGATTATGGCATTATATATGATCTGTTGTTGTATTTAATAGCGTATTAGAAGGAATAGAAATTTAAAAATGTTCATTAAAAAATAAAAATAGTCGGTATGAATTAAACTACGACAACAGATGGCAGCACCAAAAATATTTTGAATTAAAATAAAAAATATATTCTATGTTTTTTTCGGTATTAAATTTAGTTTTAATATAATCTAAACATTGCATTTTATCTTTCAGAAAATGTTTCGCAACTGTTTGAGCAGAATTTCGACGAAAAATGTGTGCCGCGAAAGTTAAAGCGCGGATAGGGCAAAAGATTTACTGACGCTCAACCTTAAGAACATTACACTGCTAAATTAGGAAGCACTTATCCCGGCCGTCCAAACAGGTACCTTTCACTTTCAGGTAGGTCAGATGGTCTGGGTCGAAGAAACAGAAAACTGTACTTAGGGCAGATAGCCCGGTAGTTACGGCATGGTGATCGAACGCGGGAGACCAGGGTTCAATCCCGGTGACGCCCCAAACTATCTTTGTGTTTATGCGTAATATGGGCATATTAAATCTGTAGGATCGAAAGTGTTGAAGAGTTAGAGAAAGGATAGTACGACCTCCGGGGTTGCCGCCTCAATTATTTGGCACATGCCCAGCCGCTTAAACATATAACTTAAACTTTTGGGTATGTCGGATTGTCTGGGCAGCAATGCAGACTATTATACTCAGGACCCGGAATAGCCCAGTGGCAAAGGCGTGGGGAATCACACAAGGCAGATCAGAATTCGAACTCCGACGCCCCCCCCCCCCAAAAAAAAAAATAAATAAATATCCGTGCCTACGCAGACTAGAAGAATGTTAAATCTGCAGGTTCGAAAGTCCATCCAAAAGGTGAAGTATTAGAGGAATTATAGTATATTATAGAGGAATTGTAGTAGTGTTAGAAGAATTAGTAGGGACCTGTGATTGCGATCTCCATTGGCTTCCGGTCTAAACAGGGTGGAAGTTACTTTACACCTTCGGGTATGGTGCCAACGGCCGTACCGTGCTGAAAACACCGGTTCTCGTTAGATCACCGAAGTCAGGCAGCATCGGGCGCGGTTAGTACTTGGGTGGGTGATCACCTGGGAACACCGCGTGCTGTTGGCACATTTCGGGCGCGGTAGCCAGGTGGTTTGCGCGCTGGATTTGCACGCTGCCCCAACTGCCGCCGTGTTCATGCGGAGTACGATCACGTTAAACATGTGGGTCCGTAAGTCCTTCCGAGAGGTTGGTGGTAGGGGAAGGAGGGTACGGTCCCTGTGGATGCCTCCCCCACTGGATTCCGGTCAAAATTGGGTGGCACTTCCCGGCCGTCCAAACAGTTACCTTACACCTTTCTGGTAGGTCGGACGGTCTGGGTCTCAACAACATCAACAACACCTTCGGGTATGGCCAACGGCCCTACCGTGCTGAAAACACCGGTTCTCTTTAGATCACCGACGTCAAATAGCATCGGGCGCGGTTAGTACTTGGGTGGGTGACCACCTGGGAACACCGCGTGCTGTTGGCACATTTCGGGCGCGGTAGCCCGATGGTTTGCGCGCTGAATTTGCACGCTGCCACAACTGCCGCCGTGTTCATGCGGAGTACGATCACGTTAAACATGTTGGTTCGTAAGTCCTTCCGAGAGGTTGGTGGTAGGGGAAGGAGGGTACGGTCTCTGTGGATGCCTCCTCCCACTGGGTTCCGGTCTAAATTGTGAGGCACTTCCCGGCCGTCCAAACGGTTACCTTACACCTTTCCGGTAGGTCGGACGGTCTGGGGCTCAACAACAACAACACCTTCGGGTATCTCGGACGGTCTGGGTACGAAGAAAAAAAATAGATCGCTGTACTGGAATTTAACATAACAATAATTAAACAATATTTTAATTGTTTCTTGAAATGGATTGCTTTACGTTTCATTAACGAAAATCGAAAACAATATCGCATTGATATGAATGGCCCACTTAATGTCACTTTGAAATATATTGTGCTTTAAACCCCATCTTATCTACGTTTCATGGCATCGAATGAGTGATGCTTTTTCATATTCATAGTATTCTAATCACGACGGAATCATCCATCACATACTTTATACATCGTGGAAATATAGAATTTGAAAAATAACGTATTTTTTATGCAGAACTGAAGCTTATCTTGAACCATAGTGTATGAAAACGATTTCAAAGCAGAAAGAATTAAAAATGCATATAACATTTAGCGATTTTTGATATATTGACGCAAATTTTAACATTCAACACTTTGAATGCTATTTTTAAATCCCAAATACACATAGACTGTTTTAGTAATATTATTCGTTGTCTGGGGTAATACAGAAAGAAAAATAATTATCTTGGTATAAAATTTGAAATATTGTTATCATAAATGTCATGTTGTCATATTGTTGTCATTTTCGAAATATTGTTGTCATTTTCGAAATATTGTTATCATAATCCATTAAGTTTAACAAACTAATGAAGAAATATGGAAATTTGTTGAGCCGTAATCGAGTTAAAGGCGGTCATTACAGAGAGATATAAACAGGTATTTTAATACCCTTTATTTCGTAGGAGGGTGCAGGAGAATAATATGCAAATAAATAGGTCCTGTAAAAGTTTCAAAGAAACCGTTCCCGTATTGTGCGATATGTTAATTTTAGAAGCGTATTTTTGAAATTTCACTTAATCGAGATTTTTTGCAAAATCCTGAGTTGTTTAGTCGCAAAAATTTCATGTGGCCCGCAAAAATTTCATGTATCCACTCTAGCTAAAATACTAATTGACCAAATTTCACGAAATTTGGCAGCTAAGTTACTTGTGGGATACTCTGGTGCTGATTAGATTTTGGTACGATTAGGAAAAGCAATCTGTCTTTTTTTACGAAATGCCCCCCCAAAATCGCCAAAATCTAGAAAAAAAAAAGACTAAGTGTATGCTCAAATGTATCAATTAAATTCTTGTTTTATACGCAATCTTTGAATAGGAAAGTAATATAAGACACTTCATTATACTTTAGGACTAACCGTTCTCAAGATATTTGAGATTTCTTGCATTTTTGTTACGCCGATTTCGAAAAAATGTCCAATTACCAAATAAAAATAGGAATTGAATTAAAAATGCAAATTTAGTGTTATTTGGTTCAACTAAACTCAATCTAATGAATTATTAAAGAAATAAAGAAAAAATGAATTTGAGTCTGCAGGGAAAGTCATGTACTGCCCACATCAGAATTTTTCTCCCCAATATATTTTTACGGTCGATAACTGCATTCGTTTTTGAACTATCTTTTCTATACCTTACATACACACATAAATGCTTCCAAAAATAGGGACATGAGTGCACATCATCTCCAATGTGTACTTGCGAGTTTAAACTTTACGGGAAAACAATACTTTCTCTATAGTACGGAAAAGTAAAAATACTATTTAATAACTAAAGCGATTTTCCTTTTAGTAAGCGATGAGAAATTACGTTTGTAGATCCAAGAAATAATTTATCGAGTGGTTTCTATTAATCAATATATTATTAAAAGCAGGACTTGTTCAAAACCGTTCAAGAAGTTCCAAAAGTGGTCAAAAACTTTTGAAGGAATTAGTAATTTCGTTTTGCTTTATTCAAATACTCAAATATTGTTTCTTTGTTTCTCTCCGTTTTCCATTAACTTTCCATTTCTGAAAATAATTTCCAATTACATTCTTGCTAGTCTTCCCAAAGCTTTTCATAAGATAAATGGACATAATGAAAGTCATTGGAAATATAAGTTTTGGGAATATTATTGGCTTTTTACGCCACGAAGAAATATGTGTGATTCGTCTGCAGTTTTATAATAAATTTGTGAATTTAAGTCGTAAGTTGTAAAAAAATATGTTTTTTTGTGTGTTTTAAAGTGTTCCAAAGCATTTTTTAAAACATAATCTCAATTAAAAGCCGTTTTTTACTTTCCTTATATACATAATGTATAAGGAAAGTATTGTGACTGGGTCGAAAATTCGAATTTGAGTTTTCGACGAGAGAGCACGTTTCAAGCATCCCTGATGACGAATCGGACATTTCTGAAGTGATGTGTGTGTGTGTGTGTGTCAGTGAGTCTGTGGAGACGATATCTCACGAACGAATGGAGCGGTCCGAATGAAATTTCGTACAAAGATCACAATCTGTGAATACTGGAAGCCTATTGTTTTAAAACACAATCGAATGTTCAGAACTGCCCTACATTTTCGAGTGAAATCTTGAAAAAATCTACAAAAAATCAAAACCTTTAATAAATTTACGCAAATAGACATTTCTTATGTAATTTTTACTTAGAAAATGATTGACATAAACTTTAGAACGCTAGCATGAACCGTTTTTGAGATATAGCACATTTTTCAAATAAATTTATCAAAAAGTCCCATAAATTAAAAAAAAATATTGACTGTTAAGAAACATGGTCACTTTTCATATGTAATATCAAGCTATAAATTTGGTGACATCATTCTCGTGGATCTAGCTCGTTCCATTCATGAAAAAACATACCTTGAGTAATGCTTTTGTATTTGAACACCAATGGTCATTTATCCGCTGTAAGAATAACTTATTTCTTCGTCCATAACGCTTGGCGAGATTTTGGCGACGAATTTAGCGGAATGTCGCCAACTTGGCGACATTTTTAAATGTTACCAAGTTGACGACAATCTCGTCAAATGGTTAAAAATGACGCTAAATCAGTGAAAGTTACGACTAATTGACGAAATTTCAATATCTTGGAAAAAGTATAAGTATCTACTATAAGAATAACATTTTTTTTAACTGTAAAAGTAGTAATTTCATTGCATTGTATAAGGAAAGTTATGTGCTGCCCACATCAGATTTATTAAATTTTATCTCTGATTATTCAACTAAAATGATACACAAAAATTTACTTTATAGGAATGCTCATTTTTGATTGGTACAGATCTTTCAATTTAATTTATGTGCAATTCCTTCGATAGCAAATTTTGATCATCATAGAGGACAGCAGGCTTCAATGTATTTTAGAAGAATTCGAACCGGGCCGAGTCGCGTTGGGTCTGGTTTTGAGTACTTTCGAGACAGGTCAAACTCGGGAGAATTATTTTGAAAAATTCTTGGGCTTTGAGAGGACCAAATCTTAATATTTTTGGGCCTGTGCCGGACCGGGTATAATATTTAAATATAGATCCGTGCAGTCCTCTAGTCACTGAGTCACTGAATTTTGATCTTCGCTTCTTCCGTTTCTTCTAACGGCTGCAGGAATCGGAAATTTTCCCAATTAGGAGACTTCTGGTTTTACTGCAATATGAGAATTTTCCTCACTATTTCAATGACGCAATAGCTGGAGCATTTCTTTTTGAATTCTTAGTTTCTAAAAACTTTTTACTTATTCCCATTTTTAAGGTAAAAAAATCTGATGTGGGCAGCACATGACCTTCCTGGTATAATGCAAAGAATTTACTGCTTTCAGAGTAAAAAAATGATGTATAAGATCCACGGTACTGTGTTTTTGACGTTGAATTGTATATTTGGCGATTTTCCAAATGACAATATCTAATACTATTTCAAAGTACTCAATTAACTTATATTTCATACAGCACTAAATTAAAAATTAGCAATATTGATAGCATCCTCAATAAGAGATATAGTTCATATTTAAAATTTTGTTTTAAATAATTCATCAATTAGGCGCCATTTTCATTAATTTAGCGCCATTTTTGCAATTTTGACGAAATGTTCATTAATTAGGCGTCATTTCCGTTAATTTAGCGTCATTTTTGCAACTTTTAACGAATTTTCATCAGTCTGGGGCGAAATATCGCCGAGTTAGTGACACTTTGATAGATTATTCTGCAAGTTTGCCAAATATATCCCCAAGTGTTACAGACAAACGGCGAGGAAAGCATTTCTTATATACTGGAATGTATGCCCGTCATATGACGTAAATCAGAATTTGCGAAACATTACTTCTCATTTTTATCAATTTGGCGACATTTAAAAAGTTGCCAAGTTGGCGACGTCCCGCTAAATTTCTTGCCAAGCGTTACGGTCCGACGGACTGAAAACCGGGTTATTATTATTGTTTGTTCTTATATTCTTTGCCAGATATTGAACTTTCATCAATTAGTAATCATTTCATTGATTCAGAATCAGTTTCATCAATTTTTCGAATTTTTATCAATTTGGTGACATTTTCGCCAATTTGGCAACATTTTAAAAGTCAACAAGTTGGAGATATTCCGAAAAATTCGTTACCGAAATTTTATCCAAACGTTACGGATGGAAAAATAGGTTATTCTTATAGAATTCGTTTATTCCCATATTCTTTCCAAGGTATTCAATTTTCGTCATCATTTTCATTGATTTGGTGTCATTTTTATTAATTTGGCGACACTTTCGTTAATTTGGTAAAATTAAATAAAGTCGCTTAATTGGCGACATTCCGCCAAATTCGTCGCCAAAGTCTCGCTAAGCCTTATGGACGGAGATATAAGTTATTCTTATAACAGATAAATGACTATTGGCGTCCAAGTAAAAAAGTATTACCCAAAGTATCTTTTTCACGAATAGAACGAGTTATATCTATGTGAATGTGATGTGCCCAAATATATCACATGACAGTACATATGAAAAGTGAACATATTTTACAAGAGTTAATAATTTTTTTTTATTTTATGTGATTTTTTGATAAATTTATTTGAAAATGTGCAATATCTCGGGAACGGTTCATGTAAACGTTCTAAAGTTTATGTCAATCGTTTTATAATGAAAACTTACATAAGAAATGACTATTTGGGTAACTTTATTAAAGGTTTTGATTTTTTAAGGATTTTTTCAAAATTTCACTCGAACATTTAGTGGGGTTCAGAACATTCGATTGCGTTTAAAAACAATAAGCTTCCAGTATTTACGGATTGTAATTTTTGTACCAAATTTCGTTCGACTAGCTCCATCCTGTCGTCAGATATCGTCTCCACAGACTCACTGACACACACAGACATCACCTCAAAAACGTTTAATTCGTATACAGAGATGCTTGAAACGTACTCTCCCGTCGAAAATTCGAGTTACAATTTTCGACCCTGTCACAATACTTTCCTTATAGATTATACTATATATAGAAGGAAAGTAAAAAAAAACACCCTTAACCCCCCCCCCCCACCCTTAAGTACGTCCCTGCATATTAAAGCAATTCCCGAAATTCCGTGGCTGTGTAGGAAGAAAAAAAAACAACGAAAATATTTTATTAAAATGGGAAAATAAGAATAAATATAAAATAGGTATTAAATATTTTTAACATTCTTATTCATCAAGTTGTAAGTAAACTGTAAGTAATAGAAACTGGATATACAGGAGTATGTATATACAAGAGTTGCAAGTAAACTGTAAGTAATAGAAACTGAAACGATTAAAATTATAGAGTCAAATATATCATTTTTATAATTCGGTAAAAAATGTGGTTATTTTTCTCTTTTGCACTTCAATGTCCTAATCTGCTTTGGGCAACGTTTCTAGCTCAGTGCTGCCACCTAGTGTGCAGGTGTGCCGTAATATCCTACACGTCGAAACAGTTCTCCGCGGGTTAAAACGGTGGATAATCACAAATGAATTATGTTATTCTATTTTCAGAAAGATAGTGTAAACGTAGCTAAACTCAGCCTTTGTAAATCCCATTGTTAACAAAAATCCTATTAGAAAACGATATTTGATAATGCCTTTCTTTTATCTGAAAATAAATAAATTTGCTGAAAAAAATTAGTTGTATATGCACTGTTGTATATGCACTGTACCTATCAATGAACTGCCGTAGCTCGAGTAAAATTTTTCGCGCATTTTCTTCTGGTACCATTTCCAATGGAATATCTTCTGACGTGGGTAGGCGGAGAGAGATTAGCCTCTCCTGAAATTCCCGATTGGCGCCTGGATTGAGCTCTGCGTCAGATGGGGCTAAAATATTTTAATTATACAGAAAATATTTTATACATTTATTCCGGATAATATATGTAATTAAAATAAAAGTTACTTGATCGTAAATTATTTGGATAGACGTAGTTTAAATTGATGCTTCGTCACTGTTCACTATATGTTCTTAAGTTCCATAGAAACTAAATTCGATTCACTAAGGCCCTATTTTAAGCTTTGTAGTTTGAAGTTATGCGTCTAGCATTAGAGGCAACTCTTATATCGGAGTTGCAAACGCCATTGAGGTTTGCAATAGATGTTATCTCTTTGCTGTAGGCGCTTCAAATGTTGCTGTGTTTGCAACAGAGCTTGTTTTTCTATTATAGGAGTGCCCTGTATTGATCGACGTCGAACCTTGATCGGTAAGCTTAGAATAGGGTCCCTGGTAACTATTCGAAATTCATTTTAAACTGTAGGTCCCAGTCAAAATTGCTCTTATGTGCATATGAAGATCAGTTCAAAGCAAAATGATCAAATCCAGTCAAATCCAAAAGCTGAAAGTACCAACCGAATGAATTTTTCTTGTTAAATTCTTAATTTAACAAGTAAACTTTGTACTTCTTGTAAGAACAGCCGAATGTACTCTTTATATACATTAGCTCATTATTTAGCCATATTATAATCGCTCTGTAATTTTTCAAATATTTTATTAATAGAAAAAGTGGTTTACACCAGAATTCTGTGATATATACCCCTTCGATTTAACCATCTGATAGATAAATATGGACAAAAGTGTGATAACCATTGTGATAAGTTTTAGGAATAAATTGACTAATCAATAATAGACCGTAAATCTAAAAATATAAAGCATAATGTTAGCACTATTTCTACCGAATTAGCATCGAAAAATAAACTGGAACGGTGAAAAATAAATTTAATTTACAAACTTTTGTCCGAAGAAAACTTTTTTTTTTCAATCTTTCAGTCATATTGACTTCAAGGGATAAAAATGTGTTTGATGATATGAACTATTTGAGGAACGCACTCTCCCCTTTTCTTTATTTATTTGGCACTTTTTCAGGCTCTGCGAAATTTTAATCCTCTTCTGTATTGGAAAAGTAATCAAGCATACAAATGGTGAATTTTCCCCCTTTTATTTAGCCATCCTTTATTCCATCGTCAAGACTCGGCGAGTATTTTCTCAGCTTTTGAAAAATTATTTACTTATTTTATCAAGTGTTTTACCCAAAAGACTTCTTATTTGCTCTACCTTTATTGTTTAGTATATATTCATGGGCAGCGGCGTTATCCAGCCCGTATCGGGAAACCGGTTGTTAAAATATGCATGAATTCAGAAACTGGTTGCTAAATGTCTGGAATATATTTTTTGGTCATAGTCTACTAAAATTTATTTATAAATTTTCTGTGATCAAATTATAAACCAGCTGTAAATTATGTTCCATAAAAGAATGATCAAAATTCCCAAACAATCTCCATCGTTAAATTATTAATAATAAATTATTAATTTGGCTACAACATTGTGGAAATTAAGCAATAAATAGTTTATTTCAAAGCCACAAAGACTATAAGCGTTAAGCAGGTGCCTTATTTTGGAAGGGTCTGTTTCCAAAGCGCGCGAGCAGGTCCCATTATCTATTATCTATATATACTAATTGCCAAGTGTCCGTCTGTCTGTCTGTCTGTCCGTCAGCCTGTTACGCTTTTTTTAGGCACTTTCCGAATAGAGACTTGCAATTTGGTACACGGCTCGATCGTTTGATAAAACCACCTGGAAAAATCGAATTTTTCGTAAACGTTCTGTAGAGGGGGGGGGGGGGGGGAGGGGATGCTCCACACCAAAACGTTCGAAAAGTGAAATGATAGGAAAGCATACTTTGCCATAAGATAGAGACTTCAAATTTGGTGTATGGGTAAATCGTTCAAAAGGAAGAAAGTGTGCAATTTCAGATTTCCAATATTTTCTACTTAAGGCGGTGCCGCCCACTAAAATGTTCGAAAAGTGAAATGAGAGGAAATCATGCTTTGCGATGAGATAGAGACTTCACATTTGGTGTATGGGTAAATCGTTCGAAAGGAAGAAAGTGTGCAATTTCAGATTTCCAATAATTTCTACTTAAGGGGCTACCGCACACTAAAATGTTCGATTTCCCGAATAAATGAGAAAAGGCTCCTTTAAAATTTGATACAGGCTTGAAATTTGGTATATGGGGTTTCGTCAATCATTTGACGAAAACACCCAAGACGAATATAGTTTTTCAATACTGTTCGTTTAAGGGGGTGCTTCAGAGTAAAACTTTCGAAAAGTGAATTGATAAAAAACCATGCTTCGGAATAAGATAGAGATATCAAATTTGGTGTAAGGGTAGATAGTTTGAAAGGAAGAAAGTGTACAATTTCAATTAACCAATATTTTCTACTTTAGGTGGTGCTGCACACCAAAACATTCGATTTTCGGAATAAAGGAGAAACACCCCTTTTAAAACGTGATAGAGTCTTGATATTTGGTATATGGGCGAATCATCTGATAGAAATCACAAAAAGAATAGAGTTTTTAAAAAATGTATAGTTAAGGGGTGGGTACTGAACTCAAAAGCATTCGGAAGATGAAATGCTAGAAAAGCATGCTTCACGATGAGATAGAGACTTCAAATTTGGTGTACGGGTAAAAAGTTAGAAAGGAAGAAAGTGTGCAATTTCAGTTTTCCAACATTTGCTATTGTAGGTGGTGTCTCTCACCAAAATATTTGATTTGACGAACAAATGAAAAACGCCTCCTTTACAATGTGATAGAGGCTTGTAATTTAGTATATGGGCTAACCATTTGACAAAAAAACCAAACATGAATACAGTTTGACAAAAATGTTCATTAACTGGATGCTACACAGAAAAACGTTCGAAAGGTGAAGTGATAGAAAAACATGCTTCTCGATAGGATAGAGACTTCAAATTTGGTGTACAGGTAGGGTAGATAGTTTGAAAGGAAGAAAGCGTGAAATTTCAGATTTCTAATATTTTCGACTTTAAGGGGTGCCGCACACTGATATGTTCGATTTTCCGAATAAATGAGGCATGCTTCCTTTTAAATGCGATAGAGGCTTGATATTTGGTATATGGACCAATCAATTTTTCGAAAATGTTCATTTATGGGTGTGCTTCACAGAAAAAAGTTCCAAAGGAGAAATAATAATATAGAGGTGCCTCGGGATGAAATAGACTTTAATGTGGTGTACGGGTAAATAATTCGAAAGGAAGAAATGCACAAATTTAGTTTGCGCAATTTTTTTTCTTTAGGGGGTTCTGCACATCAAAATATTCGATTTGTCGAATAAATGTGAAACGCGAATTATTAAAAAAATTACATTATTCAGGGGTTTCTTATTGCGAGACCGTTGATTTTCAACGGGTATTCGGCTAGTAATTCTAAAATAAGCCTACATCGAAATTACAGTCTAATAAAAAAAACATCTGCATTTGAAATTTATTTTAAGCGCAATTTTATCAATTTCATGATATTTTTATGGATTTAAAAACATTTTTATCAATTTGGTGATATTTTAAAAATTCGCTAAATGTGTTACTAAGTAGGATGGATGGACTGACCGACAAATGCTATCGACACATCATTTCAGTACTCTTTTCTAAAAATAAATTTAATTTTATTGATTTTTGTCGTTTTAATCAATTCGGCGACATTTCCGTCAATTTGGCAAAATTTAAGAAAATTTGCCACGTTAGCGATATTCCGCCAAATTCGTAGCTCTGAATTTGCAGATCAGAAGAATAAAATATCCTGATCCAGTTTGTATACGTTAAATGAAAACACTAAAATTGTATTAGAAGATATACCCGGTCTACTTTTCTTCTGTTTCAACAATCGGATAAATGAATTTATTGGGTAAACACAATATATGAGTTTATTAGCTAAACACAATATATAAGCTTAAAAACTCTTTGCCAAAATAAATGAAAGTGATGTACGTAGTCCGCAATTAATGTAATTAAAAGAAATATCAAACCGTTCTTTTCTAAAATATATTTTTATATCCATTTATTTATTATTCAAATCGAAAAAAGTAATAATTAACATTAACAGACAGATTTAATTTAGTTGCGTTTTTGAGCAACATAATATAAGATAGAATCTTCCTCATAAACTGCGGAATTAAATAACCAGTTTGATTTCTTTATACTTTTCATTGAGTAAAAGCTTGTGGAAAATAAATCATGGAGATAGATTTTCCATTTAATTTCATATTTCAAACAATTCATGTTTTCAGAAAGTGACTAATTAGCGCAAAAAATCTCCTACCAAACTCAGAGATAAAGTTTTAATTCACTTTCAAGCGATTTTCAACTTTTTTTCTTTGGATAAACCACGGAGTTAAGAGAGTAGAACGCCTTGGAAAAAGTTTCGTTTTTCATTAATATCTCGACAACCCCTGGCCTTAGAAACTCGAAATTTAGACTAAATTCATGACAGACTACTTCAAGGCTGTCCACAAAATTTCATTATATTCGGTTCAGTCGTTCTTCCGTGACGATGAAACAAACAAAAGTTTTGTTTTTTACTAATATCTCGAGAACCACTAGTCGTAGAAACTCCAAACACATACCAAATTTTAAGAGAGGCTATTTTGAGGCTACCCACAAAATTTAATCGAATTCAGTTCAGCCGTTCTCCCGTCATGATGGGACAGATAGACAGATTTTCAATTTTATTTATATAGATGTGAATAAAAAATTAGATCTTTTAAGAGGTCTGTTGTCCCAAGAGTTTTAGCTACTCCTGTGTCACATTTTGCAGCACTCCGAAGCTTCGATTTTTTCGCTACAGAAGACATACACAGACATTTTTTATTATCTAAGATTAATAATATTTTAATTTTTAAATATTGTTTTTCTGTTTTTTAAATTTGTTTCCTCTTCGTGAGTTTTAGGGGTGAAAAATGTGCTTGATAATGCTTTTAAGTGTGAACGTCAGTAAATCTTCTGCTTTATCCGCGCTTTGTTAACTTTCGCAGAATATTTTCTGAAAAATAAAATGCAATGCTTAGATTATATTAAAACTAAATTTCATACTCAATAAAATATAGAATATATTTTTTATTGTAATCTAAAATATTTTTGGTGCTGCCATCTGTTTGTTGTCTTAATTTAATTCCAACCGACAATTTTATTTTTTAATGAACCTTTTTAAATGTCTATTCCTTCTAATACAGTACTAAATACAACACCAGATCATATATAATAATGCTACAATCACGAAAAGGTAATTTTCATTCTATAATTTTGATAAATGGATTTGAATGTACATCACTGAAAACTGCAGCCTTGTCTTCAAGTTCTTTTGTCTTCAAGTCCAAGTTCAGTTACCTTTTCGTGATTGTGGCATTATAATATATAATCTGTTGTTGTATTTAATACTGTATTAGAAGGAATAGACGTTTAAAAATGTTCATTAAAAAATAAAAATAGTCGGCAGATGGCAATACAGATGGCAACGCTAAAAATATTTTGGATTACGAAAAAAATTATATTCTATATTTCATTGAGTATGAAATTTAGTTTTAATATAATCTAAGCATTGCATTTTATTGTTCAGAAAGTATTTCACAACTATTTGAGCAGAATTTCGGCGAGAAACGTGTTCTGTGAAAGTTAACAAAGAGCGGATAGTACAGAAGATTTACTGACGCTCACCCTTAAAAGGATAATTCTGCAGGGAAAAGAATTCGTTAGGTAAATGTCAAATACCTTTGAAAATGAAAGAATTGAAAAAGGAACAAAACTTAAGAAAGAAAGATCTTTTAAGGAATACATTTTACCAAGCCAATACTATAACAGACCAGGCCCCGTGCTGACCTGGAGGGACAGGGGACACGTCCCCCTGCGCCCTCTTGCCCTCCTCTGACCGAGGCGCCTTAAGCTAACGAAAGAAATTGTGACAGTATTTAATTAGAATGTACAAAAAATAAAATTAAATGTTTAAAAATTTTTGTAATGAAATTAATTTTTTTTCTCTAGCATGCGTTCTAATTTTTGAAAAACAAAAATTACTGCACTGTTAGAAAGAGAAGAATGTGGTGCGCAAAGTTTAATATTTCAAATATCTATTAACTTTGAGACAGTTTTAATATTATATTCCTTAGTTTCGAACTCCGCCCACATGGGCGATGAAACGTCTGTGATTTGTGAATAGGGGTGACACCGAGTCTGCTTTTGCTAGAATCATTAGTTGATATTTTCTGTTCCTCCCTGTTGACTGGAAAAGACGATCTTAAAAAATATTCGCGACCTTTCAGGTTCAGAATATCCTGAACTTTCTTTGTTCTTGAAATTATAAAAAGGTCGTTGGAAAAATAATCATTCATTCAGTCTGTGATTCAAACATTCATTCAGTGGGTGATTGATTCAGTTAGTTAGTCAAAATCGGAGTCGTGTTAAATTGGGAGAGGTTCAAAATACTCTCAGTTTTGTTATTTGAATAGTTACTATAACGGCTTACTTCCCGTAAAGTCCTTATAGTAGTTTGAAAACGTGAAGAAGATCGACTTCGTGATTGTTAAAAGGGCCTTTAGTGATACAAGAGTTTAAGTTCTACAATTGGATATTTTCGGATATCGTTAGTGACTTTCTTGTTAATGTTGAGACCCAGACCGTCCGACCTACCAGAAAGGTGTAAGGTAACTGTATGGACGGCCGGGAAGTGCCACCCAATTTAGACCGGAACCCAGTGGGGGAGGCATCCACAGGGACCGTACCCTCCTTCCCCTACCACCAACCTCTCGGAAGGACTTACGGACCCACATGTTTAACGTGATCGTACTCCGCATGAACACGGCGGCATTTGTGGCAGCGTGCAAATCTAGCGCGCAAACCACGGGGATACCGCACCCGAGATGGCCAACAGCACGCGGCGTTCCGAGGTGGTCACCCACCAAGTACTAACCGCGCCCGATGCTGCTTGACTTCGGTGATCTTACGAGAACCGGTGTTTTCAGCACGGTACGACCGTTGGCTGGCAGTGACTTTCTTGTGTTAAAGTTTGTGCACAATGGATGTAGTGGAACTCTTTGACGTTATAATTTTTCGTCTTCCTTATTTGTGGACGACACCTTAAGAAAAAGGAACGGAAAGAAAATCGTGATCTGACTCTTCGGCTACTTTAAAGAGGTAAGACTATTATATTTCAGAAATCGCACATTTATTTTTATTCTTAAAAAAGTTTATTTTTGAACGAATTAAGTTCGTAATTGTAATCATAAAGGATTATTTATTTATTTTTTTAAGGGGAATATAGATAAATAAGTTTCATCTTCATCAAATCTCTAACATATTTTCAAATCTCTAAAATATTTTAAAAATTAATAACATATTTTTAATTTCTAATTTTAAATTATCGGATTTCCAAAACTTATGATCATTCGTTTCTGATCTTTCCAAAAAATTTAAGACGAAAATTTCCGCCTTTCTTACTTTCCCTGCAATACATGGTAATGTATAGGGGGGATACATGGATAGGAGTGGAATCAATCTTTTTGAAATCTTTTATTAATGTATCTGGGAAAAGAATAGAAATTGTCAATTCTTCAGCTCTCTATGCTTTTCCAGAAACAAGAGATTTTGGATTTTTCTCAGCTTTTATAATAGGTCATGGTGAAATTTCATTCACAGTCAGCTGGAACTCATGGTTTACTTCCCTGCAATACATGGTAATGTATAGGTATTGGAATCATGCCGAAAATCGCAACTCGAGTTTTCGACGGATCTACAGGTTTCGAGACCTATAGAATACGAAAAAACTGTTTTTAGCGTGATGTCTATGTGTGTGTCTGTCTGTGCAGATTTTGTATCTACTCTAACTAAAAACTAATGGACCGAATTTCACAAAATGTGGTAGGTAAGTCACTTGTGGGCGCATTTAGTGCTGATTAGTTTTGGGCAAGATTCGGGATAAAAGAACCCACCTTTTTTTGCGAAATGGCCCACAAAATCTTGTATCCACTCTAGCTGAAAAACTAATGGACCGAATTTCACAAAATCGGTAGATAAGTTACTTGTGAGTCACCCTGTTGCTGATTAGATTTTGGTAGGATTCGGGAAAAAATAATCTGCCTTTTTTTGCGAAATGGCCCGCAAAAACCGCCAAAATCTAAAATAAAAAACTACGTATGCTCAAATATATCCATTAAATGCTTGTTTTATACGTAATTTTTAACGACGAAAAGAATAAGACCAACTCTATTACACTAGGACTAGCCGTTCTCGAGATGCTTTAGATTTTTCGTATTTTCTCTACTCCACCTTTGAAAATAAGTCCAGTTATCAAATGAGAACGAAAATTAAATTGAAAGTTAATTAAATTTAATTAAAATAAACAGAACGCGGATATAAGTCTGCAGGGTAAGTCATGTGCTGCCCAGATCAGATTTTTAAAATAAGAATGGTCGAAAAAGAATAATTAGTGGCATTTTGTGATTTTGTTTTATTTATATTCTTATTTTTTTTATGAAAGTAGGCGAAACAATTTTTTTCTTGCTGTTATAAACAGTATAGTATACAAAAAGCTTAGGGTTATTGCATTATCGCGTTTTTCTCTTTCAGATCTTCATGGAACATGGACGTTAAAAAAAGAAAGAAGAGTGATCATGAATTTAGAAAAAATAAAAAATTTAAGGAATTTCATGAATCAGCAAAAGATTGTTCTACAATAACCTCTTTTTGTGTCAAACCGCACTAAAGCACTTATCCTAATCCTAAAATTGAAAATAACCCCCAATTAAGTAGCTAAGAAACGGTCACAGATTTAATTTTTTCATTTAATGAATTTCAAAAAGAAAATTCTAATTGTAGTGTGCGTGAAACTTCAGTTTCAGAATCAGAATCAATCGTTGAAGAACTTATTACAACAGGTCCTACGCCGACATTGGAACCTTTATTTATCATCATTATTGGAACCTTTCTGCTATCATCAGAAATAGAACCTGTGGAAGAAGTTTCCTCAGCAGAGCCAAAAGATTACTTTAAAAGGCCTAGTGAAAATGATTTATCAGATTTTTTTCTTTCCATCCACGTCAACCCGAAGAAAAAGATTTGCCTTTTGCAGAAAAGACAGCAATATTTTTTCATCCTACAAAGTGACGACTAATTATTTAATAGACAATGGCTATCTTACAATGAAGCAAATATAAAATTGTATTGTTTTATATGTTTAGTCTATAGCAGTGGAATTTTAACTTTTTGCTCAGGATTTGAAGATTGGAGATATGTTCACCAAAGGATGGAACAGCAGGAAACCTCCAAAGTTCACATAGAATCTGTTATTTTTTTCATGGCAGAAAAACAGAAGTAATCTATTCATGATCTACTTTTTAATAATCAAATGCAAAAGAGGAGGCAGGAGGTTTTGGAAAGAAGACATATTGTACAAGTCATTGCCGATATTTTGAAGGTGATAGGAAAACAAGGTTTTCCTTTCCTAGCATCTACTGAAAAGGCATACACTTTTGATGATGAATCAATAAATCACGGTAATTTTCTGGAAATTATATTACTGTTCCGCAAATATAACACAACGTTAAAAAACATTTGAACGCTATAACAGCAAAAAGTTAATACCCCCATCAGGTAAGACAACGTAAAGAGAAGGACACTGGAAAGAAGAACAAAGTAGCAGGAAGAGGAAGTTTTGTTACACTTCTTACTAATAACACTGTAATGAAAATAATCCAAATCATTCTAGAAGAAATGTAAGAAAGAATATCAGCATGTGTAAAGAAAGCAGTGAAGTACTCAATATTAATGGACAAAACAATAGACATTTCAGGCAACGATCAGTGTGCGTTTGTGGTCTACTATGTGAAAGGTTATGAAATATTTGATAGATTGTTATCTTTAAAGTGTGTCACATGGACTACGGCTGAGGGACTATTAACTTCGGTAAGCAATACTCTGTGGAAGTGGAAACACCCATCAAAGTCTGCGTCGCAAATGCCTTTGATGGTGCTTCAAATATGAGTGGACCCTACAATGGTCTCATTGCCAAACTATCAGACATAATACCAAATCCCATCCATACATGGTGCTATGCCCATATATTAAATTTAGTACTCTCGGATAGTGCACAGGTACTGCCCATCACTATATCCTTTTTCATTCTGTTCCAGGAAACACAAGTTTTCTTGAAGGAATCGTTAAAGAGGCAGCAAAACTATACAGAAGGAAGTCCAGTTTATAAGCTGGAAGCTTTTGGAACTACTCGTTGGCGAAGTCAAAGCAAAACCAGTGTTAAGATATTTGGAAGGATTGACGACTGGACATCACAGTCAGAGAAAGTCTAGCCTCAACCAGCTAAATATGTTTTCTCCGAACTAACAGTGGCATTATTTAAGATATCATCACCAACGGACTTTAATGTCAAAGTCAGAAATGATGCTGCAGCTAGCTCTTCTCCAGAAATTCGTCAGTTTTGAAACGATAAAGAAGGCTATGATTTTTCTTCAAATTTTCAAGATTACAACACCATTGTCTGACTATCTGCAGACAAAATACCTGGACCGCGCTAGGGCATGAAGGTTGGTTGAGTCAGCTGTTTCAAGACTCAAAGCTGTTCGAAACAGGTTTGATGAAACTTTGGGTGCAGCCAAGATCTTCGTATTGAAGTTTACAGAAAAGATTGAACGTTCTTCAGACAGAGATAACCACTAAAGAAATGAAACTGATTTTGGAAGAAAACGACAAAAGAAAATCAAAAAGACGGTATCGGAAGTGTGTGGTGATGAAAAAGTTCAATCTTCACCTGAAGATGAATTTAGAGTCCACGTATTCAACTGCATTTTGGATACAGTTATCCAAACAATGGAAAATAGATTTGTGAAACACAGAAATTTGTACTCGGACATAGCTTTGTTCGATCCATATTTAACCAAAATAAACCTGACGAACTTCCAACAAATGAGCTGGAAAAGATTTGCGAGTTGATTCCTTCATTAGATAAGGGGAAACTCAAGGAAGAAATAATTTCCTTTCTAAATGTTTGGCCTAGCATATGTAGCAAATTCATGGATGAAGATTATAAGAGTGATGCGTTTAAATAGACTGAATGTGACCAGTGCGACCAACACTCTGAAGAAAATTTGGATGAGGTCGAAGAGGATACAGTTTTTACACTATGCAATGCCAAAAATCAGTGTAATACATGCATAAAATGTGCATTTGGAGTGATTGTTGAGTATAACATATATAGTCTCTTGTACACAGAACTTTATAAGGTTTACAAGCATTTACTCACTATTCCATTAACGCAGGTCAGCTGGGAAAGAGTTTTCTCCAAATTAAAGCTCATAAATCTAGACTGAGGGTATCCATGACCAACAAAACCTTTGAAGAGTTTGTCTTGAAGTACACCGAGAGAGATATATTAAATGCCATCAAACCTGATTTCATAATCAGCAAACTCGGTGAATCGAGTTCAGAAATAAGGCAGCTAGCTGCTCTTTCTATAATTCCACAACTCTGGACAATGCCGACATTGTGTTTATTGTTCATTATATCAATGAATCAACTTTTTTGACCTTGTTTTAACTTTAGGGTGTTTCTTGTGAATAAGTTTATTCAATTTTAATTTGAAAATTTGGTGGAAAAATTATGTAGTTTAGAATTAAGCTAGACAAGCTACGACTTCTCGAATTTCTAGCTTAATTCTAAACTACATAATGACTACACTCGATTTTCTAACTTAAACAACTCTCGATTTTCTAACTTAATTCTACTTTCTTCATTATTCAAGAACTTTGAACAATGCCAATATGTTCTTTGTTTATTATATATATTAATGTTCCTCAAAATCATTTGAATCCTAATAAAAAAGTTTACCAGTTCCTTAACTATTTTTTTTGTTAATTGTTGTTGTTAGTATAAGTAAATAGATTTATGGCAGTAAGAATTATTAAAAATATTTGGCGCAGAATTTGTCAAAGATCAATCAATCAACCCCTTTACTTATTTCTGCTACATACATAGTACAAGCAGATGGCCATAGGAAAATACCATCAGGTATAATTGACCCCAGACCATAAATCACCAGTTAAACAGAAAGAGTCGTTAAACAGAATGCCATAATTTTATATAGGTTTTGCCTATAGAGACAAAAACACGAGCACGTGAGGGCATACGATTATTTAGTATGAAGGCGCCCTCATCACCCTTTGTCCAACAGCCTCCCAAGCCACCCAGCACGGGCCTGTAACAGGAAAAGTATAGAGTGTATCGATTCTTTAAGGACGAATCGAAGAAATATGCTCTATTACAAGACTCCTCAAAAAGGATGAAATGGATAATTTTGTGTGTCTCCAGTATGGAAGAAAGTGAGATGAAAATTCCATTTCTACTAGGATGCTTAAAGAAGAAGCAAAAACCAGAGATTTGAAATTTAAAGGTAGATGCCTTGAAGTGTCCAATGTGAGTGTTAGTTGAGCACAAGGACCATGCCTCTATTTGTTATGCATTCCTCTAATTGTTATTGATGCCTCTTGAAGGGTCTATCTAGGAAAAATTACTGATTTAAAATAAATTTCATTATCTCTGATTGGCATATGTTCCTCATCATTGACGTGTCGATGTATGTTTGATTACATGTTTACATGTTAATAGTATGTTTTATAAGCGTCAATCAAGAATTCGCTCTATTTCGTTATCCGGCACCATTTACGACTAGCAACGATTGTTGCGTGCTACATCTGTGTTAATCAAACTTCAAGAATATTGCAATTATGATCTCCTTTCAGATGATGGCAATTTGAACTCTCAAGCTGACAAATCTGCTATCGAACTGCCTATCAAGGTAAGTCATTTATTTTGATAAATTCAAGAACCTTGAGTGCCCGGTAACAGAAAGAAAGTGTTGATTTTAATTCTACATTCATTACCTATAAGTGAGTTCAAATATGAATGAGAAGTATTTTGGCTGTGTAAAAATTGTGTTAGAATTTTATGTGTTTAAATGTTCTGGTATATAATTAATTATAACCTCGTCTTATATTCCTCGTCTAGTGACAGACATCCGGAAAGAACTTGGATAAATTCATTTGCCACCATTTTATAGGACTTGGTAATTGAGATTAAAACAATTCCCTAAGTTTGAGTTAATTTGGAATTAATTCTATAGATATTACCGTACCAAATTTAACAGACCACTATAAGATATTTTCGATTTAATTTCTAATATATTACAAAAATCCAAGAAAATAATTTATATTTTTCTTGGACAAGAATTTATTTCATATCTCGCATTTTATTTTTTTTACGGATAGCATTATATCCAAGTTTTATTAAATTGTTAAAGAGGAAAATATTTTTATTTTACAAATTTGGCATTCAAAATTTATGAATATGTTCCCTGTCAAAGTTTGGTATGAATTGAGAAAAAACATTTTTTTTATGTTTTGATAAAATGTCATATTTGATGCTACATCCAGACGATGACTATGTCACACTTCCAAAAGGAAAGTTTCTTATAAACACGTTTCTAATGTATTCTTGGCGCCAAACATGACAGTGACATGCTAATCTTTATCAAATGGAATTTTACATGACAACTTAAGGAATATTCGCATTTGATCCATAAAAAGAATAAATGCTCTACAAGAATTTTCCAATATTTAAAGATTTAAAAGATACATTTTATGGTGTACTACAAGAATGGAATTAGAATAATAAAAAATAGTTTTAAGGAGAATAATGTTATTACTGTGTAGAACTAGAGTAAAACATAATAGGAAAACAAAAAATGTGATGTGGGCAGCACATGACTTTCCCTGTAGACTTATTTCCACGTTCTCTTTATTTTAATTAAATTTAATTAACTTTTAATTCAATTTTCGTTCTCATTTGGTAAATGGACTTATTTTCAAAGGTGGCGTAGAGAATCAGCACCAGAGTGTCCCACAAGTAACTTATCTATTTTGTGAAATTTGGTCAATTAGTATTTTAGCTAGAGTGGATACATGACATTTTTGCGGACCATTTCGTAAAAAAAGGCAGGTTGGGTGGACCCTGCAAATACTGATTCTATCAAGAGAAAAACTTTATTAGACACACAATTCTGATTTTCGACTTAAAAAAGTTAAATGTTAGTTTGTTCAGATATTTTGAGCACGAGACCACTGTTAATTGACGATAGTAAAGTTACATTGAGAAATGATAAAATGAAAATATAATTTTATGTTGATTACTTTTATCTCCAGACTCAAATTTGATTATCAAATTTGCGTGTTTTACATGACAACTACACAAAACAAAATATTCAGAACAAAAAGTGTGTGTAGTCCGTGTCCGTGTGTGTGTGTGTGTGTGTGCGTATGTCTGTGAATCTGTGAATGAATGCCACGAGCGAATGGAGCGTTTTTGAAAAATCGTCGATTTATATATATGTTAATTCTTATTTTATCATATTGTGGTAATTCGATATAAGTGCTTAATTCGATATAACGTGCTTAATTCGATACGATTATTACGATCCGCGAATATTAGAGCCTTATTGATTTTAAAAGCGACCGCACGTTTGGAAGACTCCTAAAGTTTCGAATGAATTTTTGAAAAAAATGTCATTGAAAAAACAGGTCATTAAATAATGCTAAATAAATAATCATTTGATGCGTGACATTTCATTCTAAAACGAATGACATTAACTTTAGAACGCTAGCTTAAACAGTTTTCAAGATATAGCACGTTTTTCAAATAAATGTATCTAAAAATTACATAAAATTGAACGGTAGTAAGTATCATCAAATATGTAGATGATGAATTTAGAAGACCTTGGCGATTAATTTGATAAAATATAGCCAGCTTGGCAAATTTTTGAATTTGCCATATTGATGAAAATATCGACAAATTCACAAAAATTACGCTGAAGTTACAAAAATGGAGCCAAATTTGCTGAATTAATAATGTACATTTTTTTATATAATGGAGTATATCATTTAGCAGATTATAGCAATATTTCCAACTGTAAAGTTACATTTGCGCAAAATATAAGTAATTTGGTACTTCAAAATAATTCTAGTCAATGTTGTCAATCAGAAAAGCAACAAATGTCAGTGCACTTTTCAGCTTAAAGACATTGTGAATTGGATCTTTTCCATCATTATTTATCATTAAAAGAAGTACCCCTATAATGTAGAGAAATGCATGTGCTGCCCACATCAGATTTTTTTGTATAGTGAAGAGCAAAAATTATGGATATTTAAAGAATTGTAAATATTTTTGTGAGACTAGATTTAACGGAGACAGTTTTATTTCAATATTTATGATGTCTAGCTGGCCACACAATAGCATGAGACTGCAAGACGTCAATGTATTGCAACCCTGAGCGGAGAAGTCAGCAAAAACTATAAATAAAAGGGCTTCAAGTACAGGTTTGGTCAAGCCAGAGCAGTACTGGAGGCTAAACGAAAAACCATTGGATTGGTTTAAAGAATAACCAATATGGAATATGGTTGTCGCGTCGCTCTGAGGTCAGCCGAA
Source organism: Amaurobius ferox (assembly GCA_951213105.1). Lineage (NCBI taxonomy): Eukaryota > Metazoa > Arthropoda > Arachnida > Araneae > Amaurobiidae > Amaurobius > Amaurobius ferox. The sequence continues at coordinate 45,733,752 of OX578143.1, forward strand.
AAGGCGTATGAGATCTCAAGCAAAAAGAGGTGACAACTGTGAGAATCCAGATACACTTCAGTGAAATGCAGAGATGCACTTCAACCAGGGATGAACGAGCAACATTTCAACGAGAGATGAACGAGTAACACTTTAGTAGAGATGCACTTCAACGATAGGTGAGAGGTACACTTCAACGACAAATGAACGAGCAGCACTTCAACGAGAGATGAACGAGTAACACTTCAACGAAATGTAGAGATGCACTTCAACGATAGGTGAGAGGTACACTTCAACGACAAATGAACGAGCAGCACTTCAACGAGAGATGAACGAGTAACACTTCAACGAAATGTAGAGATGCACTTCAACGATAGGTGAGAGGTACACTTCAACGACAAATGAACGAGCAGCACTTCAACGAGAGATGAACGAGTAACACTTCAACGAAATGTAGAGATGCACTTCAACGATAGGTGAGAGGTACACTTCAACGACAAATGAACGAGCAGCACTTCAACGAGAGATGAACGAGTAACACTTCAACGAGAGATGCAGAGATACAACAGTGATAGAGATTGAGTGATTATAAATTGAGATATGTAGCGCGTAGTAGCAGAGATGAGATCAATGGGAATTCTAACGTCTTAAATTCGCCTATCTTGCTTCGTTTACAAACCATGAATTTTAACTTCTGCAATCCGCCGATTTTGCTTCGGTTTCAAAGTAGGGATTCTAATGTCTTTAATACTACGCCTATCTTGCTTCGTTTTCAAAATAGAAATTCTAACGTCTTCAATTCGCCTACCTTGCTTCGTTTTCAAAAGAGGAATTCTAACTTCATTTGACCGCTAGAAGCGTTAAAAACTTCTTTAATCGATAGTGAGCGGTAGTTTTCCTATTACTAGATTATGCATTTTCAGCTCTAAAAAACTTCAATCGAAGTTAAAGGAATGCACAAGAACGTATGAGAGAACCCTGTATTTCCTTCAATAAATATATTAAATGCTATAGTACAAATTTGATGTGGGCAGCACATGACGTTCCCTACAGACTTAAATTCATATTTTTATTATTTCTTTAATAATTCATTGAATTGCAACAAATAACACGGAATTCGCACTTTTAGTTCAATTGTTATATATATTGGGTAACTGGATATTTTTTCAAAGACGATTTAGCAAAAATACAGAAATGCAAAAAAAATAAAATAAATAAATAAATAAAAAAATAAATAATATATATATATATATATATATATATATATATATATATATATATATATATATATATATATATATAAAATCTCGAGAACGGTTAGTACAGGATTAATGGGGTTGGTCTTATTCTTTTTCTCTTCAAAAATTAGGTATAAAACGAGTATTTAATTCATACATTTGAGCATACATAGGCTTATATTACTTTCCCTGCAATACATGGTAATATATAGGGAACGTATTGGAATCACGCCGAAAATCGCAACTCGAGTTTCCGACAGATCTACAAGTTTTGAGACCTCTGGAATACGAAAACGTGAACGAAACGTGCGAACTATTTTTAACGTGACGTCTGTCTGTGTGTCTGTCTGTCTGTCTGTGCAATTGTATGTATCCACTCTAACTCAAAAACTAATGAACCGAATTCCATAAAATTTGGTAGGTAAGTCACTTGAGTGTGACCCTGGTACTGATTAGTTTTTAGTACGATTCGGGATAAAAGAACCCGTCTTTTTTGCGAAATGGCCCGCAAAAATTGCCTGTATACATTCTAGCTGAAAAACTAATGGACCGAATTTCATAAAATTCGGTATATAAGTCGCTTGTGTGGGTTACCCTGGTACAGATTAGATTTTAGTACGATTAAAAAATACAACCTGCCATTTTTTGCAAAATGGCCCGCAAAATCTCAAAAATCTAAAATAAAAAACTACGTATGTTCAAATATATCCATTAAATGCTTGTTTCATACGTAATGTTTAACAAAGAAAAGAATAGCACCAACCTCATTACACTAGGACTAGACGTTCTCGAGATATTTTAGTTTTTTCGTATTTTCTCTACGCCATCTTTGAAAATGAGTCTAGTTACCAAATGAGAACGAAAATTGAATTAAAAATGAATTAAATTTAATTAAAATAAAGAGATCGTGGATATAAGTCTGCAGGGAAAGTCATGTGCTGCCCACATAAGATTTTTTTAGATTCTCGCAGACTATTTAGTAAAAAAAGAAGACAGGTTCCTCTTTTCCAAATCGTACCAAACTCAAATCAGCATCAGGGTATCGCATAAGTGAGTTATATACCCAATTCTGTGAAATGTTGTCACGTACTTTTTAAGGTAGAGTGGATACATGAGATTTTTGCGGGTCATTTCGCAAAAAAAGGCTGGTTCTTCTAACCCGAATCGTACCAAAATCTTATCAGCACCAGGGTCACACTCAAGGGACTTACATATAAACTTTTATGAAATGTGGTCCATTAGTTTTTGAGTCAGAGGGGATACATACATTTCACAGACAGATAAAAAAACACACAGACACACGCACAGATGTTACGCTGAAATAGATTTTTTGTGTTCTAGAGGTTCTAAAACGTGTAGATCCGTCGAAAACTAGAGTTGCGATTTTCAACACGATTCCAATACTTTCCCTGTACATTAACATGTATTGCAGAGAAAATCAAAGTCTGATGTGGGCAGCACATGACTTTCCCTGCAGACTTATATCCAATGTCTCTTTAGTTTATTTAAATTTAATTCACTTTTAATTCAATTTTCTTTCTTATTTGGTAACTGAACTTATTTTAAAAGGTGGCGTACAAAAAATACGAAAAAACTAAAATATTTCGAGAACGGCTAGTCCTAGTGTAATGGAATTGGTCTTATTCTTTTCTTCGTTAGAAATTACGTATGAAACAAGCATTTAATGGATATATTTGAGCATACGTAGTTTTTTTTATTTTAGTTTTTTATGATTTTTGCGGGCCATTTCTTAAAAAAAGGGCAGATTGTTCTTTTCCGAATTGTACCAAAATCTAATCAGCACTAGATCATCCTACAAATAACGCATCTACCAAATTTTGTGAAAATTTCGCATTTCGCAAAAAAGGGCGGCTTCTGTTTTTACGAATCCCACCAAAAATTAATTAGCACCAGGGTCTCACCCAAGTGACTTACATACCAAATTTTATGCAATTCGGTCCATTAGTTTTTAGTTAGAGTGGATACATACATTGCTTAGACACACAGACAGACACACAGAAACATACACAGACGGCACGCTAAAATAGTTTTTTAGTATTCTAGAAGTCTCGAAACTTTTTGATCCGAAACTCGAGTTGTGATTTTCGGAATGATTCTAATACTTTCCCTATACATTACCATGTATTGCAGGGAAAGTAAAAATGGTACATAGAGTTCAATTTAAAAATATCGAAAATGACTTTTCTGTCCATTTCCGTTGAATATTTTTCCGACAACACAAAATGATCGATGCGTACAGCATAATTTTCGTTTCGGAAAGTAATTGGATGCCCTACAATGCCATACAAGGTGAAAGATACAATCGGCAATCAATCCACGCAATCCAATGCGCTGTCGTTCTGTAATTACACTACCAAGAATGATGGTAATGTTCGAATTCCTTTTAGTTAGCATTAATTGATGGAGAAAATTTAATTGAATGTCCTCTGAGACAGAACAATTATGTTTTCCAAGTATTTGTTAATCACATGTACTGCGGGTAATACTGATATAGAGAAAAATTGTTTTAAGGTGATTTTTTATTTGCATTCTTTCACAGAGTAATGTTAAAGGAAAGTGTTGGAACGGACTCGAATTTCGAATTCGAGTTTTCTAAATATTTGATGTTTCAGTTATACTAGAATAGGAATTAATTATTTTTAGATTATGTCTGTATGTAAATACTAGCTATTTTACCTGTGCTTCGCGAGTTCTGAATGCCATTAAATGTGGTGATTAAGTGTGGCGGTTACACATTTAATCCAGTTTTAATTGTTGACAGCGTAATGATAGTAAATTGTGTTTTTATTGGGTTTGACAGGTAAAGTGGTTGTTGTTGAGACCCAGACCGTCCGATCTAACAGAAAGGTGTAAGGTAACTGTTTGGACGGCCGGGAAGTGCCACCCAATTTAGACCGGAACCCAGTGGGGGAGGCATCCACAGGGATCGTACCCTCCTTCCCCTACCACCAACCTCTCGGAAGGACTTTCGGAGCCACATGTTTAACGTGATCGTACTCCGCATGAACACGGCGGCAGTTGTGGTAGCGTGCAAATCCAGCGGGCAAATCACCGGGCTACCGCGCCAAGAGCACGCGGTTTTCCCAGGTGGTCACCCACCCAAGTCCTAACTGCGCCCGATGCTGCTTGAATTCGGTGATCTAACGAAAACCGGTGTTTTCAGCACGGTAGGGTCGTTGGCCATAGCGGTAAAGTGGTGTAACATTTTTAAAAATCGTTTTGCATTGTGATTCTTGATTCAAAATTTTAAAATTTTCAATTTTTTCGCCGTCTGGAAGCTGAGATCAAAACTGAGTTTCTGATATGAGTGGGAATGTTCGTGGAATGTTCGTGAGAATGATATGAGTGGTTTTGATTTTTTTTATAATTGTTTTTTTCCATTGCCACTACTAATTTGAATTTTCAAAATATAATATTTTTGTCTTTGATTTGTCGTTGATTGTTGAAGAATGAGAATCCGGATCGAATGAGACCAAAATCGAGATTTTAGCTAGAGTAGGAGTGCTCGATAATTAACGAAAACGATTTTGAGTCTTTTTATTATTCTTTTGCACCTTTAAACATCATTCGAAATTTTGAAAATTTTAGATTTTCCATTTGATTAAGATTTTTGGTGTCAGGATTGAGACGAATCGAACAACGTTAAAACCAAGATTCTAGCTATAGTAGAAGTGATCGATAATTCTTTTACATTAACTCTTTCACTCATTCATTCAGCCAGTCAGTTCAGTGCATGTTGTTAGATATCGACTAAATGCTTGTTTTATAAGTAATTTTTGATAATAAATAAACTACTAAAACAAATCCCATTACTCCAGTATAAACAGTTTTGGTGATATTGCAGTTCTTTGTTAAGATTTGTTGACTTGGCGATGTTTCAAAATGCGATAAGTCGATAAACATGAAAAAGAAATATTTTAAGACTGCAAGTTTGATGTAATTTCAAATAAGAATCAATTTTATCTGTTATTTTCAGTGATACACTCAATTGAATCTATTATGGAATATGCAATGTGATCGAAAATTCGTGCACAATAAATATAGAAATCATATAAGGTATTGAGAAATTGAAATAGCAGATTTTGTTTTCAGTTATATGGTATTAATAATACCCTCAAATATATATATATATATATATATATAAGAAATCTCCTCTGTTTTTAATACGTATGGTGATAATTTCAGAACTATTTTTTATTAATTGAAGTACATGGTGATTTTCCAGAGTTTCTTTAGAGCAATATTTCTTTAGCCATTTTTATGAGAGTCTCATTAAATAGCCCATGCGCAAAACTCCTAACAACTCAATTACTAGGTTATTAAAGGGTTTTCGAGGAAATGGATATGTTGCAGGCAAAATCAGAACAAGCATGTATGTATTTCATTTTCACTCAGGATAAATTGTATGGAATGAAATGGATACTGCATTGCTTAAACTTTTCAATGAACTCTTTTGAAACTCTTTAATGAACTCTTTTGAGTCTTTTCAATGAACTAACTTACTTGAAAATGTCTTTAATGGATTCTTTTGAACGTTTTTGAAAATCTTCAATGAACTTTTTTGAAACTCATCAATAAACTCTTTTGAAAGTAACAATGAACTCTTTTAAAACTCTACAATGTACTCTCTTGAAATCCTTCAATGAACTTTCTTGAAACTCTTCAATGAATTTTTTTTAAACTCTTCAATGAATTCTTTTGAAAGTCTACAGTTAAATCGTTCGAAACACTTTATTGACCTCTTATGAAACTCTTCAATGAACTTTTTTGAAGGCCTTCAATAAGCTCTTTTGAAAGTCTCCAATGAACTCCTTTGAAAGTCTTCAATGAATTCCTTTGAAATTCTTCAATGAACTTCTTTGAAAGTCTCCAATGAACTCTATTGAAACTCTTCAATGAACTTTTTTGAAAGTCTTTAATGAATTGATTTGTAACTCTTCAATGAATTTTCTTGAAACACTTCAATGAACTCTGATTAAGCCTTTCAATACACTCTTTTGAAACTCTTCAATGTATTCTTTTGAAATCCTTCAATGTACTCTTTCAAAATCCTTCAATGAACTCTTTTGAAACCCTTCAATGAATTTTTTTTAAATTTCTTCAATGAATTCGTTTGAAATTTTACAGTTAAGTCATTCGAAACACTTTATTAATATCTTTTGAAACCCTTTTATTAATTTTTTGAAGGCCTTCAATAAACTCTTATGAAGATTTTCAATGAACGCCTTTGAAAGTCTTCAATTAATTTCTTTGAAAGTTTTTAATAAACTCTATTGAAATTCGTCAATGAACTTTTTGAAAGTCTTTAATGAATTGACTTGTAACTCTTCAATGAATTTTTTTGAAACACTTCAATGAACTCTGATGAAACTTTTCAATAAACTCTTTTGAAACTCTTCAATGCACTCTTTTGAAATCTTCAATGAACACTTTTGAAGCTCTTCAATGATTTTCTTGAACTCCTTCAATGAATTCTTTTGAAATTCTACAGTTAAATAAATCGAAACACTTTATTGATTTCTTTTGAAACTTTTCAATGAACTTTTTAAGGCCTTCAATAAACTCTTTTGAAGATTTTCAATGAACTCCTTTGAAAGCCTTTAATGGACTCAATTGAAATTCTTTAATGAACTTTTTTGAAAGTATTTAATGAATTGATTTGTAACTCTTCAATGAACTTTTTTGAAACACTTCAATGAACTCTAATAAAACTTTTCAATAAACTCTTTTGATACTCTTCAATGTACTTTTTTAAAATCCTTCAATAAACTCTTTTGAAACACTTCAATAACTTTTTTGAAGTTCTTCAAGGAATTCGTTTGAAATTCTACAGTTAAATCATTCGAAGCACTTTATTGATCTCTTTTGAAACTCTTCAATTAACTTTTTGGAAGGCCTTCAATAAACTATTTTGAAGGTTTTCAATGAACTCCTTTGAAAGTCTTCAATGAACTCCTATGAAAGTCTTTAATGAATTCTATTGAAACTTTCAATGAATTTTTTCGAAAGTCTTTAATGAATTGATGGCCTTCAATAAACTCTTTTAAAGGTCTTCAATGAACTCTTTGAACTCCTTCACAGAAACTAAAGGTCTTCACTGAACTAAAGGTCTTCAATGAACTCCTTTGAAAGCTTTTAGTGAACTGTATTGAAACTCTTCAACGAACTTTTTGAAAGTCTTTAATGAGTTGATTTGTAACTCTTCTATGAACTTTTTTGAAACACTTCAATGAACTCTGATGAAACTTTTGAATAAACTTTTTTGAAACTCTTCAATGCACTATTCTGAAATCCTTCAATGAACTTTTTGAAACTCTTCAATGATTTTTTTGAAGTTATTCAATCAATTCTTTTAAAATACTACAGTTAAATCATTAGAAAAACACTTTATTGATCTCTTTTGAAACTCTTCAATGAACTTTTTGAAGGCCTTCAATAAACTCTTTTGAAGGTTTTCAATGAACGCCTTTAAAAGTCTTCAATGAACTCCTTTTAAAGTCTTCAATGAACTCCTTTGAAAGTCTTTAATGAACTCTATTGAAGCTCTTCAATGAACTTTTTTGAAAGTCTTTAATGAATTGATTTTTAACTCTTCAATGAACTTTTTGAAACGCTTCAATGAACTCTGATGAAACTTTTCAATAAACTCTTTTGAAACTCTTCAATGTACTCTTTTAAAATCCTTCAATGAACTCTTTTAAAACTCTTCAATGATTTTTTTTAACTTCGTCAATGAATTCTTTTGAAATTCTACAGTTAAATCATTCGAAACACTTTATTATCTCTTTTGGAACTCTTCAATGAACTTTTTTGAAGACCTTCAATAAACTCTTTTGAAGGTTTTCAATGAACTCCTTAAAAAGTCTTCAATGAACTCCTTTGAAAGTCTTTAATGAACTCTATTGAAACTCTTCAATGAACTTTTTTGAAAGTCTTTAATGAATTAATTGATTTTTAACTCTTCAATGAACTTTTTTGAAACACTTCAATGAACTCTGATTAAGCCTTTCAATACACTCTTTTGAAACTCTTCAATGTATTCTTTTGAAATCCTTCAATGTACTCTTTTGAAATCCTTCAATGACCTCTTTTGAAACTCTTCAATGAATTTTTTTTAATGTCTTCAATGAATTCGTTTGAAATTTTACAGTTAAGTCATTCGAAACACTTTATTAATATCTTTTGAAACCCTTCAATTAATTTTTTGAAGGCCTTCAATAAACTCTTATGAAGATTTTCAATTAACGCCTTTGAAAGTCTTCAATTAATTTCTTTGAAAGTCTTTAATAAACTCTATTGAAACTCTTCAATGAACTTTTTTGAAAGTCTTTAATGAATTGATTTTTAACTCTTCAATGAACTTTTTTGAAATCCTTCAATGAACTCTTTTGAAACTCTTCAGGGATTTTTTTTAACTTCTTCAATGAATTCTGTTGAAATTCTACAATTAAATCATTCGAAACACTTTATTAATCTCTTTTGGAACTCTTCAATGAACTTTTTTGAAGACCTTCAATAAACTCTTTTGAAGGTTTTCAATGAACTCCTTTGAAAGTCTTCAAGGAACTCTTTGAAAGTCTTTAATGAACTCTATTGAAACTCTTCAATGAACTTTTTTGAAAGTATTTAATGAATTGGTTTGTAAGTTTCCAAACTTTTTTAAAGCACTTCAATGAACTCTTTTGAAACACTTCATTGAATTCTTTTGAAACTGCAGAGCCGGGAATCGTACTCGGGTTCTCTGAGTGCAATCCCTGCGACTTAATCACTGGGATATCCCACCCATATACCCTTTCAGCTTCTTTGTTTCGACTCAACTGTCCAAACTACCAGAAGATGCAAGACTTTCTGATCCACATATTTAAAGTGCTCGTATTCTGAGTGAAAACGAGAACAGTTTGGGTAGAGTCGATAATCGAACTTGGGTCCTCTTTGCAATTCCCGTACCTTAAGTATTGGGCTCTCCCGCCCCATATACTCTTTAAGCTGTTTTAAAAAACAATTCTCATAGAAAAGTGTAAAATATGTAAATTTTAGATCAGCGACATTTGTATGTTGGCTTCTGCGCTATATACGTCAATATGCGCTGGCCCCATCTTGCGCTGACTGAAGGCAAACGTTATATCCAAACGTTTTACTGCCGATAAATTCATCTATGGTCCAAAGCAGACGAAATATACTGCATATCCGATCAAGCCTTCCTATTTCAGGAAACGCAGACCTCGACATCTTCTATTTGGTGCCCAAGGAACTAAATAAAAAAAATGTCGCTATCTCGTTCCTGAAACAGGAGTTACCTAGCTTTTGCCTCTCTTTATCCAATCCCCAATAGATGATGGTAGATGGCGCCACTTCAATACCTCGGTAAAGGACTCTGCACTACTACCTCTTCTTTCACGGCCCAGCCACAGGTCAATAGGATAGCTAGCTTTTGCCTGCGTTACTTGTGTGTGACCAGTACCAGTACTCGAATCCACGTTCATTATCATCTCTTTTATTAAATTACTTTAACTTTTTACTTATCTTTGCTAATACAAAATTAATTTTATTTAAAAACTAATTTGAATTCTGTTTATCTTATTAAAATCTTAATTTATTAACTTATTAGCGAATTTTTATTTATTTTCAAATCCGTTCTCAGGAAAATCGTTCTGATTGGCTGACTGTATTATTTACGGTTTCTCGCCTTGGCCTTCCCTTTGCAACCTACTCGTCAGATCAGCCATCCAAGACAGAATCTCCATCTTATATAAGAAAACGCAACCTTTATTCAGCACCCTATAAGAGCGAAGTGCATAGCTATACCTCATTGCTCGTAATATTCAAAGGATTTTCTATTATATTCGATGTGGGGTTAAGTGTCTCTGGACGCAAGTCACCGGTAATGAAGCGTCTTGCCTTGACTTAGCAATACACTGCATTCTACTAATCTATCAAAACTGTATGAATGAATAACACAATATTAAAAAAATCTGATGTGGGCAGCACATGACTTTCCTTATATAATGCAATGAATTTACTACTTTTATAGTTAAAAAAATGTTATTCTTATGGTAGATACTTATATTCTTTCCAAGATATTGAATTTTCTTCAATGAGTCGTTATTTTCATTGATTTAGCGTCATTTTTATCTATTTGGCGAGATTTTTGTCAATTTGGCAATATTTGAAAAAGTCGCCGAGTTGGCGACATTTCGCCAAATTCGTCGCTAAAACACCGCCAAGCTTTATGGACGGAGAGACATGTTATTCTTAGAGCAAATAAATGACTATTGGCGTTCAAATAGAAAAGTACCTTTACCTCGTTCCATTCATAAGAAAAGTACCTTACTCAAAGTACCTTTTCTTCTGAATGGAACGAGGTAGATCCACGAGAATGATGTCACCACATTTATCGCATGATATTACATATAAAAAGAGAACATGTTAATATATAATATATTTTTAACAGTTAATATATTCAATAGTTAATATATTGTTCTAACAGTTAATATATTTACATATTTAACATATTAATATATTAATAAATTTAACAGTTAATATATTTGTTAACGGTTAATATATTTTTTTAATTTATGGGATTTTTTGATAAATTTATTTCAAAAATGTGCAATATCTCGAGAACGGTCCATGCTAGCGTTCTAAAGTTTATGCCAATCGTTTTCTAAGGAAAAATTATATAAGAAATGTCTATTTCCGTAATTTTATTAAAGGTTTTGATTTTTTGATGATTTTTTCAAAATTTCACTCGAAAATTTCGGGGGGTTCTGAGGATTCGATTGTGTATTAAAACAATAGACTTCTAGTATTTATGGATTCAGATTTTTGTAACAAATTTCATTCGAATCGCTCCATTCGTTCGTCAGATATCGTCTCCACAGACTCACTGACACACACACACATTATGTATATAAGGAAAGTAAAAATATAAAAATATTGAAATTTGTCTGTAGTTACATTCCACCATCCTCACACATAACGCACATTAACACTTTTCTATTAGAAATATATAAATGAACGTATGTTTCACATCAATCTACAACGAGTAACAGAGTTACTCAATATTATTTTCTCATGAAACATCCAAATTATAAATAACTAAACATTCCTGTCGACAGACGCGTAGATATTTTCAGATGTGGGTGCTGCAAAAAATATATTGGACAGAATCTTTTTTTGGATGTTACAATTTTTACTTTCCTTATATACATAATGTATAAGGAAAGTATTGTGACGGGGTCGAAAATTCGAATTCGAGTTTTCGACGGGAGAGCACGTTTCAAGCATCCCTGATCACGAATCAGACATTTTTGAAGTGATGTGTGTGTGTGTGTGTGTGTGTGTGTGTGTGTGTGTGTGTGTGTGTGAGTCTGTGGAGACGATAACTGACGAACAAATGGACCGATTCGAACCAAATTTGGTACAAAAATCACAATCCGTAAACACTGGAAGCCTATTGTTTTCATACGTAGTCGAATGTTCAGAACCCCCCTAAATTTTCGAATAAAATTTTGAAAAAATCGTCAAAAAATCAAAACCACTAATAAAGTTACGCAAATAGACATTTCTTATGTAATTTTTCATTAGAAAACGATTGACATAAATTTTAGAACGCTAACATGAACCGTTCTCGAGATATTGCACATTTTTCAAAAAAATTATTAAAAAGTCATATAAAATGAAAAAAAAAATATTTCCTATTGAGAAACATGTTCCCTTTTCATATGTAATACCATGCGATAAATTGGGTGACATCATTCTCGTGGATCTCTATGTTCCATTCATGAAAAAGATACTTTGAGTAATACTTTTGTATTTGAACGCCAATAGTCATTTATTTGCTGTAAGAACAACTTATTTCTTCGTCCATAATGCTTGGCGAGATTTTGGCGACGAATTTGGCGGAATATCGCCAACTTGACGACTTTTGAAATGTTGCCCAATTAACGAAAATCTCGCCAAATGGATAAAAATGACGCTAAATCAATGAAAATGACGACTAATTGTCGAAAATTCAATATCTTGGAAAGAATATTAGTATCTACTATAAGAAAAACCTATTTTTTTACTGTAAAAGTAGTAAATTCATTACATTATATAAGGAAAGTCATGTGTTGCCCACATCAGATTTTTACTTTCGCCAAGTTAGACGGAAATCGATCGAAATAATTAAGTGATTGAAAAGAAATTTCAGATGTTTACTGTAACTTTCAATAGAAAAACATGATTTTTAGAGAGTTTCAGCCAACCACTCTCTAATGTTGATTGTTTTCGCACAAGATGAAAATCCGTCTGTTTGTAGGAGAAATATCCGGCTTCGACATATAAAACTCTTTAACTTTGTTAACATAAAGTGGGAAATTGATGACAATATTAAAAATTCAAACATTATATTTTCGTTATCTGCTTTTATAATATGTGTGGATGTCATTCATATTAGCAAAAGTGGTGCTCGAAACATTCCCATGACTTTTGATTGTAGTTTGATTGGTTGAATTTTATTCTTTAGGCAATTTCGAGGGTAAAATTGTGTTCCTTACGTAAAGCAAGAGCAATACTTTTTTCCCGTATGTCTATTGATAAACTTCGCCATAATACGTTGTTTTTTTCCCCACCCAGACCGTCCGACGTACCCAAAGGTGTTAGGTACGCTTAATATTACTTTACCTCTTAGCTGTTTATCGGATGCAATTAAATAACAAGAAGGATTCATCATGCATAAATCATTGATTATGAAATACTTTCCAACAGAAATGCGATTTTATTTAAACATCTCTAAAATGCGATACATTCAGCGGTGATATTTTTACTTTCCTTATATACATAGTATAATGTATAAGGAAAGTGTTGTGACGGGATCGAAAATTCGAATTCGAGTTTTCGACGGGAAAACACGTTTCAAGTATCTTTGATTACGAATCGAACATTTTTGAGGTGATGTCTGTGTGTTGTGTGTGTCAGTGAGTCTGTGGAGACGATATCTCACGAATGAATGGAGCGATTCGAATAAAATTTGGTACACAAATTACAATCCGTAAATACTGGAAGCCTATTGTTTTTAAACACAATTGAATATTCAAAACCTTCCTAAATTTTCGAGTGAAATTTTGAAAAAATCATCAAAAAATCGAAATCTTTAATAAAGTTACGAAAATAGACAATTCTTATGTAATTTTTCCTTAGAAAACGATTGACATAAACTTTATAACGCTAGCATGAACCGTTCTCGAGAATTGCACATTTTTCAAACAAATTAATCAAAAAATCCCATAAATTAAAAAAATATATTAACTCTTGAGAAACATGTTTACTTTTCATATGTAATATCATGCGATAAATTTGGTGGCATCAGTCTCGTGAATCTAGCACGTCCCATTCATGAGAAAATATACTTTGAGTAATACTTTTGTATTTGAACGCCAATAGTCATTTATCTGCTATAAGAATAACTTATTTCTTCGTCCATAACTCTTGTCGATATTTTGGCGACGAATTTTGCGGAATATCGCCAACTTTAAATGTTGCCAAATTAACGAAAATCTAGCCAAATGGATAAAAATTACATTAAATCAATGAAGATGACGACTAATTGACGAAAATTCATTATCTTGGAAAAAATAAAAGTATCTACTATGAGAATAACCTATTTTTTTACTGTAAAAGTAGTAAATTCATTGAATTATATAAGGAAAGTCATGTGCTGCACACACCAGATTTTTTAAATTATTACAGTACTACAATAATTTATTTTACTTGGGAAATTAAAATTTCATCAATAGAGACAATGCTATAAAATCGCCTGCTTTTTTATGGAAATCAATGAATATTTCATTCATATCATTTATTTTCCAGACTCCAGACCTAAATAATTTTGGGCTAAAACTTCATCAATTCTTATACAACTCATCTTACAATCGCTTGATTTGTTTACACTCCACGTAAGTTAAAATTAGGCTTCGTTGTAGAAATAATCGAAGTTTAGGGATCATTTAAGATCAAAAATAGTGTAATTGCATAGGCACAGGATTTAGATACACAGATAATATGCAAAAATAAAGCGGTTTCAGGACGGATTCAACCCTAAAATTAAATATAAGAATTCCTTAAAAATCATCATTTTCACTAAGAGAAAAACATGGATGATATAAATCATTTTGCAATCAGTTAGTTACAGGATCTCTTCATATAATATAGGCGTAATTATTATTTTAAATTTTACTTAAAAAAAACTACTTAACATATTTTGATGAAATTTTTTTTACACTTTTTACGTGATAATTTGAGTATTTTCTAACATTTTCAAAGCAATTTGTGAATTTGAACTTTGCTTAAAAATATTTGAAAATTAGGTCCCATAGGTTTCAATGTATCTAATTTTAATTCCGGGTTAAATCCAAAACTAATTGGGTGATATTATTCTTTTATATCCCCATATGTTCCACATGCAGTCTCAACAACATTCTAACATTTCATTTTGTTGAAGTTTTTATGACATTTTTATGACAATTATCATGCGAAGGGATAGACAGAATGTACAAAGTTATAAACACTTTACAACTATGTTGGAACATAACTATATTAAACATTATAATATTAAACATCATAATAATAACTACATTAAACAATACAACTATATTAGACATTCATTTTAAGAATACTAAATTTTTCGTGTTAATGCAATTTTTTTAGCCCCACTGTAGCTTTTTGGATGTTTTATATCATCGTAATTTATTTTGATATGAAACAGCGGGCACACAAAACAAAAACACTAACCAAAATGTTTTTTCAACCCGCTAAGAATCAGAATCTAGGTATTTCGAAACTAATGGAAGTTACCCTATGAAGATTTCCAGATGCTTGAAATAAAGTTATCTACTTACTTCTGTTTATTTTTTATATATTTAGTATTATAACACATTAACCTTAATATCCGGGAAGTACAACTGTCAAAATAAATAAAAAATCTCTAAGTTGTTTTCAACGCTTAATTTATCAAAGTTAAAGAGAATTGCTCAGACTTTTGTTTGACCTTTTTTGTGCTTTACGTTTTTATCTAAATGTAATGTTGCCCATATTTATTTTATTTTGCAGTTGTTGAAAAATAGTCCAGTGGGAGTTTCTAGGATTTTTTTTCTTTCATTTTACTTTCCTTGGATTCGAAATTTCGAATTAGTGATATTAGTGGATTTTCATGTTTTGGCTATCCCCAAGTAATAATCAACTTTTTTTATCTGTATGTGTGCGTGTGTGTGTGTCTATGCATTCTATTCATTAACTCTCTGGCTTAAAAAAACATTGGTCTTATTTTTATAAAATGCGGCAGTTTGAGAATTAAACTGGGGCTTATTACAATTTGGTAGGAATAGATGAAATAAAATCGGCCTTTTCTATAGAAAATGACCAACAGACATAGCAAAAAGTTAAATAAAAGAAGTGGGATATGTTTAGATATAAGAATAAAGGTCAGTCATGCATAAATCATTGATTATGAATCACTTTCCAACTGAAATGCAATGTTATTTAAACATCTCTAAAATGCGATACATGCAGCGGTGATATATTTTTAATTATCAAAATAATTTATTTTACTTGAAAACTTTAAAATCATCGAAAAATAATAAACTTTATACAAATGATGTCATCGAAACATAAATCGTCTGGCTCTCTATGTAAAAGCACTGAATATTTCACTCATGTACTTTTATTCCAGACTCCAGATTTAAATAATTTCAATAATGAAAAAGATTCAGCAATTCTTATATAATTCATCACTTGTTTACATTCTGCATTCATAATAATTAGGTTTTGCTGTAGAAATAATCAAAGTTTGATGATCATTTAAACTCAAAAATTTAAACTCACGTTGGAGCAGAATATAGATGCATAGAAAATGTTAAAAAATAAAGAGGTTTTAGGACGAATGCGCTACTAAATATAAATTTAAAAGAACTATTTTCATCACTTTTTCACAGATAAAGAAGTAAATTAATTGTATTATATAAGGAAAGTCATGTGCTGCCCACTTCAGATTTTTTTAAATTATCACAGTCTGTACTACAATAATATATTTTACTTGGGAACTTCAAACCATGGAGGTAAAAGTACTTCCTAACTCCATGCTTAAAACTTGATCGAAAAAGGTAATGCTGTAAAATCGTCTGTTTCTGTACGTAAAATCAATAAATATTTCATTCACATCACCTTTTAAACTCCAGAGTTGAATAATTTTGCTTTAAAACATTTCAGTAATTCTTATACAACTCATCTTACAGCTTGATTGTTCACATTCTGCATACGTTAAAGTTAGGCTTCGTTATAGAAATAATCAAAGTTTGACGATAATTTAAAATCAAAATTATTGTAATTACATTGGCGCAGAATGTGATGCACAGAAATTAGGCAAAAAATAAAGCGGCTTTATTACGGATGCAACACTAAATATAAATGTAAAAAACTTTTAAAATCGCGATTTTTACAGTGCTAAGTATGGATCCCATATTTCATTTTGAAGTGGGTCATGGGATCTCTTCGTATAAAATGGGTGTAATTATTATTTTAATTTTTATTTTAAAAACTACGGAACGTATTTTGCTCAATTTTTTTTCAATATTTTATGGAGTAAATTAAATATTTCCTAAAATTTTTGAAATAATTTGGGAATTTTAAATTTGCTTAAAAAATGTTTGAAAAGTTAGGTCCCATAGTGTGCAATGTATTTCGCTTTTTCAATCCGAGTTCAGTTCAAACTAATTGGGTGATATTTTACATTCCCATATGTCCCACAGACAGTCTCAGCAACATACTAAAATTTTAGTTTGATAAAATCATTTTTACGGCAGTTATCGTGTGCACAGGCAGATAGACAGACAGAATGAACAAAGTCATAAACACTTTTCATCTATGTTGGGAAATGTGAAAAGTGGTAGTTTGGAAATACGAGGTGTCAAAGAAAGTCTTTATCAGGGAAAATTTCTCGTGAACGAAGGGATCTATCCGTATTTCTTTAATGGGAACCTATTATATTTTCTGAAAGAAAGAAGATACATTTAAATAGGGAATGTTACGTGCTATTGACATCAAATTTTTGCTACTATTGTATAAATAATTTTGTCGTCCTAAAAATATTTCAATTAAAGATTTTTACTCAAATATATTCAACATGCTTTAATAACTTTCAGAGCGTTGTTTCTGTGTGAATCTGTGTACACGAATTATGATTTTGCAAGCCCCTGGGCTACAGGTACTGTTAGGCCTTCCAGTAATATTTTGAAAAGTATAATAAAACGTAAAGTAAAATTAAGTTTCTATTTCTAGACAGCTTATACAACTCCCCCAGACTACTTCAAATACATAAACAATATAGTTATTAAACACTTTTTAAATATATAATTTTGAGTACTTATACTACGGGTGTATAGTATAAGTAGTATAAGTATATTTATACTACTTATACTATATAGTAGTCCTGTAAAGTAGTATAAGTATACTTATGTAATAAGCAGTACTTATACTACTTATACAGGATTTAGTTTTCGCCACTGAAGTAAATTACCACTTAATTTCTGGATGTCCGCCATAGCTGGTAGAGGTCCATAGGCTGTGTAGTATTTGAAACTCATGCCTTATAGCTCTGATTCATATACGTATGTACATGAATAACTTCTTTTCACTATTTATAATGTATCATTAAATACTGACTGCATTTGTATTTTCGCTTCTGATACAGAAACTTTCATATTATTCATACAACGAAAATAAGAGCGCACGTAATGCATTATCTCAATCTAATTCAAAACATTCAACATACCTGATGCATTTTAAAGCTTAATATAAAATGCGAGCGACATCTAAACATCAGGAATGCAATATCGTCATCATCTAATTACGAGAATAAGAATCACGATCATGCCAAAATCTGTTCCTGCATAGTTAAATGTCTGAAAGCGTATAGATGAAAGTGATGCTAAAGTAATAAATTTAGTGCAATACTCGTAAATAAATTTAATGATAATGTTTAACATCGCATGGGACTTTTAATGTTACGTGCAAATTTGGAAATGTATGGCAAGATGTATTTGATTTCTCCATTTTATAGTTATTAGAATGAATGTTCTACAGTAATGTATTTAAATGTGATCTCCACTTGGATTTCTGATACATTTCTATTCTATATAGTTTAGGTTCAGGTGTACCCATGTCACTATTAGATGGACAAGTGCATTTTTCTCTGTTTTTATTTACAGGTCATTCGTTCAAATGCTTCTTAAAAATGCTTTAAAATTTTCTTTTATATAGTTAGCATCAGGTCAATAAATCCTTTAAATTTCAAGATTTTTTTAACTTGGACGAAAAATGATAATAGAGCATAAATACTATTTTATTACCATTTAAATATATAGCATAGTTCAAAGTGTGAGGCTAGATACATCAAAATTGCACGAATGTAAATCGGATAGAATAAACTGTGCTGCATATCGCAAGATCTGCAAGATCGCATTGTTCGACAAGTCAAATAAAATGCTGAAAAAACATGGGCAGCCATGCGCCATGGCGAACAGTTGCTCATTGAGATATTTATGACGGCTTAGACGTCAGCAAAACTCCCCAACACTACTTGCATTTCCCACAGGGACAGTCTGACATGTGTTGCAGTCAGGTACTTAACACAGAGTAGCTCGACGGTCCAATCAGTTTGAGGCGAGTCGTCTCTAACTCCCCAGCAAAAAGAAGCGGAGCGGCGAAGTTTGCAAAATAGCTGACTTCAACTATACTCACGGTAACGACACACACACACACTAGTGAGTTTGTGACAGTCGGGCAGATGATCATAAGAAAAATATTTCTTAACATTCTTATCAAAAATGTGTGAGGTTCCTGCATGTCAATCTTACGGGTAGCTCAATAATTATGGTAATAATAAAGGAGTGACTGGTGGTAAAGAAAAGTCAAAAGAAAGATAGTGTGGATAAAGAGTGACCAATGGTAGAACAAGGGCAGAAGAAAGTGAGTTTATTGAGGTTAAGAAGACTATAGTTCCCACTGTAACGTAGGGATTGTGTGGGATTTCTTTCATTGTATGTCTACCGTTGAGTCGATACCGCTTTCATTGTGTCTACAGCTCTACCGTTGAGCTGTTGGGGGCAAAGTTACAAGCTGTTATCGTCGAAGTGGACTCTCCATTCTCCACCCTCTAATGTCAGATTGCTGGGTAATTAACAATCTGACTGACCACCTCCTACTATTTTTACCTCAGGTTAGATTCCTGTTATTACTATTTTTACTCAGATTAGTAACCTGCGAGGTCGTTATTCTTTCTCTCAATTTGAAATCGGGGCTCAATCTTCCAGAGTCCACTGAATCCGTACTAGTAGTACTAGGGTCACTTTCAGACTTCAACATCTTTGCACTAACCTACAGGGTTGATGCGTTCCAGCGCCATTGTTAAAAGCCTTGCTGCCCCAACCGGGAATCGAACCCCGGATCACCGAACTGGTCAGCCGACGCTCTACTGTTGAGCTATTGGGACGATATTGCAAGCTTTTTTCGTTGAAGTTGACTCTGCATTCTCTTTTCAACATATAATGGTCCGAGGTTAGAGGCCCTGTTTGGATATGACATCATGAATGTTCTATCTCCTACAATGTATAATTTTTCAAACTTGTACATAGTTGGAGACTGTGTAGGATATATTATCGAAATAAATGACCTCTGGTATCCATTTTAACATATGATTTTGACTTAAAATACTTTTTATTTTTATCACATTGAAGATACAATTACTTCCATGACTATGAATGTGGTAGCATTTGATTTAATTTTCTCAGTGAGAGGAATTAAATTGATTCACTAAATTCAAATCTGGAATGTCGAAAAATTAATTTTCGAACTGTTTTAATGAAATGCTCGCTATTTACCTCATAGACTTACGATGCAATAATTTATTTCTGTTTACTAGAATTAAATGAAATAATGATATGGAAAGTTTAATTTGACTTGTAAAATCGCATAATTCAAAAGTTATTATTTGCATATAAAACTTCCGAGTGAAGTTGTTTTGAATGGTATTTAATGCAGAATAGTTTAGAGAAACATCGGTTTTATTTATGTCTAATAAAATAGATTCTGCCTAAATAAACAATGACATGAACAGAACACCCGCTGGATATAAAAATCTTTAAGGGTGGAGAATGTTGTTTGCTATGAGAGTTTTGGAAGCAAAATGTAATTTATACAGCCCTCAGCACAATTTGCAAAATCTAGGTTCAAAGCAGAGACAAAGAATTGGGAATAAATATGGGATGTTCTCACACCATAAACTTAACAAGAGAAACTGCCAGATCATAAAAATGCAAGGAAGCAATCAACGAGGCAGGATCTATGCAGTTAAAGTTTGCATATTTTATGTAGAACAATTTTGTGACTGGTCATAATCAAATGACGTATGATTCAAGGATAATGTAAGAACAGGCGGAAAGAGTGCAGAACCTATGGAAGTGATCAATTAACCATGGCCACACATCTTAGCCAATCAACGAAAAATAAAATATTACAACAGATTTTCACTCCAGATGCTAAGGCACGGAGCGATAGAAAAGCTCGTGCTAAAGAGATCTGCTCATGAAAGGAGGGAAGAAGAGATGGAGTTGCCAAAGATCAGACAATCATAAAAATGTGACTCACTAATAATTGTTTTTTTAAAATCGCCTAAGCATAGTTGGAAATCGATTGAACGTTTATACAATGATAGCTGTCTATGGTCGAAAGAGGAGAAGCAAAAGGGTAAGCTACAGGGAAATGTATTGTGAAATTTATTTGCACTTCTGAGGAGATATTATAATTGTACAACGTTGCTTATGAACAACATAAGTTATTTAATTGATTTGGCATTAAGACTGTGGTACAATAATAAACTTTATTAAAAGAAGACTTTGTAGGATATACAGAGTAGTGTAGCATCCTTTTAGGATCATTAAATATATAATAATAATTTCAAAATTTCAAAATTACTCAATAAGTTTTAGAATTATGAAATGAATTGTCCGTTATTTATTATTTAGTTTGATTATTAAGAATACTGATCTCTTAGAGAGATCTTTTATTTCAGATTTCAGCAAGCAGCTATTACATAGGGAGGGCTTCTTTGCGGAATAATAACAACGCAAATGAAAATAAATTTGTTGACATTTATAGATTTAAAGCTCTTTAAATATTCAAATTTTTAAAATTGAAAATTTAATTTACCATATTTGAATGCCGATAATAAATGTATTAATACACTTTTGATACAATAACTATTTTAAAATATTTTTATAGCTATTTATATTGAAAAAAATATTGCAGCTGAATACATAATTTGACTTTGCACAATAATAATAAAAGAACGAGTCACAACGTATATTGTGTGCAAAATTGGATAAAATCGAATATCATCCAAAAATGCTTAGGTTTACTTCCTCAGTTCTAATAAGACAAGTCTTTAAGACCAAATGATAGCTTTAATATATGTTAGCTTCCTTTTCTCATCCTCCAATTTAAGTTCTATAGCTTTTGTATTGCAGCATTGTTTCATATTTTTAACTGCTCTTTAATCACACTAGGTGACACCGGTATTGCATAAATTTGCAATTTTCTTACTATGTGTTTTTAAGCTGTAATTTGGAGTTCATCCTTTAGCTTTTTTTTCTCAAAGGAAGGAAACACAGATGCTTCCAGAACAATCGTTTGGCCTATCTACGCAACAATTAATGTTTGCAACACTATGAACTGAGATCTTTTCATTTAACGTATTTATCTCGCGTGTGTGCTTATTATTTTGCATTGCAGTTATTTTAAATTATAACGAAACTATTGTAAAATTGTGGATTATAAAAATAGCGAGTATTAAAAAATAAATAAAGAGCGTTCTATTATTTTCCGGACCTAATTTCATTTACACCAATGTAAACATTCTATTTCTATAGATCCACCTAATTTTAATAGTTCGAGTTGAAGTGCCGACGATACAAATTTATTGCCCAACGTGGGGCAAACAATTATAGCGTTACACGCTCAGTTTGAAGCGTTACACGTTGTAATATCTTTAATTACAGCTGATTTATAGATTTTTAAAGTTCGTCCGTACACGTATAGTTTGGCTTTCTGGTCGACCTGAATAATCAAAGCTTAAAAAATTGAACTGATGTCTGTTGGGCCGTTTGCCTGAAATGATTTTTACTGTTGGAATTCTGATGCTCTTCGTTTCGGCCTGGTTAAACTGATGTGTATGGCGTAGTCCTCCGGATGATTTTTCAGTCAGTAAGTTTGATAGCGTTGCTCAACATCGTATGGTTACTCATAAGATTCCAAATTAGACTGAAGATGATTAATCAACAGTTTGATCTGTGTTTGTGTGTGGGGGGGGGGAGGAACGAACAGGCACAATTCTCAGAGTTTGGCCTAAAAAAAAAGTATATGGAAGGCCTAGGAAATCACAAACTTCCCCCTTTTATCTTCTGTATTTGGTAGAAAATAAACAAACTCACGTCACAATATTTTTTCATATACAGGGTGTCCCAATAAGGATTCTCGAACTTTGAAAAGTAATATCAAGGACACGGTTACCGATGAAAGGGTGAAATAAAGTGTATGTTTATTGGACAGCCAATAAAATTTACATACAGTGGTTTACAAATATATAGTTGAATTTTTTGCTACTACATGGCGCTGCAAGCGGCGT
Organism: Amaurobius ferox; assembly: GCA_951213105.1. Lineage (NCBI taxonomy): Eukaryota > Metazoa > Arthropoda > Arachnida > Araneae > Amaurobiidae > Amaurobius > Amaurobius ferox. Next base: position 45,756,705 of record OX578143.1, read on the forward strand.
TTAAATTTCCTTTAAATTGTGGTGTATTCTACCGTTCATTTAATCTTCTCTGCGTTTCGCTGTCGAAACATGAATATTTTGTACAGTGAACGAGGTCGACAGAAACATTAGAAGACAGCAAGGTTCGTAGAATGTCTTAGATGAGAGTTGTATTTGTTGGAGCAAAGGATTTTCATTGCGCTCGAATACCATCGATTAAATTGCAGCCCGACGAGACAAGGTGTAGCCTTCAACTTAGATTTCTAGTATCGAAAGATCCGGATCGAAAAAAATAATTCAATACTTGTCACAAAATTTAAAAAGACAGCTGATTTGATTATATGTGCCTATCAGAGTCATCTGTCTAGAAATTTTTCAACTATTCTTTGAAACCACAGTATGTACATTTTAATCGCTGTTTATTAAGCACACACTTTATTTCAACTTTTTACTTGTAACCGTTTCCGAGATATTCATTTTTAAAGTTTGGGAATCCTTTTTGGTTACACCTTGTATGTACATGGTAAAATTGAAGTATGCGAGAGGAAAATTTCTATTTTTTAGATCCTAATTATTAGTTCAGTCTATTAGGCAAGACGCAGTGGACACTGACATTTCAAAATGATGCGAATTTAGATTTTTCATAGATAATATGATTCACAGCAGCAATTTTGATTTCACGAATATTTTTATTTTTATTTAACAAATGCCAAGCCATTGACTACTAGGTCATTAGGCCACGAGCTCTCCAATACTTTTCAACACTACAGTCCAAATTATTTAGTGCAGAACACTCGCCCAGATGAGCAGCAGTCATGGGTTGTCCAGAGGTACACAAAACACAATCAGGCGAAGTAGTTAAATTAAAACGATACAAATAGTCACCAAGAGAGTCATGTCCGGTCAAAAGTCTAAACAGTGCCACTGCTGCAGCACGAAGTGAATCGGGAACACAATAAGATCCGCAAAGCACACTCCAATGTTTGTCTCTAGAAGAGTGAGAGGCCACACTACGAAACGATTGTTTGAATGTTCTTTCAATCTCTAATGTAGCAGAATGCAGTGGCAAGTCTCTGCAAGTCCTTTGAAGGATACCAGTTCCCTTTGTTTCTAGAAAATCCGCCTTCTCACTTCCTTGAAGGCCACTATGAGATCGTACCCATTGAAAAGCAACTCTTCTCTCAATCTCCCCCAAAAGTTTTCTACACTTCTGTACACAGGAGGTCGTATTCTCCTGGATGCCCGTCAAAGCCTGCAGAGCAGAAGTAGAATCCGAAAATATCGCTATCTTCTCAAATGAAATATGGCGGACAGCAAGCTGTTGGAGAGCTACATGGCTAGCCTCGAGTTCTCCATCGAAGTGGGTTGTAAATGATCCAACATGCAGATAAAAAGAAAAAAGTTCACTAAAAACACCGGCACCAGCATCCCCAGAAAAATCTAACAGGGACCCATCAGTGATTTCACGAATATTACTGTGAATAAGGTGTTACTAGCCTGTAGAGAAAGAAGAGGAACGGGAAGTTAGTTCAGATCCGAAGTTTCATTTCGGTGGGAAAGTTGAAGGGAGAGAATGTAGAGATCACTTTAACTAGAGAATTATTGTTTCAGTAGATCATTTTACAAAGTGTTGATAAGTTAGGCACTGTCGTGTCCATCAGCGTTGTTGGGCTATGAGTTTGTACATGATATCATCCAATCATTTCATTTATACTAGATAGAAATTGCTCGACATTTTGACACTGAATTACGTGCGACAGATGGTAAAACGTATAGTTCAGAAATTTTACATATGGACTAACTATGAACCCATAGATTTATCAGATGGGCTTAAAATTTTCATTGAGGACGTAGTAAATAAAATATTAACTAATAAACTTTTGCATTGACAGTATGGGCAAAGATATAATGGGTCGTGCCGGTTTTCAACCTTACTGTGATGGCGTGCTGACTGAAACGTCAGAAAGATGGCTGATGATAACGATATGCCTTATTGTTGATTTTTATAAACATAATGTATAGCAACTATTGTCATCAGGAACAATTACGATTAAAATGTCATTATTATTGAATTTAGCAATTATGTCTTGTTGGTCATTTTTATCAATAGTAACACAAAATAATTACGAAAACTAAACTTTTTTGATCACGGTTATTAGAACTTTTAGCATGACACTGTATGTTTAAGGAAAATAATTTAATTATTTCACATTTCCGGCCACGTGCGTTGTACACGCAATTAGCCAAATTATAAATTAAATATTTACTTGGTTATTAACAAAGTTTAAATTCGGTTGCCCAAGCGGGCGTATTATGCCTGCTTATCAAGCGGGTCGAAAGAGTACGCAAAGCGAGCTCCAAGTGTTTGTAGGCGTCAGCAAACAGGATGTTGAGCTCCTAGTTAATTAAAATATATTTCTGTAAAATATAAATTCATTGAAATTCTAATTACACTGATATTCAGTTATATCTATAAATAATCTTTAACAATTGTTGTTGGGTTTAATTTTCTCATGAGAATTGCAAACGTGAAATGTGTGAATCAATATTTTCCAAATATAGATTCCAGAAAATTAATTCTCGAACTGTTTTGATGAAACGCTTATTATTTAACCCATAGACCGATGAGATAGTAATTTATCATTGTTGACATAAATTAATGACCTGAAGAATTATAACGTTGAAACAATTAAATTCGAACTGCAAAACGGATTTAATTCAAGAATTTTATTTCATTTAAAATATCGAATGCAAATTATACAGGAGTAATTCAGAGAAATATTTATTTCATTCACATATTTGATAAATTATTTTATACGTTGTGTTCTTATTAGAATCCCACTGGCTGACAACTTCTATAATACTGCTATTTTACTCATTTTCCAATAGTTATATTCTGTAAATAATTTTGAAAACATTACTTTTCTTATATACGTAGCATAATGCATAAAGTGAAAATATTGATTCACACATTTCACGTTTGCATATCGTGATGGGGTCGAAAATTCGAATTCGAGTTTTCGACGGGAAAGCACTTTTCAAGCATCTCTGAACACGAATCAAATGTTTTGAATTTAATGTCTCTGTGTGTGAGTGTGTCAGTGAGGCTGTGGAGACGATATTGTGGTGCACAAAATAAACATAACTTTAAGTTAGATTCTAGACTTATAAAATTATTCATAATTAACACAACCGTAATATCGTTAAGTCGTAAAACCCACTACATTGTGCCGCTAATTAAACCCACCATATTATCTTCAGTGCGAGTTCCTGTAATAGAATATTTATTAACATAATGCTACAATTAACTGCACCGTTTTTACTTTAAAAATAATATTATTTATTACGAAAATTCTCTTAATTATTAAATGAATTACAACAATATATCACATATTATTTTCCGGAGGAGATTGGACATGTGAGACCAAGCAAATTCTATTAATCAAAATGGTCTATGACCTGCTACTATAATTGATACGCACATACCTTCAATTTTTCTTGCAAATTTGACACACAGCTCATACGTTGGTTCTGTTTCATCTCTCGTACTCTGTCTGGTATTCTTACATCAATGTATATCGTACCGGTACTAACTCAAGATGCTATACTCCTACTCGTACTGAAGTCGACCATATCGAACTGGTACTAACTCAAGGTGTTGTATTCCTACTTGTACTGAAGTCGATCTTGATAGTACTACATCTGGCACTCACCTCATCTGTCGTCTAAGTGTTTATCTCAGGACATTTCGTAAAATTCTATTTGGTCGAAGTGTATCTGGAATATCAAGAACCTTTTGGTTGCGACCTCTTTTTGCCTGAGGTCTAATACGCCTCTTCGGCTATCATTGGTCGAACTCAGGGCAATGCGACCAGGCAGTTTCCATATTGGTTAACATTTTTAACCAATCTCGCGGTTTCACTTTATTCTCCTAGGTTTATGGCCTACTTGACCTCTCGGGTCAAGGTGCTCTAAAACTGGCGTCATTCAGACTGATACCATTGTTTGATATTACAGCTCTAATAAATAGTAACCATAAAACTGTCTCATATATTCCTTGTTTCACAGATATCTCATGAACAAATGGAGTTATTCGAAAGATATTTGGTACAAAAATTACAATCCGTGAATACTGGAAGTCTATTGTTTTTTAACGCAATCGAATGCTCAGAACCTCCTAAATTTTGGAATGACATTTTGAAAAAATCATCAAAAAATCAAAACCTTTATAATATAGTAACACAAATAGCCATTTTTCATGAAATTTTTCATTAGAAAATGATTGGCACAATCTTTGGAACGCTAGCATGAGCCGTTTTCGAGATTTGCACATTTTTCAAATAAATGTATAAAAAAATCACATGAAATAAAAAATGTATATTAATTATTATGAAATAATGTTCACTTTCATATATAATATCATACGATAAGTTTGGTGACGTTCTCATGGATCTAGGTTACGAGAAATATACTTTGGTAATATTTTTGCATTTTGACGCTAATATTCATTCATCTGCTATTAGAATAACTTATTTATCCATCGATAACGCTTGGCGACAAATTTGCAGATTGTCGTCAACTTGGCGACTTTTTTAAATGTTGCCAAATTAAATGAAAATGACAACTAATTGACAAAAATTCAATATCTGGGAAAGAATATAAGAATCTACCTACTATAAGAATAACCTATTCTTCCGTCCGTAACGTTTCGGCAAAATGTTGGTGATGAATTTGTAGGAATATCACCAAATTGCTAACTTTTTAAATGTTGCCAAATTGGCGAAAATGTCACTCAATTAATAAAAATTCGCCAAACTGATGAAACTGATGCTAAATCAATGAAATGACGACTAATTAATTAAAGTTCAGTATCTTGGAAAGAACATAAGAATACACTATAAGAATAACTCATTTCTCTGTCCGTCTGTCCGTAAAGCTTGGAGAAAAATTTAGCAGGATGTAGCCAACTTGGCGACTATTTTAAATTTTGCTAAAGTGATAAAAATGTCGCCAAATTGATAAAAATGACTCTAAATGGAAAGTAATGTTTCTCAAATTCTGGTTTCCCTTATATGACGGGCATATCTTTTAGTATATTAAAAATGCTCTTCATTCCGTTTTTCTAATGTATGAGGATGTATTTGGCGAACTTGGCGAATAATCTAGCGAAGTGATGCCAACTTGGCGATATTTTACCTCAGATTGATAAAAATATCGTCAAAAGCACAAAAATGAAGCTAAATAATTGAAAAAGACATCTAATTGATGAATTAATTATTAAAATATTTTAATATATGGACTATAGTACTTATTATCAATATTTATAATTGTTTATTTAGAGTTCGAAATATAAGTTAATGTGGTATTTTGAAATAGTTTTACATGTTGTCATCCAGAATATCGCCAAATGTACAATTTAACGTTAAAAACACAGTACCGTGGATCTTATACATTATGTTTTTGACTGTAAAAGGTGTAAATTCATTGCAATATATAAGGAAAATTATGTATTGCTCACATCAGATTTTTTAAGGTGTTGTTTTATTGTAGAGGTAGAATAATGTTTTAAATGGTGAACATTTACCATAAAACTGGAATTTTCTTTTTCTTTCTGCACTTTTACTTATATTAATATAAGAAAAAAAAATCAAAATAAATAATAATGAAGTAATTCGTGCAATAAAACGTAAGATTACATATATGCAAACATGAAAACTAATGTTAACATTAAGCTTTGAATCATTTTTATTCCCTATATACATACGTAGTTAAAATGTTTCAATAATTTCTGAACTCGAATCGATTGTTTGTGAGATGGTGTGTGTGTGTTTGTGATAGTGAGACTATGGAGACGATATCTGACGAAAGAATGGAGCGTTTCGAATGAAACTTGGTGCATAAATTGCAATAAGTGAATACTGGAAGCCTATTGATGTTAAACGTAATCAAATGTTCCGAAAGCCCTAAATTTCCGATTGAAATTTTGAAAAAGCTTGCAAAAATTCAAACATTTAATAATGTTACGTAAATAGACATTTCTTATGTAATTTTTTATCAGTAAACGATTGATATAAATTTTAGAACGATAGCATGAACCATTCTCGACATATGGAAACGTTTTTAAAGAAATTTATCAAAACATCAGTCTAATTCAGCTGTATGTATATGATTATTTATCTACGGTACCATATTTCTACCAGTTATGGTTTAGCCAAGTGTAATTTAAATTATTTTCAGTTTTATCTCTCCTTTTTTGCAGCTATTTCTTTGGGTTCAGTGTTCCAGTTTTCACATCCAATTTCTATATACTTCTGATTACTTTTACTTTATCTCATTGTATGGCCCTATAGTGACCGCGTTCAATTATTCGACAGCACTTTGTAAGTTCTTTTGGTGTGTATCTCTTGGACTGCTCGCATTGAAGAAGAAAAGCCATAGCGTGTTTTCGAAATGATAGCCTGTTCTTTTATAATTTATTCTTAAAGAAATTTGAATTTCTCTTGAATAGTTTTTTGCATTTTATTTGTGAGGCATCTGCGATCTATTTATATGCATAGACGATTTAACAACTCGGTTTTATGAATTTTAAACTGCTAGCTTTTGAAGCCGAATATACACACACACACACACACACACACACACACATATATATATATATATAAATTATACAGATATACATGACAAACCGACACAAAAAAAGAGAATATTAGCTAAAATAGTGGATTCGTATTCCAGAGCGTGCAAAACACGCAAATGAATCAAAAACTATAATTCAAGTTTTAGCCCTGTTCCAGTAGTTTCCCTATCAATTACTATGCGGTGAAAGGAAAGTAAAAATCTTATGTGGGCAGCACATGACTTTCCCTGCAGACTCATATTCGCGTTCTCTTTATTTCTTCAATAGATCATTATAATAAGTTCAATTGCACAAAACAACATCCATAATAATTTAAAATTACACTAAATTTGCACTTTTCATTCAATTTTTATTCTCATTTTGTAACTGGACTTATTTTCAAAGGTGGCCTAGCGAAAATGCTAAGAGGCTAAAATATCTCGAGAATGTCTAGAACTAGTGCAATGGAGTTGGTCTTATTCTTTTCATCGTTAAAAATTACGTATAAAACAAGCATTTAATTGATATATTTGAGCATATGTAGTTTTTTTAATTTAGATTCTGAAAATTTGTGCATGCCATTTTGCAAAAAATGGCAGGTTATGTTTCTCCGAATCATACCAAAATCTAATCAACAGTGTAATTCGCAAGTAACTTATCTACCAAATTTTGTAAAATTTGATCTATTAGTTCTTCAGCTAAAGTGGATACAGCAAAGTGGATACAGCGGGTCATTTCGCAAAAAAAGACAAGCTGTTTTTTCCTGAATAGTACCCAAAACTAATCAGTACAAGGATCTCACACAAGTGACGCGGCTTACCTACCAAATTTTATGAAATTCGGTCCATTAGTTTTTGAGTTAAAGTGGATACATACATTGAACAGACAGACACACAGACAGACCGATACATACACAGACGTCACGCTAAAAATAGTGTTTTCGTGTTATAGAGGTCCCAAAACGTGAAGATCCGTTGAAAACTCGAATTGCGATTTTCGACACGATTCCAATGCTTTCCCTATACATTAGCATCTATTGCACGGTAAGTAAAAAAAAATCTGTCCAGTGTCTGTTTTAGAAGCCAAAAATTAAAGTTTCTAATATAAATTTAGATACGAGGTAATTAATTATTTTACAATTAAAAATTTGAAATTTTATACAGCGAATGATTAAAAAGTGTCTTAAATATCTAGGAATATTTTAACATATGAATTAAACATGAGAAATTGATTTTAATATGCAGGAAATGGGAAGGAAATCTACATAAATATATAGGAACATAAATCTGAAATTTTTCGTAATAAAGTACTGACATTAATAAAAATTTGTTCTCAAGTCATTAATATGCCTGATAATTTCTTTTTTGACATATTTTCAAAATATATTAGTCTTGTTTCTAAATACGGTATTATGAGACAACTTTAATTAAAAAACTTACAAGTTCGTTTAGTGTATATTAATTAAAATTCGGAGGTATTTTGGCCAACGAAATTTATCATGCAGTAAAGAATATTGAGGAATACAATTAAAATATTGCTGTATTCAGTTTTACTTGGTAGTACCAATTATTTTCTGAAATAAGGTAGTTTAAAATGTGTGCTTATATATATATATATATATATATATATATATATATATATAAGTGGGGGGTAAATGGTTCGATAAAAGTTTTATACTTTGAAAAATGATGAAATTCGTTCAAAGCTGTTAAAACTTTTAATGTGGATTAATTTCGTGCATAGTTAAAAAATTATGTGTCCAATGTATGGTTTTTACTACAGTTTAGCAAATTTTGATACAATGCTAAAAATAGCACAAATCAGATCTCATTTACTTCTTTACCATTTAGTATAAGTACAGGGAACGTAATAAAGTGGCGTCGAAAATTTGAATTCGAGTTTTTGATTGATTTACGCATTTTGAAGAATTTTTACTTCGAATTAAGCTATGGGGCAGATCATCAGTTAAGTCCTGTTAAATATATAACATTCATTGCAACATTAAGTTGAAGGTTTTTGTCGGACATCTTTTACACTAGCCAACAAGGGACAGACATTTTTCACTCCTGGTGTATTAGAAATTAAATGCATAGAAGGCTGATTTTTGCATTTTCTGACATTGCAGGAGTAATGAAATAAGATGTTATAACCGTAATAACAAGTTCTGTATAAAATGTAACATTCAATGTAACATTATATTGAAGATTGATGGGCATATTTTACTCGAGCCATCAAGTCATTTGTTTTCACCACTTGTATCTTGGGAATTAAAAAGAGTAGAATGTTGATTTTTGAAATTTTCGGATAGGCAGATAGGATGAAATAAGACGTTATAACTATAATGAAGAGCTTTGTTAAAAATTTAATTTTTAATGCAACATTATTTTAAAAGATCTGACGGGCACCTTTTACACGAGTCAGGAAGTCACTTTTTTATCTCTTTCTATCTTAGAAACCGAAAGAAGTAGGGTGTTGAATTTTGAATTTCCAAGCCGGCAGGCGAGATGAAATAAGACGTTATAAAAATATTGCTCTTAAAAGTACTTTCAATGCAACATTATGTTGAAGGCTTTGACGGACGCTTTTTGCAAGAGCTATCAAGTCAATTTTTTCACCCATTGTAACTACGACCGTCCAAACAGTTACCTTACACCTTTCTGGTAGGTCGGACGGTCTGGGTTTCAACAACAACCCATTGTAACTTGGGGCGCGGTAGCCCATTGGTTAGCGCGTTGGAGTTGCATTCGGTAGGCCCGGGTTCGATTCCAGCCACTGCCAAAACTGCCGCCGTGTTCATGCGGAGTACGATCACGTTAAACATGTGGGTCCGAAAGTCCTTCCGAGAGGTTGGTGGTAGGGGAAGGAGGGTACGGTCCCTGTGGATGCCTCCCCCACTGGGTTCCGGTCTAAATTGGGTGGCACTTCCCGACCTTCCAAACAGTTACCTTACACCTTTCTGGTAGGTCGGACGGTCTGGGTTTCAACAACAACAACAACCCATTGCAACTTGGAAGCTAAGAGGAGTAAAGTGTTGATATTTGAATTTCCTGACAAGCAAGTGGGATGAAATAAAACATTATCAATTTAGATGTATTTGCCCCATCCAATTTTCTGTATTAATCCATCAAAGATAGTGCATTTAGCTTTTCTGCAAAGTTTCCACCTATGGACTAAGCTTTAAAGTTGACTGATAAATTTAGACGCTTCATATTTGTCATGTAGAATATTCTACTGCTATAACACAGAAATTTTTCTCTTATGAAATTATAAATAATCGTAATGACTATTCGGAATCAAGCAAATGTCGTATTTGGTAATTCTTTCAAAATGGGTGACTTATAATCAAAATGCTACAGAAAATCTGCTTGGGATACTCAAATAAAATGCGGTGTGATCTGAGTGTCCTGCAGTAATCGTTAAAGGAAACATTATAAAATTCAAAATATTTAAATTTTAAGGAACCGCACAGCAATGACTGTTCAAAACGTCGCAAATGTCGTATGTATCAGTTTTTTATCAGAAAGGGTCTTTCAAAATTCGAACTTTTCACATTTCAATGTACTGTAATGACGGCTGGAAATATACACTTCATCGAAATGTGTCACTGTTCATCAAAATCACATAAGAAATCTGTTTTAGTTGATTCAAATTTGGTATTTTTATTGTCGTATCTGACCGTTATAAAAAAATAGCAAAAATTCAAGGTTTTAACTTTTAAGGTTTCCTAATGAGAGGTCAAAATTTCGAAGATTTCTTTATTTTTTCTAAAGCAGTCTGACGCTGACAATCAAAGATCTGCAGAACACATGTAACGACAGATAGTTATAATTCGAAATGGTGAGTGTCCTGATTGCTGTAAGTGTACTGTAAAATGAAAAAAATCTACAAAAAAGGTCTGATATCTCACCAAAAATAAACTTTCAGAAATAAGCAAAGTTCTTCAGCTATTCAGAAAATGTCAGCTGTTAAAACGATTGAAATGAAGTATTTCAAGTTTATCAAACTTTATGAGTGAAAAGTGGAGAGTGTAAATGTTACTGGTTTTATTTCTTAATAAACTTGGCAAATTTACTTAACAAACGATGTAGAAAGATGTAATAGATATGGAATTTAAGTTTTATCATCCCATACTTTCAATTCACTAAATCTACAATATTTGAAAATATTTTATAAATAAAGTATTTTTGTAAAACCATAAATGCTAATTTTAAGATTTTCTATGCCACAATTTCCTTTTCTTATAATTTTGTTTCTCAAAATGCAAAATATGCAGTCAATAGTTTAGTACCTGATTACTTATTAGTTTAGTATGTACAGTAATTTTTAAGCAAATGGGATAATAAATTTCAGCATTAATCAGCGAGCATAAGTTACTAGTCGAATACCCGTTGAAAATCAACGGTCCCACATTAAGCAACCCCGGAATAATGTAAATTTTTGAGTAATTCGCGTTTAGGATTTATTAGGAAAATCGAAAATTTTGGTGCGCGGAACCCCCTAAATAAGAAAATATTGGAAAACTGAAATTGTCACCTTCTTCCTTTCAAACTATTTACCCGCACACCGAATTTGAAGTCTCTATCTCATACTGAAGCATGCAATTTTATCATTCCAGCTTTCGAACGTTTTTTGGTGGAGCATCCTCTTAAATGAACATTTATGAAAAACTCTATTCGCCTTGTTTTTTAATCAAATGATTAATCTATATACCAAATTTCAAGCCTCTATCAAATTTTAAAGTAACGTTTCTCATTTTTTAGGCAAATTTATTAGGCAAAATTTCATTTATTTGGCCAATTGTACATTTTGGTGTGTGACACCCCCTAAAGTAGCAAATATTGGAAATCTGAAATTGCACACTTTCTTCCTTTCGAACGATATACCCGTATACCAAATTAGAATTTTCTATCCTATCACGAAGCATGATTTTTCTTTCATTTCACCTTTCAAACTGTTTTCTGTGTAGCACCCCCTTACATGAACATTGTTGAAAAACTGTATTCATTTTGTGTTTTTTTATCAAATGATTAGCCCATATACCAAATTTCAAGCCTTATCACATTGGAAAGGAGGCGTTTTTCATTTGTTGGACAAATCGAATATTTTAGTGTGCGACCCCCCCCTACAATAGCAAATATTGAAAAACTGAAATTGCACACTTTCATCCTGTCCAACAATCTACCTGTACACTAAATTTGAAGTTTCTATTTCATCGCGAAGCAAGCTTTTTCTATCACTTAACTTTTCGACTGATTTTGTGTAGAGTACACACCCTCTTATATGAACATTTTTGAAAGACTCCATTTTTTCTTGGGTTTTCTATCAGATGATTGGCCCATATACCAAATATCAAGCCTCTATCATATTTTAAAAGGAACCTGTCTCATTCATTCCGAAAATCGAACATTTTGATGTACGGCACGCCCTAAAGTAGATAATATAGAAAAACTGAAATTGTACATTTTTTCCTTCTAAGCTATCTACCTGTGTAACACATTTGGAATTTGTACCTCATCCCGAAGTACATTTTATTTTTATAAATTCACCTCTCGAACTTTTTTCTCTGGAGCAACCCTTAAACGAACATTTTTGAAAACCTATATTCGTCTTGAGTGTTTTCATCCAGTGATTAGGCAATGTGCCAAATTTCAAGCCTCTATCAAATTTTAAAGGTGCCGTTTTTCATTTATTCAGCAAGTCGAATATTTTGGTGTACGACACCCTTTAAATGGAAAATATTGGAAATCTGAAATTGCACACTTTCTTCCTTTCGAACGCTTTACCCATAGACCATATTTGAAATCTCTATCTCATCGCAAGTCATGTTTTTCTATCATTTCACTTTTCGAACGTTTTGGTGTGCAGATCCCCTCAAAATTACAAATATTGGAAATTTTCTATTGCACACTTTTTTCTTTTGTACTATCTACCTGTACACCAAATTTGAACTTTCTATTCTATCGCGAAGCCTATTTTTTTCTATTATTTCACTTTTCGAACGTCTTCGTGTGGCGTAGCCACCCCTTTAAATGAACATTTTTGAAAAACTCTATTCTTTTGTCTTTTATCAAATGATTGCCCCATGTATCAATATCAAGCCCCTACTACATTTTTAAAGGGGGCGTTTCTCATTTATTTGTAAAATCGAACATTTGGGTTTGCGGTACCCCTAAAGTAGAAAATATCAGAAAATTGAAATTGCACATGTTCTTCCTTTCGAACTACCTACCCGTATACCAATTGGAAGTCTCTATCTCATCTCGAAGCAAGATTTTTCATCATTTCACCTTCCGAACGTTTTTCTCTGGCGCATCCTCTTAAACGAAACTTTTTGAAAACCTTTTTTGTCTTGGGTGTTTTCATCAAATGATTAACGTATATACCAAATTTCAAGCTTTTATTAAAATTTAAAACACGCGTTTCTCATTTGTTCGGAAAATCGAACATTTTGATGAGCGGCACCCCCTAAAGTAGCAAATATTGGAAATCTGAAATTGTACATTTTCTTCTTTTCGAACGGTTTACTCATGCACCAAATTTGAAATCTCTATCTCATCGCAAAACATACTTTTCTATCATTTCACTTTTCGAACGTTATGGTGTGGGGCAATATTTCAATAGAACATTTTCGAAAAATTCAATTTTTCCAAAGGGTTTTTTCGAACGATCGACCCATGTACCAAATTGCAAGTCTCTATCTATTCGGAAAGTGCCTAAAAAGCGTGGCAGACAGACAGACACAGATGGACAGACACAGACGGACAGACAGACGGACACTTGGTAACTAGTATATATGGATAATTTTAAACTGAGAAAAAAATGGTTTAAAGAAACATCAAACTAGGGGAAATTGCAATGTGAACAAAGGCATTTTTATTGTTGGATGCTTAGTTTGCGTCCGATTTTGATGCAGTTTGCTTTAAATTAATTATAAAAATATAATATAATTTTTATATTTATATTTGAAAAATCGGATTTTTGAAGTTCAACATTATCTCCTTTTAAAAGATAACTTTGGTATTAGCACTAACTAAAATTTTTTTTCAAGTCCACTTCAAATAATTAATGCCGATAAACAATCCTAATTTCATGTAATTGTGAAGTGTAAGTTTAATTACACTCATCTAACTAAACTGCATCTGCTGGAATGCGAAGAATGAGTACAGTTTATACAGGTTAAATCAAGAACTATTGAATGGCTTTAAATCATGTCATTTTTATCCAGAAACCTTCTGTGGCTTGCAGTCGTCATAGCATTTAATTTACCCAAATTTAAAATTTTTTTGATGACTTTCTGTTTTTTAAATTTTATTTTGCAGTATTTCGAACTTATCCCACAGAAGGATTGAGCAATGTTTAGTAACGTTAAAGATTTCAAAAGAGCGCATAGAAATGCATTTCGAAACATATTTTTATGTTTCTCATTGGTATTTTTTGCCCGTTCTACTGTTGTGATTGCAAAAGATACCGTTTCTAAAATAATTTTAAAAATGTTACAGCTATCTATTATTCATCGCACATAAGCACTGCGTGGACATAAAAAACTATATAATCTCCAATTTTAAAAGAAAAGGTGTTGTCTAGAGAGTTCCATTTTTTATAAAATAGCTTTGCAATATGTTGAACTTCTCCAGCAGATCGACTGAGTAGGATTTACATAGCATTAACGGTTTCAAAAGTGGCGCAAAGAAATATCCTTCTAAACATATTTTTCAATTTACTCTTGGCATTTTAAACCCATATCCTGCTGTAGTGATTGCAGGTGAATATATTTTCGCTATAATTTTTTAAATAGTTACAACAATCATGCATTATTCATCGCACATAAATACTACGTACAAAAAAAGAAAAAAAAAACTAGTTTTTAAGCCTGTCAAAGACAGCAAAAATGACACCCTTAAAAATAAGAATATAACTTTTTTTAAAGTTTTATTTTGTTAATTATGTATGGTGCTCAGCATCGAAAATAGTTGTCTGAATTGAAAATTAACCCAGTTAGGTTCTGTCCTGTGTTAGAGTTTAAGTCCTTCGAGTTCCCAGTGGGGATTTCAGGAGGGTTATGAGAGAATTTATCATCCCTCACCCCTTATTTTCCCCACTTCGGGGAAAAATCGAAACTCTGTCTCCCGTAGGTTCGGTCCAGCGATCGATATTATAACTGTGCTCAATCTTCTAAGCCACCGGGGGTTGCTTGAGAGTCTGGGACGACATTAGAATTATCTCATAATCTCCAACCCCAGAGGGAGAATACGTTAGGTCGTGTTCTATGTTCGTTTTTATGTGGGCAGATATTCCACCCGTCCAGGTAAATAGGATGGCTATTTGGGGATCAGGGAATGTTTTTCTAGACCGCTCATATTTTACCTCCCGGATAAGTATGCAAGGATTCAGCTTTCCGGGTCTCTGAGGTGGAGTCTCCTGGAAAATTTTGGAAAGCCAGAAACACGTTAGACACATTAGACAATTATATATGATGATGTATAATCTATAATCTCCTATTTTAAAAGAAAACCTGTTGCCTTGAATTATATTTTCTAAAATTCGCATTGCAATATTCTAAATTTCTCCGACAGAACGGCTGTTCAAGGCTTCGTAACGTTAACGGTTTCAAAAAATCGCATACAAATAATTTAAAGTATATTTTTCAGTTAAGTCTTTTAAAGTATATTTTTCAGTTTTTTTTCTGGGTATGTTTATACCATCATACTGCAGTGATTGAAACAATGCCATTTTTACTACAATTAAAAAAAATCCCAACCATCTATTATTTGTCGCAATAAGGACTATGTACATATATTACATTGTATAATATGAAGTTTGTCTTTCTGTCTGTGTATTTATTAGTTAGGAACTTTGGTTGGGTCCCATTATTCTCATTTTTCCAAATTCCACATTTTGGTTTAAATCCCCGCGATTACCGTGGGGATTAAACATATTCTATTAAAATATTTTGTCCTCGACTATTTCTTCCTTTAACATATCTTCTACTATATTAAGGATTATTGTCACTATCAAAGGATGAGCAAAACTAGAGAAACGCTATAATATTTTGATATTTGTGCTTACTTACATTGCTCTAGTTTTCCCAAATATTGTCACTAGCTTGTTCGCTGCTATAATTGCGCTAAACATTATCATTGTTCTCAAAATTTCTGTATCTACTTCTGTTTTCTCTACTAAACTGTTATATTTCTCTCTCTTCCTAACAGTTAAAATTATTCTGATTTGACCCGGTATTTCTTTACATTTTACTTGTCTCATTTCCTGATTTTTCCTTGCGTAATATTTCATTTTCCCTGTATAAATAGTCTATTTCCGTCGTCATTACCTCTTGACTCGGGACACCTTTGCCTATACAATGGCACACTTTTATTATCCCCAAAACGCATGTCTACATTCTGGTATCACACTATTAATAATATTAAAATGCTAATAAATTCAGAGCCCTAACAGCATTTTTTTTCACAGTGACGTAAGATTTACGTCACACTATGACTTTGGGACGTCACAGGACGTCGCAGTATGTCTTGGCAATGTCATATTGAGGTCACAGCAAAGTCATTTTGGTCATTTTCATGGTCGTCTGTGACGTCGTATATTAACTTGTTTGTGACGTCACGTTGTAATTGCCATTGTAATATCGTCACATTGTTACGTGTTAATTACATTATGGAAACGTCACAGAATATAGTCACAATGAAGTTACAAGGTTACTAATACGTAACGTTGCATAAAAGTCACAAATATGATGTCACATTGTGACCCAGGTGTCACGTGACTACAACGTCACTGTCACACATGTGACGATCTTTGCTGTGAGGGAGTATTCAACATTTCAAACATTATTGGAAAACGGTGCATTATTTCGACTAAAATGTTACCGAAGAAATATTGTCCTTCATATGTGCCACTTGAAAGAGATATGAGTGTCATTTTGAGCAAAAGCGATTCATAGTAGAATGGCTTCACACTCGGAATGAAAATAAACGTTGGCATTTTACTTCTGTTAAATATCCCATAACATCAATTTCAAGCATTTAAGCTGTTACACCTGTTCAAGCATTTAAGCTGTTAACAGTGTTAGCTGTAAATGTTAATTTTATCACTTATGTTCCAGGCCATTTCATAAAATATTTATTGAAGTAATAAAGTACAAATTTGTTAAGAAAATTAAAAAAATTCCCGGAATTTATTTTGGTTAATGAAATAAAATGAAGAAAGTTTTAAAAATTAACCTAAGCCTAGAAAATGTCAAATTTGTCAATGTCCAGATTTGTGGTTAAATGACTGTACTTGAAATTTCCATGGCTAAATGTCTCAAAACTTGTTAGATCATAACGCACGGGCAGTATGCGGCCCGGCACTTGAAAGTTTTGCGGCCGCCTTGACACGATAAAAATGAAGATAAAATGAAAGTTTTGCGGCCCCCTTGACACGATAAAAATGAAGATAAAATAAAGAGAAATAAAAACAAAATCATGGGAAACGTATAAAGGACCCACTGTACCAAATCACCTATCACTATAAATCTTAAGAGATACAAAACCGAAATATGGAAATAAAAAACTAAGCAAATTTTATTTAGAAATTTATGATTCTCAGGTACAAGCATGCAAGGTTCTTTAATATAAGATTTCGTCTTCATACTGGTATTCAATCAAGAGGTTGTTAGGTTTCAATATCTGATAAATAACATCACTCTCTTTTTACCTTTAGTCTTTTTGTGACGAAATAATATTTCGAACGAAATTATCGTTATTTAGGAGTCAACTTAAAAAAAAAATACTCAATATTTACTATGCTAAATAAACTATGCTAATAAAACAATAGATTAGAACTTCGTTAATATAGTCTATACATCAAATTAAATTTGTCTATCGGTTTTACAGGAAGGCAAAAAAAAAAAAACCTTTTTCTAAAAGACCAATAAGAAGCGACATCTCACTCAAGTCAGATCAGTCACTTGGGTAGAACAGCACTGTAGGTAGGAGGAAATATGTTAGCATCTATCTGAGATGTTAACATCTAAAATATGCAGACTATAGTTTTTAACAATTTACAACAAAGTTGAAAAGTGTTTATGGCTTTGTTAACACTTTACAATAAAGTTGAAAAGTGTTTCTGACTTTGCTCATTCTGTCTGTCTGTCTGTCCGTTAGCACGATAACTGCCGTAAAATGACTTAATCAAAATGAAATCTTAGTCTGTTGTTCAGACGGTCTGTAGAGTCCAGGGGAATACAAATGAATAATATCACCCAATTAGTTTTGGATTGAACCCGGGTTGAAAAAATGGAATACATTGAGCCCTATGGGACCTAATTTTTCAAACATTTTTTAAGCGGATTTAAAATTCACAAATTGCTTCGAAAATTTTAGGTAAAATTCAAATTGTTCCATAAAATATATAAAAAAAATCCAGCGAAATATATTCAGTAGTTTCTTAAATAAAAATTAAAATAATAATAACACCTCTTATATGAAACGATCACTTGACCATGATATGAAAAGATCACGTGACACACTTCAAAATGATATATGGCATCCATCTTGTCTCAAAATCGTGATTTTAAGTTCTTTTTATTTCATATTGAGTGTTGTATCCGTCCTAAAATCACTTTATTTTTGCTTAAATTCTGTGCATCTACATACTGAAACAACGTAATTAGCATATATTTCAGTTTAAATGCTCATCCAAATTTGATTATTTCTACAACGAAGTCTATTTTTCACCTATGTAAAATGTAAACAGCAAAATATGTAGAATGAGTTGTATTAAAATTACTGTATATCTTTAACACAAAATCATTTAGTTCATGGAGTCTGCGTAGCTGATATGAATGAAATATTCATTGATTTTACAAAGAGAAGGACTATTTATTTCGATTAAGTTTTACGCATAGAGTTTAATTACTTGTAGCTCCATGGTCTTAAATTTTAAATAAAATAATTTATTATAGTATTGTGATTAATGACATGAATGGGAAATTATTTATGAATGAAAAGCTGCTTTTATAGAGAGAGCCAGGCGTGTTATTTTTTCTATGACGTCATTTGAATGAATTTCAGTTGTTTTCGATGAAGTTTTCAATTATAATAAATTATCGTAGTATTATGATAATTCTGAAATTTTTATCGAGGAATGTATGACATTTTGAGATGTTTAAACCAGGCAATTTACATTTCAATGCCGTCATTTGAATGAAGCTTTTTTTTTTCAATGAAGGTTTAAGTTTTCAAATTTAATAAATTAATGTAGTATTGTGATAAGTTTTAAAATATTACCGAGGAATGTATTGCATTTTAGACATGTTTAAATAAAATTGTATTGAAGTTGGAAAGTGTTTCATAATCAATACTTTAAGCATGATTGTTCTTTCTTGTTAATTCATATTGAGTGTTGTATCCGTCCTATAACCTCTGCATTTTTGCTTAAATTCTGTGCATCTACATACTAAAACAACGCAATTACAATATATTTGAGTTTGAATGATCATCCAAATTTGATTATTTCTACAACAAAAACAGCAAAATATATAGAATAAGTTGTATTAGAATAGCTGCATGTCTTTAACGCAAAATTATTTAGCTCATGGACTCTGCAATATAGCTGATATGAATGAAATATTCATTGATTTTACAGAGAGAAGGACGATTTTTTCGATGAAGTTTTAAGCATACAGTTTAATTACTTGTACCTCCATGGTCTTCAGTTTAAAAAAAATAAATTATTATAGTATTGTGATGAATGAAATGAATGGAAAAATGCTTATGAATGAAATTCTGCTTTTATAGAGAGAGCCAGGTGTGTTATATTTCGATGACGTCATTTGAATACATTTCAGTTGTTTTCGATGAAGTTTTCAAATGTAATAAATTATTGTAGTATTACGATAATTTCAAAAATATTACCGAGGAATGTATCGCATTTTAGAGATGTTTAAACCATGTAAATTATATTTTAATGCCATCATTTGAATAAAGTTCATTTTTTTCGATGAAGTTTTAAGTTTTCATATATAATAAATTAATGTAGTATTGTGTTAATTTTTAAAATATTACAGAGGAATGTATCGCATTTTAGAGCTGTTTAAATAAAATTGCATTGAAGTTGGAAAGTGTTTCATAATTAATGCTTTATGCATGATTGATCTTTCTTGTTCCTTATTTTCAGCCACGTTTGCTATTTTAGTTTATTTGCAAATCTCACGTGAGTAAGAGCGGTCGTGATTCTTGTGACCCGTGGAGAAAAAAAAATGCTGTTTTTTGCCTTTGAAACCTATAGACTAGTCTATTTATGTATAATATATGCTGTATTTAAAGTTTTATTTTATCGTGTTACGCCAGTGAAGCATCACCATTGCTCATACGTGACGACAGAAAAGTAAACTAAATGTGCACAAAAAATAATAATGCTTTCGTATCTACCTACGTTTGTGAAGATTTTTTTATTTCAAAACTGAGCTTTTATAAAGTTAAATATAGAGCTTCAATAATAGTTGAAATTTGTAAAATCAATTAAGATATTTATCAAACAAAATTGAAGTAGATATAAAAAAATAGTGATTGCAAAGAAAATCAAGTATCTGACTTTGCTTCTTTCCAATAACACAGCATTTTTACTTTCCTTATATACAATAATGTATAAGGAAATGATTGTGACGGGGTCGAAAATTCGAATTCGAGTTTTCGTCCGGAGAGCACGTTTCAAGCACCTCTGATCACGAATCGAACATTTTTGATGGACCGATTCGAACGAAATTTGGTAGAAAAATTACAATCCATAAACACTGGAAGCCTATGAGGTTTTATACGCAATCGAATGTTTAGAACCTCCTTTAATCTTCGAGTGAAATTTTGAAAAAATCGTCAAAAAATCAAAACCTCTAATAAAGTTACGCGAATAAACATTTCTTATGTAATTTTTCATTAGAAAACGATTGAAATAAATTTTAGAACGCTAACATGAACCGTTCTCGAGATATTACACATTTTTCAAAAAAATTATCAAAAAGTCATATAAAATACAAAAAAATATTTCCTATTGAGAAACATGTTCACTTTTCATATATAATACCATGCGATAAATTGGGTGACATCATTCTCTTGGATCTAGCTCGTTCCATTCATGAAAAAGATATTTTGAGTAACACTGTTGTATTTGAACGCCAATAGTCATTTATCTCCTGTAAGAATAACTTATTTCTCCGTCCATAACGCTTGGCGAGATTTTGGCGACGAATTTGGTGGAATGTTGCCAACTTGGCGACTTTTCTAAATGTTGCTACATTAACGAAAATCTTGCTAAATGGATAAAAATAACGCTAAATCAATGAAAATTACTACTCATTGACGAAAATTTAATATCTTTGAAATAATATAAATATCTACTGTAAAAATAATCTATTTCTTTTACTGTAAAGATAGTAAATTCATTGCGTTATATAAGGAAAGTCATGTACTGCCCACATCAGATTTTTTAAAATGTGTTCCAGAGGTTCTGCAGTTTGGACTACTATTGGATTAAGTGAATAAAGCATATTTTTAACGAAATCATTAAAAAATAATATAACGAAATCATAAAATATCATTTCAACGCCATTTTACGAAATGGCTTTGAAATGATTTTGGGTGGCTGAATCTGCACATAATGGGCTATCAGGTGATACAAGGGGGATCATAATCTGTCTATTAGCTGCGTATCTTATTCGATGCAGCTTTCTGGAAAAACCAATTCCAATGAGAACTGTCGGCATTTTGTAAACGTAACCATTTTTTATATAACATTAATTTATAAATAATTAGCGGTAAGTATAAAAGATAAAGTATTTTACTTTAAAATCTTTCTTTTCCTTATTTTCAGCCACTTCCTATTTTACTTCATTTGCAAATCTCACGTGAGTAAGTGAGGTCGTGATTCTTGTGACCCGTGGAGAAAAAAATGCTGTTTTTGCCTTTGAAACCTGTAGACTAGTCTATTTTTGTATATATGCTGTATTTAAAGTTTTATTTTATCGTGTTAAGCCTGTGAAGTATTACCATTGCTCATACGTGACGATAGAAAAGTAAACTAAATGTGCACAAAAAAAATTAATAATGCTTAGATTTTTTATTCCAAAACTGAGCTTTTATAAAATTAAATATAGAACTTCAATAACAGTTGAAATTTGTAAAATCAATTAAGATGTTTATCAACCAAAATTGCAGTAGATCCAAAAAAATAGTGATTGCAAAGAAAATCAAGCATCTGACTTTGATTCTTTCCAATAACACAGCATTTTTTAAAGTGTTTTCCAGAGGTTCCACAGTTTGGACCACAATTGGATTTAAGTGAATAAATCATATTTTTAAATGATTTAATGTTTTTTTTTAAACACTATTTACGAAATGACTTTTGAAATGAATTTGGGTGACTGGATCTGTGCATAATAGGCCATCAGGTTATACAGGGGGATTATATTCTGTCTATTAGCCGTTGGCTGCGGTCTTATTCGATGCAGCTTTCTGGAAGAATGAATTACAGGAAGAAGCCGAACCATTCACTAAACGTAACCATTTTTTATATAAAATTAATTTATAAAGAATTAGCGGTATATGTAAAACATGAAGTATTTCACTTTAAAAACGTTCACAGTCTCATAATATGTGGGTAGATAGA
Source organism: Amaurobius ferox (assembly GCA_951213105.1). Classification (NCBI taxonomy): domain Eukaryota; kingdom Metazoa; phylum Arthropoda; class Arachnida; order Araneae; family Amaurobiidae; genus Amaurobius; species Amaurobius ferox. The sequence continues at coordinate 45,778,957 of OX578143.1, forward strand.
AAGGTGTTATATACGTTTTGGGTTTAAATAAGGGCTGCTTAAATTGCTGCTGTCGAAAAAATGTACCTATGACCTGTCGGTTCATACATAAAATAAAATGAAATGTAAATTCAGAATGATAAAATTAATAACAATATGATATCCATATCAAAAAGTTGTTTTAAATTCCTTATTTTTCTATAGTCACTTTAGAACCTGAAGAAATAGTGAATTGGAATGAAAACATCTGTTAAAAACGTATCTTCTATTTTTCATATTTATAAAATATACACACTATTTCAATGCCCCATCAAAACTCTATGTGATATTGATAAGTTCTTTGTCTATTAATAATTAAATCTTGTTGATATTTTCTAAATAATGTTTAATTTCTAGATTTGAACATAACTGTTAGGATTTTCAAAATGTATAATATCTTTTTGGAGGCAGGTTTGTATTAACCCTTGCCCATGCAAAAGTAAAGTAAAAAGCTTCTTTTATAATTATGTAAGAGGATATATAAATAAGAAAACTCATCGATCTTATTATAAACACTAGAACGAATACGCGCTGTGCCCAGGATGTAATATGCACAAATGATTAAAATTACACCGGAGCTGAAAATGAATTTTCGTAAAGCAAAAGATGCTTTAACAGTACGACCTTCTTAAAACAAAAACCCTCTGCTTGGGTACGACCGCTGCGCTATTTTTAAATGTTCTTAACAACAATAGTTTTCTTGAAGTAGCTCTCGTCCGCGAATATGCTCGTAAACTACGTACATGTACGCCCGTTAAGTAAGAACAAGGCGCATAGAAGAAAATATAATAACAATAATAACATAATAAAAATAGTATAATAAATAAAATAATATAATATTATAGATGAAAACACACAAAAAAATAATAAAATCCCAAATCCCACTATGTAACTTGGTAACCACAGTATTGAAATATTGAAGTAGAACTGAAAATATTTTTCAAAAACCTATAAAATGCGTACGAATAACTAACTACTCATTCATTGAGATCTATGAATGAGAACAAAATCATCGTTTTCAAAATATAGCATCAAATTTAAAAATTAATATTTAGATTTGGATGATTTTCAAAGTTACAATAATTTCATCCTAGACATAAGTGATGCAATTTTAAAGCTTATCTTGTGGAATGCAAGTATGACATCCGGACATTGGAGACGTATTCCATAAGGCTAATTCACTTCCCGTCTTCCCGTTTCTATGCATCATATGTAACCACTAAGACATATGAAACAGACAACCGCCGTTCTAGAACGTAAAAAAAAGTCTGTGCGTCTGCTATGAGTGCTTTGAAATGAAGAGTTGCACTTAAACATTCATCGGAAGTTCAGGAACTGTTTGAAGAAGGGTTATGGTACTTCCATAGGGTACTATAGACTGAAAACTGCAAGTTTGTTTCTGCGGGGAATTGGCAGAAACTTGGTTTGTTTTGAGGTTTCATGACATTTTTGAAAATATATTTTTGTTTATTGTACTTGGCGGGCAGTTTTTTTTAACGTTTCTAAAGTTTTTTTGTGAGATTTCATAGCCAACAGAATTTTAAGGATAGTAAATAGACCCTGTTGCAACAAAATAAATGCACCTCTAAGAAATTGAGCCACAGTCACGAAACTCGGCATGTATATATCGTTTGAGTAGATATGCAGATGATTAGAAATTGTGAGCAAAAAATGAATTAAGAAATGGTGGACACAATATGATATTTTAGTAAGTGATAAATATTCCCCTGGCAACCGGCAGTATGCCGCACTGAATATCGGCTCTACAAGTCGATATTCGGTGCGGCATAAAGTCAACTATGTTGTTTATGTCTCTCTGCGAAGACTCTGTCACGAATGTTGTTACTGGTTAGTTAATTCAGTGGTATTCTATGAAGGCTGAAATTGCCACCCCAGAATGTCCCAAACATGTTCTTTTTGTGATAGGTCTGGGAACTTGAATGGCCATGGGAGTATATTAAGTGTTGAGAAAGCCATCCAATTAGAGATCGAGCTTTGTTTTGTTCGTAAATGGATCCTGGGCGGCTTGACATCTTAGAAAGAACAATTGGCTGTAGAATAGTCTAAGTAAAAGTGAGCCATTAGTTTAATTTACATCATAACAAAAAGATATAGTTTGTCACACGAGATGACTCTCCAGAGCATATGACGGCCGTGTGCCTCTCGACAACAAAGGCGGGATTGAAACACCGTCCAGTACTCTTCCACTCACGTATGAGGCGACCTTCAACACTCAGAGAGAAGTGGGGTTCGTCGTTAAAGACAACATGTCTCCAATCGGACACTGTCCAGGCTTACTGAGCTCGGAACAAATATAGATGGCTATGTCTATGATGAGGGGTCGTTGGTAGGTGCTTTAATGGATGCCGACACATAATCCATCCTTCTGCCAGTCGTCTACAAATAGTATCTCTTGATACAGGATGCATGGACGGTGGTTGATCGGCCTTCGGCTGGCTGATAGCGACGTCACTGGTGTTGTTGTTGTTGAGACACAGACCGTCCGAACTACCAGAAAGGTGTAAGGCAACTGTTTTGAGCTTATATTTGATTCGAGCTTCAGCTATAGTTTCAGGGGACGCTGAGGCCCTCTCGAACGATTTGACTCTTTTATATAGGGCGTTAACGAAGTTGCGGAATTTTGCCAATTCAGGGTTCCACCACCTGAAGTTAAAGTTTTTCGTTGACTTCTTTTTCTTATGAATTTGTAGGCACATTCCTGGGTTTTATTAATGAAAAGTTCAATAAAAGAGTCTAGGGAGGATGAATCGTTAATGGAGTTGATTGCAGATGTGAAATTTGGAATAAGGGATTTAAAATTGAAGAGAAATTTCCCTAAACTGTAGTTTGTTTTAAGAAAGAATGTGTTATCAAAGGAAGTATCTAAATTGAGGGAAAAGGATATATATTTGTGGTCACTTAGAGTGCCGTCCGAGAGGACCTCCCAGTTTTGGATTTTATCAAAGAGGCCGAAAGAAACGAGGGTTAAGTCGGGGAAGCCCTTGCCAGAGTGTGAAACGAATGTGGGACCACGCTTGGGATCATTTACAACAATGAGGTTGTTTTCGAGGCAGAAGTCTATCATACAGTACCCCCGACGGTCAATGAAGCCATAGCCCCACATCTGAGCCCTGGAGTTAAAGTCACCGAGAACTATGTAGTCAGATGAGAGAAGTTGTAGTTCTGAGAATTCTGAAAGTTGGGCTGCAATGTCGTCGCGAGGAGGGAAGTACGTTGAAGCCAGATTTAAAGATATACCCCCAGGGAGCACCAATTCGATCAGAACAAAGGATTCGGATTGAAATTTGAGATGAGCCGTGAGGGCGGTGTTGAGTATAACAATTGCAGCTTTTTGGGATTTGGAGTGGAATTGTTGAAGTCCAAAAGGGGGGCAGAGAATATTATTTTTAGAAAAGATCATTGTCTACGGTTCGGGGGTCTGGGGCAAAAATCTAACTCAGGTCCAAATCTCAAAACTTCTTTCACTCCAGAGAATCTTTCTACTCAAAATCTCTGCTGGCTACCGGACAACTTCAAACGTCTCTCTTTACTCACTTACTGGCATCCCACCAATTCATCTAGTTATCAAAACCCTTTTCAACAAATACCAATTTTGGAAACAAAAAATAAATTTCTTCCCAGATCCCTCCCTCCCTTCTGCTGACCAGTTTGACACGCTTTGCGCTACTTCCGCCATGCCTCCTCCCCTTCGGATTATTAACCTTCCCTCCTCATACCCCTCTTCGTTCTCGCACATAAACATTTATACTGACGGCTCCAAACTTGACGAGAATGTCGGTCTCTCCGTTTGCGTCTTCGAGCGTGAACGGCTCATTGAGTCATTCACTTACAAACTGAGAACGGAGAACACAGTTTTTCAAGCAGAACTTGAAGCCATCAATCAAGCCATTCTCTGGGCTGCTAAAAACAAATCCAAAGTCAATATTTTTTCGGACAGCCTATCATCTATTTCGGCCTTAAAATCTCCCAATAATAAAACTAAACTCCTATCCAAAATTAAATCCTCAGCCCTCGCTTCAAAACCGCTAATCAACCTCTCTTGGGTCAAAGCCCACGCTAACATTCAGGTAACGAAGTCGCAGACCAAGCAGCCAAACAGGCAACCGTTTCTGGCACCCCTCTTCTAATTCCTTTCCCTTACTCTTACCTAATTAACCACTGTAAATCCTTCCTCTTAAATAACTGGCAAACTTTCCTTAATAATTATATCTCTCCCATTACCCATGACCCCGCCAGGATTTTAAATTACCTCCCTAAAGTTAATCCCAACTTCCAAATTTATAATAAATATCTTATATACTTTTTAACGGGTCACGGCCCCTTTTTAGACTACCTATACTATTTCAAACGCAAAAAATCTCCTAACTGCCCCTGTAACTCTTACGGGGATGTTGATCATTACGTCTTCTCCTGCCCATTTACCTCAAAATTTCATTTAACTCGCCCCCCCGACCACCTCCGCGCGACTTGGTTCTCGGGTGTTAGGAAAAATAAGATCTTGACAAATATGCTAAAAAATTGTGTTCTCATCGCGAGTGAAATTTCTGATCAAGCTGAGTGACAAGTTTGTGCCCATTACCTATTTCCTCCCTCGGTCAATGACTTTTCGGCTGTTCCAGGTGTATATTTTGTACAATATTCTCTGTTTATACATCCTGACGCAGTATTTTATTCCATGTATATATGTATATATTTTCACTTATATCTGCCATTCAGCTTTTCCTGTTCATCTTCATCGCAATGTGCTTGTAAAACTGCCTGTAAACTGCTTTTACAACAATATCTCTCCAATGTATAATTATTAGTTTTTAATAAAAGATGTCGGAGCTGTGACCCTGTCGTAGAGGTCGGCTTAGGCTGATCTCTCTCCCGGCCACTCATAAAACTGCTGCAAGCCTTAGGGCCAGTCGAGTGGCCTGGGCCTTCAGGCCAGGAAGTGCCACCCATTTTACACCGGAACCCAGTGGGGAAGGCATCCACAGGTACTGTACCCTCCTTCCCCTACCACCAACCTCTCGGAAGGACTTACGGACCCGCATGTTTAACGTGATCGTACTACGCGTGAACACGGCGGCAGTTCTGGCAGCGGTGGGTATCGAACCAGGGCCTACCGACTGCAATTCCCGCGCGCTAACCACTGGGCTACGACACCACTGGTGTGGACGTTGTTAATCTCCTGTAGATCCTCTCAGGCTGTTGTCTGTCTGGGGAGTCTTCGGCTTTTGCAACAGTTTGTGTGTCTTCTCTGATCTACTGTTGCAAAACCCCGAGCAAGTACCATATACCTCCGATCAAGATGGTGACTGATTCGTTTGTTGGACCAACCAGCTTCCTTTAGGCCTATGATTCAACCTCTATCTAAATGCGACAATTGATTGTAGCGCCCTCGAGTACATCTCAAAGGCATATCTGTACACAAATTGTAGTATAAAAACAGAAAATCCAGTTCTAATTATCCATGAGTGAGAGCACCGTTCGTTTTAAATGCTGCACGATGTGTCTGTCGTTCTCATGCGCGCTACGTGAGCCGTATAACATCGTTGCTGACAGTTATATCATTTGCATAACTCTAGAGACGACTTTCCCATGTCGAGTTTCGCGGCTGTAGCTCAATTATATATATATATATATAATTATATCTCGATTATAATTATATCTCGATATATATATATATATATATATATATATATAATATATATATATATATATATATATATATATATATATATATATATATATATATATATATATATATATACATCTTTTTTTCATAAATGGTATATTTTGTGTCGTGTTAAAAGAGGTAATACTTAAATTGAAGAAAAAGTAATAATAATTTTATTACGCATTCAGAGCCGTAATGCTAAAGTTATCATTCAGATGTAACTGAAAGTCACTTATTTATACCTCCTCGGAAATTCTTGAAAAGAAGACCGTCTGATTGCATGCTCATATGAAATTTTTTGTCTTTTTTATTAAAATTAATTCATCTTTTATAAAATACCCAACTTGCGGCGTGCCATCCTGAACTTAACTGCACTTAAATAGCTTCACCTCCGATTTTTATTTCCTCGTATTTCGGCTATTAATTGTCTGCTTGTCTTGCCTCTTAGACCTGCGTGATTGTCTTGTGTATCTGATGATTTATGACAAAAAGTTGTATTTTCCACATTGCAATGGGCTCATTTGACCTGTTAATGCTGAACTTGAAATCCTCTGATTGCTTTTTCTTATGAAACTTTTGGATTGTTTTGAAAGATTTATGACTCCAATTACATGTATGAACATTTACTATCACTTTACATCTGTCGATTAATTTGAATCCTGACTCCACTGGTTTCTCTCAGCTTTTAGGCTCAGTTTTATTGCTTTCAACTTCTTTGTTATCTTTTATTTGCTTTATATACTAATTGTTAAAAAACATATTGTTATACAACGGTTTGTTATAAACATGATTGCTATATTCATTAACCGCTATTTGCGAGCACAGCAGCTTGTTAAAGTATACAAATTAAACAAATATTTGTTAAAATATAGTTTTTTTCTTAAACATGTCAAACAAATCTACACGTCATTTTCTTATCGAAGAAGCTAAAATTTTTCAAAATGTATTCAATAAACTCTAAAAAATAGCTTTTAAAATTGCCTTCTCCTCAAGATAATTTCAAAATTTATGTTTGATTACTATTTAAATAATATTAAATATTTCTCTTTAATTTCTAAAATTTAAATTGTTTTTCTAAATCTATCGTTACTTGAGCTTCAAAAAGAAAATAATTTTCAGCATTTACTTTGCTAAACAATCTCAAAAATATGTTACGGGAGTATATGGAAGTACTCCGATGAAACAAATATTCACTCAAAAACTGTTGCAAATAATAATATGATAGATTAAAGCATTGCAAATACAGTATATATACGAAAATAAACCCGTTTTAGAGATAATAAAAACAGTACTCTGCGTCATGACCGACAAGAAGGGCACCCCACTTCCACGAGTACTTTTCTGCCCCAGATCAGCAACAGAAGGACCCACGTGGTAGAACGTAGGACAAAAATGTTGCCAGAATTACAAAAATTGAGCATAGAAAAGATGTTGCCTATGATGGCATATATTCTCCTGTCTTCCGCCATGTGTGCTATTCTACCTCAGTTGCCGATCTGACATGAGTAAGTGATGCCGCGATACATGACAGTTCTGAAGAAGAAAGCTTCTTTTTTATCTTTGAAACGGGTAGACCAGTTTATTTTTTCATATATATTGTAATTACGAAGTTTTATTTCATTTTTATGCCAATGAAGTTTCATCACAGGAAAAATTAACTTTTATAATCTATACATGCAGACGCAAAAATTTCCTAAATTAATGTTACGCCAATAAAAAAAAATACTTTTGTATGCACATACGTTTGTGAAACCTTCTTTTGAAAAATGGACTTTAAATCAAATTAAATATCAAACTTCAATAGCAGATGAAATTTGGAAAATCAATTAAGATGTGCAATAGAAGTAGATCTGAAAAAAAGGATTGTGATTGCAGATAAAAGAAAGCATTTAATGCCTTTCTATCATAAAATAAGTGAATAACCTGCATTTTTATATAATTCTATTTTTAAAATATTGTTCATTTTGCGTGTGATCCACAGAATGATTTGAATTGACTAAGCCTGGAATTGATTAATCATTAAGATATTTTTTTTATCTATTTTTAACACTTTACAACAAAGTTGAAAAGTGTTTATGACTTTGTTCATTCTGTCTGTCTGTCTGTCTGTCTGTCTGTCTGTCTGTCTGTCCGTTAGCACGATAACTGCCGTAAAAATGAGTTTATCAAAATGAAATTTTAGTATGTTGTTCAGACGGTCTGTAGGACCTATGGGAATATAAATAAATAATATCACCCAATTAGTTTTTTATTGAACCCGGGTTGAAAAAATGAAATACATTGAACCCTATGGGACCTAATTTTTCAAACATTTTTTAAGTAAATTTAAAATTCACGAATTGCTTCGAAATTTTTAGGAAATATTCACATTATCCCATAGAATATATAAAAAAAAAATTCAGTAAAATATGTTAAGTAGTTTTTTAATTAAAAAAATTATTTAATATAGGGAAAAAAACAAATTCAATTAAATTCTGACTTTGGGATATCTTCCAGAAAGAAAAGAGAGAGATATTATATAATAAATATCTCTCCATTCGTTTAAACGTTTTGCATATGGGAGTGGCTTCATATTTTAAAATAAATTTGGTAGATAACAATTTTTCATTTTTTTTAAATTTTATATAACTCTTCATGATAAATTTAATTGATGGCATTTTAAATGCACTTTCCTACGTCCTAGAGAGTTAAAATTTGGTACACAGCTTAAATTTGTTGAACATTTTATTCGACAAAAATTTGATGGATCTTTAAATATAGATCATACATTTTTTTCGAAATGGCCTGAAAATAATCCCCGTTCACTTCTATAAATCATTGGTGTAATATTGTTAAAAATTCTGATGTGGACAGCACAAGTCTTTCCCTGCAGACTCATATTCGTTCTCTTTATTTATTCAATGATAATTTGAGTTTATCTGCACAATATAAGTATTTTAAATGACATTGAATTTGCACGTTAAACTTAAATTAAGTTCTCATTTGATAGCTGAACTTATTGTCAAAGGTGGCGTAGCGAAAACGCGAAAAAACTAGAATATCTCAAGAACGGCTAGTCCTAGAGTAATGGGGTTAGTCTTATTCTTTTTGTTGTCAAAAATCATATATAAAATAGGAATTTAATTGATATAATTGAGCACACGTAGTCTTTTATTTTTATATATAACGATTTTTGCTGGCCATTTCGCAAAAATAGCCCGTTCCTTTTTCCCGAATCGTAGTAGAATAACCTACAAATGATTTATATACAAAATTTTGTTAAATTTGGTATATAAATCACTTGTAGGTTATTGAAATATTATACTCCAAATTTTGTTAAATTTGGTTCATTAGTTTTTAGCTAGAGTGGATAAAGGCAATTTCTGCGGCCATTTCGCAAAGAAGGCAGATTCTTTTATTACGAATCGTACTATAATCTAATGAACATCAGGATTTCCCACAAAAAACATACCTACCAAATTGTATGAAATTCGGTCCATTAGTTTTTCAATTAGAGTGGATGTAATATCCACACAGACACACAGAAACATACACAGATACACCCTTACACACACAGACGTCTCCGGCCGTCCAACTAGTTACTCTAAGTCCTCTGGACGAGTCGGACGGTCTGGGTCTTCAACACACAGACGTCTTCCTAAAAGTAGTTTTTTCGTGTTCTAGAAGTCCCAAAACGTGTAGATACTTTGAAAATTCGAGTTCCGATCTTCGGCACGATTCCAATACTTTGAGTACATACACATACACATATATATTATCTGTGTATCTAAATTCCGTGCCTATGCAATTACAATAGTTGTGATTTTAAATGATCCCTAAACTTTTATTATTTCTTCAAGGAAGCCTAATTTTAACATATGCAGAATGCAAATATCTCAAGCGATTGTAAGATGAATTACATAAGAATTGCTGAATTTTTTTCACACAAAATTATTTAGCTCTGGAGTCTGGAATACAAGTTATATGAATGAAATATTCATTGATTTTGCATAAAGAATCAGATGATTTATATTTCGATACAGTTTTAAATATTTAAGTATAATAAATTACTGTAGTACTGTGATAATGTAAAAGATATTACCACTGAATGAATCACATTTTAAAAATTTTTAAATGAAATTACATTTCAGTTGGAAAGTGTTTCATAATCAATGCTTATGCATGATTGATCTTTCTTGTTGTTAGCTGCAGCTGTTTTCGCAGCTTACTAGATATAAGGAAATATATATTGTTCATCCTTTCATCATTAAATGAAATCATTTTATATATAAATTAACTCACAGAATATTAGTGGTACATATAAGCCGTATGCAAAGCCATTTCACTTTAAATATTTCGCAGTCTCATACTCTACAGTGTGATAAAATGTAGTTGCCTGTTTTGGGATGAACAAAGGGCTGCTTAAATAGCTGTTGCTGAAAAAAATGTATCTGTTACTTGTCGGGCCATAAATAAAAGTGCATAATAAAATGAAATTTAAACTTTGAATGGCAAAATTGGTGACGATATGAACACACTTTGAATGTTAATCGTCAGATTATTAAATGAAATTATTTTTTATATAAAATTAACTCACAGAATATTACGGGTACATGTAAGTCGTATGCAAAGCCATTTCACTTTAAATATTTCGTAGTCTCATACTCTACAGTGTGATAAAATGTAGTTGCCGGTTTTGGGATGAACTAAGGGCTGTTCAAATAGCTGTTGTTGAAAAAGAAATGTACCTGTAACCTGTCGGGCAGTAAATAAAATGAAATGAAATTTAAATTTAGAATAGCAAAATTGGAGACGATATAATGAAAACAACGAAAAGTTTTTTTTTTAATTTCTGTATTTTCATGGTCACTTTAGCACATGTGGAAATAGTGATTTGTAGTAAACATACGTTAAAAAATTTAGTTCCATATTTACTGCAAATAACACTATTTTATACCCCAAGAAAATTTCAAATTAGAAAAATGGCAGTGGTTACATGTAGGCGTGGCCAAATATACTATTGGCTATTCCTAACGAAATGTTGATATTTTCTAAACAGTGATTTTCTAGAATTGAACATAATTGTTAGAATTTTCAATTTGCTTAATTTCTTATTGGAGTCAAGTTTGTCGTAAACCTACTAGTTTTCATAAGGCGTGATCTTCATATTAAATGCTGTAGTAACTTAAATTTTTCAAAGGGTGACATCCCCTTTTGATAAGATATTCTGATTCTCCAGGTCATAACACTCAGAATTCATATAAAATTTATGTAATTTACTCAAGTCGTTGGGGAGTTATGACTGCTTGAAATTTCGATCTGTTAATGTTAATAGGCAGCGGTTTGTCTTTAATATTTTTCAAAATAATTTGTCTATAAAACTAATTTATATTTTATATTGTGATACTACCTAACCGAAACAAAATGCATACCATATTTCTAAGATTCTCCAGGTCAAAGTACTCAGAAAGTATATAAAATTAAATTTCAATATTTTACACAAGTCGTTGGGGGGGGGGGGGTGACTGCTTGAAATTTCAAGCTTATAATGTTAAATCGGGACTGTTTTTCTTTTACATGTTTTAAAATAATTTGTCTATCAGACCAATTCTTGTTTTATGTTATGATTTTAATTGACCAAAATAAAATGCATAATACCATTTTTCATATTTAAACACACTTTTAACATTAATTATGAAAGCCCTATTTGAAAAAGATATGAATAGCAATGTGGTAAATTTGATGACAATTAATTCATTACTGCCGGAAACCTTGGTGTGAAAAATTTTAGTTCCTTCCAGTAGTTATTGAAATGCAGACAGACCTATATCCAAAACGCTTCATTTTGAAGCTTTTTGGGGACTGTCCATCAATTGCCGATAGAATTTACTTTTTTTGATTGGCTGTACAACGTCTCCTTTACAACTATTTGAGAGGGTATAGAAATTAGAGAACTCATCGAGCTTATTATAAACAATAGACCTTAACAATACGCCCCGCTTAGAACAATAAATACAACATTACGCTGAGAGGGTACACATGGCTATGCTACGACTGCTGCGCTATCTTTAAGTGCTTTTAACTACAATAGTGTTCTTGGAGTAGCTCTTGATCTCGAATATTGCCGCAATACGCATATGCCAGCTGCGCAAGCGTAGGGAGCACCAATTCACTCTGATACATGTTGTTGTTGAGACCCAGACTGTCCGACCTACCAGAAAGGTGTAAAGGTAACAGTTTGGACGGCCGGGAAGTGCCACTCAATTTAGACCGGAACCCAGTTGGAAAGGCATCCACAGGGACCGTACCCTGCTTTTCCTACCACCAACCTCTCGGAAGGACTTACGGACCCACATGTTTAAAGTGATCGTGCTCCGCATGAACACGGCGGCAGTTGTGGCAGCGTGCAAACCCAGCGCGCAAACCACCGGGCTACCGCGTCCGAAATGTGTTAACAGCAGGCGGTGTTCCCAGGTGGTCACCCACCCAAGTACTAACCGCGCCCGATGCTGCTTGACTTCGGTGATCTAACGAGAACCGGTGTTTTCCGCACGGTAGGGCCGTTGGCTACTCTGATACATGTAAAAGATATAACTGCTTCGCGAGCATAATGTGTCCTACATACGCACCTAAATACACTCATTGCCATAAAAATTTGCGCACAAAGAAGTAATTGTGGGTTCGTAATGAAACTTGGCATGAGAGTATGTGTCAGGCAGATATGCAAATGATTAGAAAGGCAGCGTGATTTCGCATTGCGTAATGCCACCAGAGGGCGTTGAACTGCGTTCTGTTGGTACCCATTCATAGATACTAAGTTGGGTCTGTGATCATATTAGGGTGAAGATCCGGAGCACAAGGCAATAGAGGCTTGATCAATGCAGGCGGGCGCGAATCTGCGGGTGATTGGATCGGACCAGCGAAGAGGAATATCGGAGATCATGACGGTGGGAACGCTCGGGAAGTTCCGAATCAGTCAACAGGACGAGGAGTCGAACATTACTGCTGAGGAAGAAGATTTTGGATAGCAGGCCGGGATGGCGTCATATGCTGAGATGGTGAGATGTGGATTACGTGTTAGCATGATTGGCAAATGACCAGACACAGATGAGTTAGAATAATTTCTCTTCATTTATTTACGGCGTCGAATGAGCATATTTCAAATATACAGTAGGAATTTAAGACATCATATTCATTAACATCACTGCTTGAAAGACGAGTAAGAATTCTTGACATACAGAAACAAACGTCATTGTATGCGACCCCGACGTTGAAAACAGACATCTCGATGGGAAATCGGAAATACGATATTTTTCTACGAATCCTTTTATTTACACCAAAAGCATGGAGAGATCAATTTATAATTTTAGACTTTTAATATATTCCGACTAATTATTTTAGAATAAAGAATTTCGCTTTATGCCCCGAGGGTAACGAGACCAGCTTAGGAATTCATCGCCATCTGACGCTAATTACATTTTTCATAAGTCAGCGTCTTAGTGTAAGTGCGCTCGCGCGTGACGTTACAAAAATAGCACCAATACATTTGAATATGAAATGTATATCCGGGTTAACCCTCGAAGCTCCAGGAATGCATCATAACGCCGAGGGTTAATGACACAGACAGAGAGACTCCTGAGGTCAAAGCGATTTGGCGATTTATGAATTTGGAATACAAAATAAGAATGGAATTCCGAATCGAAAACGAAATTAAACTTTTCCCAATGTAATAGAACAAAATGGAATTTTGAAATCGCGTTTCCTAAAATGAAATTTAGAAGAATTTCATTAATAAACTGGTGAAGGGGGGGGGGTAGTAAGTAGTTCATAACAGTTCTCCCTGGCTCAGAAAAAAGGTGCGCAGAGGCTTTTTGCCTGTACTTAATCTGTTGCATATTGACCCTTTTTTATTAGAGATGCCATTACGCCACCATCGAAGACCATATGATCAGCTGTCAGTGTTCGAGAGGGGAAGAACGATCGGGATGATGGAAACCGGGTAGTCAGCTCGGCCAGTAGTCCTCCACATAGGACGTTCTGACTTTACTGTGAGGAGGTGTTGGGACCCGTGGACGAGAGAGAGGTCGCATACATTGTGGTCAGGCTCAGGATGCCTTCGGTAGACCAATAACCCAGAAGACCGTCGCATCACCAGACACTCACGCACAGCGCCAACTGCATCATTGTCCGCCATCCGGACACAGCACCTTCACTATAGGTCCCTGTGTCTGTCCGTACCATTGCGAGGCGCCTGATTGAAGGACATTTGGTATCGCAGCTCCTATTACGTGTGCTGCCAATGACACCCATCCATGTCGCCTCTTTTTGGAGTGGTGTCACGTTCGACGGGATTGAACCGCAACCGAATGGAGCCAGGTCGTCTTCAGTGACGAATCGAGATTCAATTTGTACAGTGATTACAACCGTGTACGTGTGTGGAGGCACCGTGGAGAAAGCTTCAATCCTGCCTTCGCTTTACAGCGTCACACAGCTCCTACAGCTGAGTGATGGTATGAGTTGCCGTCACCTCTAATATTGATTCACGGAACCATGACAGCCAAGCTGTATGTTAGTGACATACTTCAGCCACATGTGTTGCCACTGATGACAGGGTTCCCTGGAGGCGTTTTTCAGCAGACGAATGCTCGGCCACACACAGCAATGGTGTCACAGGAATGATTTCGCCACATTACCACCCTTCCCTGGCCTACCAGATCTCCAGATTTGTCACCGATCGAGCATGTCGGGGATCACTTGGGACAGAAAGTTGGATAGCCTACGATTATGGTCGAACTAGAGGCGCCCTTGCAACAACTGTGGAGTGAGATGAAGCAGGACACCATACGAGACCTGCATGCGTCAATGCCCACTCGTATCGCATCGTGTATTCAGGCTAGAAGTGGTACAACAGGATACCAGAACCTCCACTCATTTGTAGCTTTTCCTGTAATAAATGATCCTTTTGCTTTGATTTTGTAATCACTTACTTATATCAACGCTGCACTCACAAATATAAAAAATTGTTCGATTTTGACATATCTTTCTTGTTGCACAAATTTTTATGGCAATGAGCTTACGTCATTGCTCGAAATACATCTTAAAAAGCGTGTTCCGCTGGTATTCACGCAATCTGTGCAAATACATAAACTATAATATAATTTCGTATCCAAACTTAACGATTCACAGGATCACAAAATAAGAAGAAGTTAATTACCGCAATCGGTACTTTGTACATAAACTATAACATAATTTTTTATCCAAACTTAACGATTCCCAGGATCACAAAATAAGAAAAAACTACTTTTGTTATTTCGTATTTAAATTATGTACTTGGTTACAGCAACGCTGCTTGTAGCAAACGGCGAGATCTCTCTCTAAAATGGTGAAAAAAAATATCTTTCGGAAATCTATAAAATACGCAGGAATTCCTTATTATTCATTTACTGCAATCTATAACACAAAATCACCTCTTTTGAAATATAGCATTAAAGTTGAAAATTAATTTTTAGATTTGGCAAATTTTCAGATTGACAATCCTAGTCATAGTGGATCCTAATCAGAGTGGATCCTAGTCTTAGACGATGAATCCTAGTGATTGGATCCTAGTCATAGTGGTGAAATTTTCTAGTTTTCTTTATGTCTTCAGAACTTTGGAGCCGTATTCCTCATTCAACACCTCTTCGTCTCTATATATCATGCATAACTCGTATGAAACAGACCCCCCCCCCCTTATAGAAAGAAGAGAAGATCTGTTCATCTGCTATGAGATTGAAAACTTATGAAAAGTTCATAAACATTCATAGTCCCCCACTTTGTTCCGGTCTAATTTGGGTGGCACTTCCCGGCCGTCCAAACAGTTACCTTGCACCTTTCTGGTAGGTCGGACGGTCTGGGTCTCAACAACAACTTAAACATTCATAGGAAATTCAGGAATAGATTTGAGGAAGGGTGATATATCAACTGGGAATTGTAGATCTAAAAGTACAACTTTTGTCCTGCGGGGACTTGACACAAACTTGGTTAATTTTGAGATTTCATAACTGTTTTGTAAAGAGATTATTGTTTCTTGTATCTGGCTTCTTTCGTAAGATTTTATAAAATAATTTTTAGGGATTCTATGTATGTTCAAGTTATACTAAACATCATCTATAATATCTACATTATTTGGACTAACTATGTGGCACCAAATGCGTCTTTGTGATTGAGAAAATAAGTGCAAACGTCGTATTTATCAATATTTGATGTCATTTCATGTTTTTCAAATAAAAAACCTAAGAATAATTTTGTTACTAAATAAGATTACCGTCGATAGAAATGAACTATCTAATTTAAGAATTTAAACGGGCGTCCGTAAATTCTTTGTCAATATATCTAACGATCTTTTGTTATTAAATATATAAAAATCGTGTTTCGATGAATATTTTTCACGCATAATAAATAAAGTATTTGTAAAAACTATAATTATCATTTTCAAGCATATCAAACAAAGGTATGCTAAATTTCCTTATAGAAAAAGCGGAAAATGTAAAGATTCCTACTAAACGAATTCTTCAAACTCTTTTAAAAATGGCTTTAAAAATTTCTTCCATAGAAAGTTTTAAAAGTTTGTGTTTAATTATCATTTAATTAATATTAAGTATTCCAGTTTCAAACATGATAACGATGTTGTTTTGTTATTTTAAAATTTCAAACTCCTCACGTTGTTCAGTAAGTAAAGAATTTTTCGTTCACGGGATAAACATATTTATCACTTTACAGTGTTTATGAAACATTTTGACTAAGTAATTAATTTTACCTTTTGATGGAATCTGTGATGAAATATTTAAAAGAAGTTTCACCAGGAAAGATGAATAATAAAGCTATATCAGATTTCTCGCACAAAGAAGTTCCTGTAAATTATTTTTCTAAAATAATAAAATGTGTGTATGCAACATTTGCAAGACTGAAATTTACACAAATCTCAACGTATATAATCTTGAATTTGTTGATAAAACAATATTTTTTCGTTTAGTTCACGCTGCTGTAAAATATGCCCACAGCTGATTTGTAAAATGAAGAATTAAATTAAGTTTATTTGTTTAATTGTAGCAGCCGAAAATATTAAAGAACATAATATACAGTCCTTTTGCTGGTGCTTTCCAAGTTTAATTGGGATTGGATGATCTTGGTGCTATATTGTTCTTTTTATGCACATGGTAGGACACCAATAAATAATATACACTTTGCAAAGGATGAAGGAAACTGGAGCGACGTAAATAAGCATAAATAACACAATAATGCAGCATACAACTGCTTCGAGGATACGTTGGACTCCCTTCGTCAGTGCAAGAGAATAATAAAGCCGAAGTCCAAAAGAAGAATGACGCAAATAGAAGAAACATAGGAGGTTAGGACCTAAGGCGGGGATTAATACGTGAACATTCTAACTTGAAAACACAATATAAAATCACAAAACACTTCCCTTGAAAAAATCTAAAAGTATTAACTAACTTTCCTTAATACACTATGAAGATGTTCCATAAATTTCATCTACAATATGTCCCATTCAATCCTATAATAATTCTCCCATCAAAAATGCAATTATAGTTATCTGGCTTAGGTATGTGCTTCTGCTCATTGTTTAAAATACTTCATCTAGCATCTGGATACCCGCTATCGAGAGAGATAAATATCAAAGTGCTGCAAAATGCATGCATTAAGCCTACCTCGAATCTTTCAGGATTCTTTCACGATTTCCGGGCTGACTTCCAGCCTTTGATATTGTAATGCCAGAAATGTAAAGTAATAAATATTTGGAAGGATGAAAAAATAATGGAACCAGGAATGCGGGCGGATTATCCCCACGCTAAGCAGATGGGCGATAATATACAGGTGGCCCCATATCTTACATACCACGCCCATGTTTACATACCACACTAAGCCGTTTGGCGGCAACCGAGACGGCGACGCCATGTCTACGGATTAGCTCTCAGCTCTACATTTCAGCACGTGGACCGCCGACCGAAAAAGGGATATAAGTGAGAGTTGCTCGAAGTGGGGGTCAGAATTGGTCAAGGCAGGCTGTTGGAGTTAGACTAGTCAAGAAGAAGCGACGGTAGCAGAGTTAAGAGTTGTGTGTGCGTCTCTGATATAGGAATTCGAAGGAGAGCTCATGTTCATCTGGTATTGCAAGTGTAAAGTGTGACAAAGCATCGGTGTTACCCAAGTTATATGAAAGAAGATCAGGTACTGTACAATTAAACTATATGAGGATAACCCCTTTGTCTAAATTTGTGTTTTTAAGGAAAAGCTAATTAATGCATCCCACCACGTGCTCCAACCAAATATCAATTCATCTGGCATTACACCCCCCGAACTACCATTGAGATGTATTCCACTATTGTGATATTTATTTAATTTGTAAAACTAAAGAGTGTAAATTGAGTATGTGATAAATAAATGTTTGTTCCTTTACTATTAACCTTAATTTTTAGTTTGTTAACTTAGTATCCCGTTAAGCACAGAAATAGGTGGGTTTTGCGGCCACCAACGCAATGTACACAGCAGTAAGTTTTAGAACAGATTAAATGTATAATTAATATACTAATAAATAATTAATTTAATGTAAAATGCATTTTTTGACAATATTAATTTTAATCAACAAAATTAATAATCGGCACATTTGGTGCTCGTGACTTTAGCAGTAACGGGAATAAAATAAGGATTTATGAAATTAATAAAAATAAAAGGAATAATAATAATAAAAAATAAATATTGATAAGGTTGGACAACTGGTGGCGACATAGATGATTGTGAAAATATTGTGCACAATTCTCATTTCTCCTTATGTTATATGTATGATTATGTAAAGTTTTATCAATGAAATGGAAAAAATGGTTCTTTTAAATGAGATCAAAGGTATAATTAGAAAAATGGGATATAGGAATGGGACCAGTTAAAAAAGTGGTGAAAAGTTCAAGTTTGAAAGAAGATTCAAAAATATCAAATAAAAATTATAGTAAATTGGATAGAAATAATAAAAATATGGATATTCCAGTAATGCAGATCCTGCCATTATTTAGTGGGAGTAAGGAGGAAGATATAAATTTCTTTATAAAACAATTTGATGAATTAGCGGAGTTAGCAAGTTGGAAGGAAGAGCATAAAGTGGCTATCATTAAAACCAGATTAAAAGATAAGGCTATGCAGTTTTTAATTCAAAACCCTGAATTACAAAACGAAAAGGAGTTTGATAAAATAAAAATATTACTAATAAATAAATTTTCAAACAGAATAACGATAACGCAAGAACAGGACGCTTTCAATAAAATAAAACAAACGCCTGATATGTCAGTGGACGAGCTTGTGCTAAAAATAAAAAACGCAGCGCGTAAATTTTTGAACCTTAAGGATACAACAGATGGAGAGGTAGAGAAAATAACCAATAAAATAATGTTGGGAAAATTCATTAGCGCATTACGCCCTGATTTGGCAATTGAAGTGAAGAAAAAAGATCCGCAGCGGTTTGAAGATGCCATAAAAGATGCCGAACTGTTTGAAATAATTCTTAATGATAGGACTCCAGAAGAATCACATAACGAACTGAAAGAAATGTTACTTACAACACAGGTTCAAGATTTGACTTTAGAAATTAATAAATTAAAATTGCAAAATATACCAAATCAATCCATGGAACGGGCTGTTTTTTGCATAGGGTGCGGAAAAAATGGACATTATTTCTCAGATTGCTGGTACAATGAGTGTAATACTGCATTTGCAAGGAATCCCAAACGAATGAATTATCAGCAATATGGGTTGGAGCAAACAAATTATATCAGAGGAAACAGAAACGAAAATCGCAGAAATTTTGAACGAGGAGGATATAATAGAAATAATAGGGAATATCAAGGAAATAATAATGATCAAAGAAATTATTACGATCAATTAAAAACCAACGTAGAAAATAGAGAGAGGCAAAGTATAAGAGGAAATTTTAGGGGGCGCAACGGAAGAAATATAAGATCAAACACATATGAGAGAAACAATAATAATAGTAATTTAAACTAAGAGCTGGAATTTGGGACCAAGGAACGAATCGTACAAATTCCAGAGAAATAAATAAATTCGGTTCACAAACATATAGAAATAACAAAAATGGAGATGACTGGCAAAACTATACAAATTTGGAGAGAGGACAATATTATGAAAATAATGATAAAGCAAAATATGATACCAAAAGTATCCTTTCAAGCGAATGTGAAAACGTATCTAGCCCACAATTACCGATGGTAGAAATAGATTGCAAAGGAATAAAAATAATAAGTGTAATTGATAGTGGGGCTCAAGTTAGTATTATAGATTTGGAAACATTTCAAAAACTAAAACAGAATAGAAATGTAAAAATAAAATACATAACCAGAAGAGTAATACTTCAGACGTTTACTAAAGAAAATATAGAATTTTTAAATTGCATTCAATTTTCATTTAGAATTGGGGAAAAGGCATGCAAAAATTATTTTTTCGTGACAAAACAGAACTTTCAGGGGCAATATAAAATGCTTTTAGGCTACGACTTTTTATCCTCACATAAAGCAATTTTAAATACAAAAGATAACGAAGTACAATTTGGGAATACTGCGATTAAATTGTATAAAAGTGAAAATACAAACCCAATACAGAATTCAAAACAAAAACCACAAAGCCAGGGAATTCGCGATGAAAATAGATATAATAGTAATTATGAAAATTATAATACTGATGACGACGAATATGAGGAAATAAATAGTTGTTATAATGAATCCAATAATGAGAATGAAGATAGAATAAGCGATGATAATGATGACGACGAATATGAGGAAATAAATAATTGTTGTAATGAATTCAATAATGAGAATGAAGGTAGAATAAGCGAGGATAATGAAAGCGATAACGATAGAAAAAACGCTAATATGCAAAATTGTAGCACTCGCGATAATGTAAATGATGAAAAATGGTTACCAAGTTCTAATGAAAGTAATAAGAATAAGAATGTTAAAAAGAAAGAGGAAAAGCAGATTTTCGCTAAATTGAAAAGAAAAATAACATTAAAGCCAGGGGAGTCAGAAATAGTCCAATTGATTTTGTCACAGGAATTAAATGAGGGACAGGATGTTTTATTTTCTCCAATAAAAATGGCAAGAACATTAATCACGGAGGAAGCGATCCAAAGTATAGAAAATAAAAATAAGATTAGAATGTTGTTATACAATGAAAAAAATTGCCAAATTACACTTAATAAAAACATGAACGTGGGTATAATAACAGAACAAATCGAAATTGTTGATACAAAAAATAAAAGCAGTAAACCCACGTTGGAAATTAATAATATTCAAAATTTAAATAAAACAGATTATCAACAAATTCGGGAATTAAGAAAGAAAGAAATATCTCCAGACGATTTTCAAGTACAGCACTTAAATAAGGAAGATAGAAATAAAGTTATTGCATTAATGATGACCAATACAGAGGTTTTTTCAAAGTCATATGCTACCCTAGGTAAAACATCAGCAATAGTACCGAAAATCGAACTTATGCACAATTATCCTATTCAGAGTCGACCATACCCAATTCCGAGAGCAGTACGAGAAATTGCGCAAAAAGAAATTAGGGAATTATTGGAAAATGACATTATTGAAAGTTCACAAAGCACGTACGCTAGTCCCATTATTCTTGTAAAGAAACCAAGTAAACCAAATGAAGAACCTAAATATAGACTTGCTATTGATTATAGGGCCATAAACGCGTATTTACCACTTTTGCCAATAAACTTACCAAAGGTGAAGGATATATTACAAAATATCGCTGGTAGTAAAATTTATACAGTTATGGATTTGAAGGCGGCGTTTTTTCAGATCGAACTAAGAAAACAAGATAGAAAGGCCTTAACGTTCACAACTTTTATGGGAAATTTTAATCCTAAAAGAATTCCGTTTGGTCTTAAAAACTCAGGAGCATATTTTCAACTTTTAATGAATAAAGTGTTAGGAGATCTATCAGAGTTAAAAATATACTTTTACTTAGATGACTTAGTCATATGCGCACAAAATAACGACGAAATGTTAGAGAAAATCAAAATTGTTTTCCAAAGATTGAAAGAAAATAATTTAACACTCGACCCGGCGAAGTTACAGATATGCAAATCGCAAATTGAATTTTTAGGATATAAAGTAAATGCGAATGGTATAAGCCCATCAATAAAAAACTGTGCAAAAGTGCAAAATTTCAAACAACCCCAAACGGTTAAACAAGTAAAAAGCTTTCTTGGGACAACAAACTATTTTAGAGGTCTGATAAAAAATTATGCACAAATTGCAGAACCGTTGGTAAATTTGACAAAAAAGAATGTTAGGTTCGAGTGGAATAATGAATGTAGAAAAGCTTTTGAAAAATTAAAAAATGCAATTTTTAAAGAACCAGTTGTAAGACAGCCTGATGAAGTAAACCCGTTTGTCTTAACTACGGATGGCTCAGGTAAGGGAATTAGTAGTATTTTGATGCAAAGGGTAAATGGAGTCGATCATGTTATCGAATTTTATTCAAGACCTGTGAACCCGGCAGAGAAGCGTTATCCTGCAATAAAGCTAGAATTGCTAGCTATACACGCATCCTTACAACACTTCAGAGAATATCTGTTCGGAAGGAGTTTCACCTTGCTGAGTGACGCAAAATCCCTTATGTACCACATAAAATTAGATAAAATGCCAAATATCATATCGAGGTGGCTAATTGACATAAGTCAGTATGATTTTAAATTCAAATATCAAAAAGGTGAAAATAACGCAAGTGATTATTGCTCGAGATATGTGTTTGACAATGATAACCAAATCAAATATGTAAATACTTTAATTAAAAATGATGAGATAAATGTGGAGAAAATATTAGAGCAACAAATGGTAGATGAAAAATTAAGTAAAATTAGAGAGGAATTACAAAAAGGAAGAAACCGATATCACAATAACAAGGTATACTATATTGATAGCCAAAATAAACTGTTAATGGTAAAGAAGGAAAATAAAAGACAAACGTATAGGAAAATAAATGAGAATAAGATTGTAATACCGCACTCGCTAAAGGGAAAGATAATAGAGATAGCACATTTCCCTCATTTTGGAGTAAAAAAGACATACCAATTACTTTCAAGAAAATATTTTTGGATAGGGGCTTTCCAAGACGTGGAAAATTTTTGTAAGTCTTGTAATCAATGCTTATTAGTAAAACACAAAAATATACCACCAGCCAGACTTCAGGCTATGCCAGAAATATTAAAACCAGGAATATATTTACAACTGGATTGCGTAGGAAAACTACCGCGCAGTAATGGAGGAAATAATTTTGTAATTACAATTGTAGACATGTTTTCACGATACTTTGAGGCCTATGCAGTCAGAGACATTACTGCTAAAACAATAGTGAATAAGCTAACAAACTTCGTGACAACTTATGGAGTTCCAATTATTATTCAAAGCGATAATGCTCAAATTTTTAAAAGTAAAGAATACATAGATTTTACAAATGCATTAAATATTGAAAGGCGATACAGTTCGGTTTATTTCCCAAGTTCTTTAGGTCGTTGTGAAAGAATACACAGAGACATGAAACAATGTATAATGTGTTTGTCAAAGACTACGTTTGAATGGGATGAATCTTTAAAATGGTTTAAGTTTTATGTGAATAATACTATTAACAGTAATACAGGATTTGAGCCTTCATTCCTGTTCTATCTTAGAGATTTATCATTGCCATTTGAAAATATTAAACAAACAAACATACCAAGTAAGGAAGAAATAGATATAATGTATAGTGATGTAAATAATTATAAAAATTATGTGGCACAGCATTTAAAAAATATAGATAAAGTCGTGAAAGACGCATCGGAACAACAAAAGCTGATAAATGACAAACAAATAAAGAAATATAAAATAGTGAGAAAAAACGATATATTTATAGGAGCGACAGTGTACCTAAAAAAGTTCCTAAAACCAAGGGTATTAGAGGATCGATATGATGGACCATTTAGAATTACGAAATTAGTCCGAAATAATAATGTTATAATATGTCTTAAAAGTGATGAAAATAAAACTTATAAAGTGCACATAAATAAACTATACATGGCAGCGGAGCGAAAACAATATTTGAAAGATAGTGACGAAAGCGAATCAAACCACACACACACACAGGACAAAGAAAAAAATCAAAATGAGAAAGTGATTAGAAATAATGATCAAAGTCAAATTAAGGAAGGGAAGGTCACTAAAGAAAAGCAATTAAACTGTGAAAATAATAGAAATGATGATGAGGTTTGTTATAATGCCAGAGGGTATAATTTTCGCCCTCGAATTGTTGTAAATAGTAATTTCATAAAACAAAGAATATGAAAAATATGTAAAAAGTTTGTAATTAATGTCATAAATAGAAAGTGATAATTGAGTGTATATGTATATGTTTTTATGTTTTAAATTGTGGATATAAGTATATTTCAAAAAGTATGTTATGTATTTCTGACATTACATATATGGCAAGTTCAAAAAAAAAAAAAAAAAAAAAAAAAAAAAAAAAAAAAAAAAAAAAAAAAGTGAAATAACAAAGTAATTTATAAATAATATGGTGGTATGGAATTCAACCATAACCAAGAATCGGAAGTTGATAGTTGCACTACTACAATATGTTACAAAATGAAATGATAACAAGAAAATGTATAATAATAATAAAGTAATGAATGCTGTTATGTAATGATATGTCGTATGTAAATAATTATGTAAAAGGAGAAATGAAAATTATGCATTGCAAATAATATATATCAAAATTTACAATTTAATAATAATGTGAATGTTGGTAATCCTCATGTAATTTATGGTACATTATGTCAATTATGAATAATGGACTAACTTGACAGGGAACTATCAAGAAACTACAAAGAACTATCAAAGCTATGAGTTGTACGAGGCTAAAAAGTGGAACTCAGCCTTTCTCACGATGGATGAACTTATGTGTTTGCGAGGAACCATTGTGAACTTAATTTCTTACCACTGGGGTGAAACTGTGGGAGAGTAACTTTTGGACTTTTTTTTCGCGGGGGGGTGAGAATGTAATGCCAGAAATGTAAAGTAATAAATATTTGGAAGGATGAAAAAATAATGGAACCAGGAATGCGGGCGGATTATCCCCACGCTAAGCAGATGGGCGATAATATACAGGTGGCCCCATATCTTACATACCACGCCCATGTTTACATACCACACTAAGCCGTTTGGCGGCAACCGAGACGGCGACGCCATGTCTACGGATTAGCTCTCAGCTCTACATTTCAGCACGTGGACCGCCGACCGAAAAAGGGATATAAGTGAGAGTTGCTCGAAGTGGGGGTCAGAATTGGTCAAGGCAGGCTGTTGGAGTTAGACTAGTCAAGAAGAAGCGACGGTAGCAGAGTTAAGAGTTGTGTGTGCGTCTCTGATATAGGAATTCGAAGGAGAGCTCATGTTCATCTGGTATTGCAAGTGTAAAGTGTGACAAAGCATCGGTGTTACCCAAGTTATATGAAAGAAGATCAGGTACTGTACAATTAAACTATATGAGGATAACCCCTTTGTCTAAATTTGTGTTTTTAAGGAAAAGCTAATTAATGCATCCCACCACGTGCTCCAACCAAATATCAATTCATCTGGCATTACACCCCCCGAACTACTATTGAGATGTATTCCACTATTGTGATATTTATTTAATTTGTAAAACTAAAGAGTGTAAATTGAGTATGTGATAAATAAATGTTTGTTCCTTTACTATTAACCTTAATTTTTAGTTTGTTAACTTAGTATCCCGTTAAGCACAGAAATAGGTGGGTTTTGCGGCCACCAACGCAATGTACACAGCAGTAAGTTTTAGAACAGATTAAATGTATAATTAATATACTAATAAATAATTAATTTAATGTAAAATGCATTTTTTGACAATATTAATTTTAATCAACAAAATTAATAATCGGCACAGATATCATCCAAATATTTTGGAGATACTGCACTCTCTGGAATTCCAGAATTAAGTCCGTAAAAACTCGCTCAAAATCTGACTCTCTTTGAAATCGCCTGCAAAATTGTCGCCTCCAACTTATTTACGCCCGTGGTCGTCATTGGCCTGACATCCAAGCCCCTGCTATGTAGTAATTGGTGAGCATCGAGTTACATATGTGCTATTGGTCAAATGTTGACACTGAGGTTTGGCTAGAGACCCTGAAATTATTGTGGCAGCTGTGCTGTCTTCAGTGACGATCAAAATGTCACTTTTTCCGCTGCCCCCCTCCGGTGCGGCGCCCTCTGTAATTCAAGCGCCTCTGTTGACGAAGTCGAAGAGGCTCTGGCCTATTTCCGTTCGTTTGTCCGGAGAACCTTGTAAACATTGCCTAAAATACGTAGGGACCATCTCCATAGGTGGTGATTCTCTCTAAACTTATAATATTACATTTTATTGGAAATAACAATATAACAATAGGCCACTTGAGAGAGTCAATCTGAAAGCAGAAGACCAGCCCAGTTAATCTGAAACGAGATGTAATATACGAGATTGGCATGTACAAAAACACAATAGGAATATCCCGACAAGACAAATCAAGTCCGAATAAGAATAAATCAGATCCAACAAGAAGATAAATTGGTTAAAAACGGCATATAATAGCCCCAATTATTAAGAAATGGAACTAAGAAGACGTAAAAAATAATGAAAGCACTCCG
Organism: Amaurobius ferox; assembly: GCA_951213105.1. NCBI lineage: Eukaryota > Metazoa > Arthropoda > Arachnida > Araneae > Amaurobiidae > Amaurobius > Amaurobius ferox. The sequence continues at coordinate 45,805,378 of OX578143.1, forward strand.
TCAGTAAGGCCTTGGGTATATAACCCCTTTTGTTTCTTCTATTTGCTTCCATTTTTCTTTTGGACTTTGGGTTTGTTGGTTTTTTTGCAATAACGAGTTGGACCCAGCAAATCCTTGAAACAGTGGTGTGTTGCATTATTTTATTATTAACACTTTACAACAAAGTTGAAAAGTGTTTATGACTTTGTTCATTCTGTCTGTCTGTCTGTCTGTCCGTTAGCACGATAACTGCCGTAAAAATGAGTTTATCAAAATGAAATTTTAGTATGTTGTTCAGACGGTCTGTAGGACCTATGGGAATATAAATAAATAATATCACCCAATTAGTTTTTTATTGAACCCGGGTTGAAAAAATGAAATACATTGAACCCTATGGGACCTAATTTTTCAAACATTTTTTAAGTAAATTTAAAATTCACAAATTGCTTCGAAATTTTTAGGAAATATTCACATTATCCCATAGAATATATAAAAAAAAATTCAGTAAAATATGTTAAGTAGTTTTTTAATTAAAAAAATTATTTAATATAGGGAAAAAAACAAATTCAATTAAATTCTGACTTTGGGATATCTTCCAGAAAGAAAAGAGAGAGATATTATATAATAAATATCTCTCCATTTGTTTAAACGTTTTGCATATGGGTGTGGCTTCATATTTTAAAATAAATTTGGTAGATAACAATTTTTCATTTTTTTGAAATTTTATATAACTCTTCATGATAAATTTAATTGATGGCATTTTAAATGCACTTTCCTACGTCCTAGAGAGTTAAAATTTGGTACACAGCTTAAATTTGTTGAACATTTTATTCGACAAAAATTTGATGGATCTTTAAATATAGATCATACATTTTTTTCGAAATGGCCTGAAAATAATCCCCGTTCACTTCTATAAATCATTGGTGTAATATTGTTAAAAATTCTGATGTGGACAGCACATGTCTTTCTCTGCAGACTCATATTCGTTCTCTTTATTTATTCAATGATAATTTGAGTTTATCTGCACAACATACGTATTTTAAATGACATTGAATTTACACGTTAAACTTAAATTTGGGTCTCATTTGATAGCTGGACTTATTGTCAAAGGAGGCGTAGCGAAAACGCGAAAAAACTAGAATATCTCAAGAACGGCTAGTCCTAGAGTAATGGGGTTAGTCTTATTCTTTTTGTTGAAGACCCAGACCGACCGGCTCGTCGACAAGGACATGAGCAACCGATTAGTCGGCCGGTTATTCTTTTTGTTGTCAAAAATCACATATAAAATAGGAATTTAATTGATATAATTGAGCACACGTAGTCTTTTATTTTTATATATAACGATTTTTGCTGGCCATTTCGCAAAAATAGCCCGTTCCTTTTTCCCGAATCGTAGTAGAATAACCTACAAATGATTTATATACAAAATTTTGTTAAATTTGGTATATAAATCACTTGTAGGTTATTGAAATATTATACTCCAAATTTTGTTAAATTTGGTTCATTAGTTTTTAGCTAGAGTGGATAAATGCAATTTCTGCGGCCATTTCGCAAAGAAGGCAGATTCTTTTATTACGAATCGTACTATAATCTAATGAACATCAGGATTTCCCACACAAACATACCTACCAAATTGTATGAAATTCGGTCCATTAGTTTTTCAATTAGAGTGGATGTAATATCCACACAGACACACAGAAACATACACAGATACACCCTTACACACACAGACGTCTTCCTAAAAGTAGTTTTTTCGTGTTCTAGAAGTCCCAAAACGTGTAGATCCTTTGAAAATTCGAGTTCCGATCTTCGGCACGATTCCAATACTTTGAGTACATACACATACACATATATATTATCTGTGTATCTAAATTCCGTGCCTATGCAATTACAATAGTTGTGATTTTAAATGATCCCTAAACTTTTATTATTTCTTCAAGGAAGCCTAATTTTAACATATGCAGAATGCAAATATCTCAAGCGATTGTAAGATGAATTACATAAGAATTGCTGAATTTTTTTCACACAAAATTATTTAGCTCTGGAGTCTGGAATACAAGTTATATGAATGAAATATTCATTGATTTTGCATAAAGAATCAGATGATTTATATTTCGATACAGTTTTAAATATTTAAGTATAATAAATTACTGTAGTACTGTGATAATATAAAAGATATTACCACTGAATGAATCACATTTTAGAAAATTTTAAATGAAATTACATTTCAGTTGGAAAGTGTTTCATAATCAATGCTTATGCATGATTGATCTTTCTTGTTTTTGTTTATATACGTTGCTCCAGTGTTCCTTGTGACAGGACAGTTTAAACCGGACTCTCCACGCTTATGAGTAAGTTTGTGTACATTATACAAGGATCTATCTCCCCATACCAGTGATTCGTAAACCCGGTTCCTATGAATATGAAGACTAGAAAGTGAGGTATTTGGCTTTGTAAATAGCGAAACATCTTTTCTGGATGGAGTATTTGTGTTTGGGACTCTAAGAAATCCCCTATTAAAATGTTTTCTGTAATAGAAAGCTATATATATGTTTCATTGAAGAAAATAAATGACTTTTCCTAACCTTTTCTTTTTTAGTAGAAAAAATTTTCTAAGAATAATGAAATAAAATTTTAAAATGTTATACATGTTTTATATATTTTATATCGTATTTGTATAATAAGCTGAGTTATACATGTTATTTGGATAAACTACGTTGTTAACTATGTTTTCATGATTGAAAATATAAATGCCTTTTAAATGATTTTATTTTAAATTTTTATTTTAAAGTATTAAAGAACGCAGCTGCAATAATTTGATTGCCAGATATATTCAAATGAACTGCTAAATTTTAGATATTAAACAAATATGATATCAGTTACTTTTTTGTTAAAATATTAAATTATGTTTTTTTATTGAATAAGTTAACATTGGGCTTGATTTATAAATATTTTTAAAAGTGTTTAATTAAAGCATATAAATTAAGCAAGTATTTATAAAAAGGTACTTTATCTTTTCAAACATGTCAAACAAAGCTAATCTACGTTTAATTTTCTTATCGAGAAAGCTAAAATGTTGAAGAATTTTATAAAATATACTCAGTAAATTCTTCTAAAAATAGAAGTGAATATTCCTTACGCATAACGAAATTTTTAAAATTTATGTTTTAATTACCGTTCAAATAAAGTTAAATTTTTCGATTTTCCAAGCATGATAAGGCTGACGTCTGGTTGTTTTAAATTCTAAAATTACTCTGTTCTTTTATCCACTATGAATTTTTTGTATATGAGCCACAATATTTGTTTTGTAGAGTTAACAGAATATTTTGATTAAATAATAGGTGACGAAAATTTTGCCTTACTCCTGTTTTAACAAAATTTTTGTTTCGTCACCTATTTATCAGGTTCTAAGCTATCTACTATATTTTCTGCTATAGATTCTAATTTAAGCTATCTACTATAGATAGCTTAAATGATTACTGATATAATTTCGGCATCAAATTCTTAAAGATGTGGAGGGTTTCGCTAAGGAATTCATTCTTCCCCCTTTTTTTTTCACATTTCTTTTTCAAAAATCATTTTTCTTGGAGCACACATTTATCAAGATGGGCTGTGGATAAAGCTAAGGTGATAAAGAACATGTATGTAGCATGACATTCTAAAAGGGATAGTGCACTTTACTAAGGATTTCTACTTTTCGGTCTCTTTTCCCTTTCGGTTTAAATTTTTTTGCAATATCTATTTTGCAAGATTGGCTGTAGATAAAGCTTAGATGTAATTGTACAATATTTCAGACAATTTTTATCTGTCTGTAGTACAGAATTGTACAACAGACAGACAAAAATAATTTTGAATTTTAAAATTGTTGGTAAAATAATAAGTGTACTATGCACCATAATAAATTTATACTTATCTGACTTGTCTGTCTATCCAGACTGTCCGACTTACCGGAATTTGTAAGGTATCTGTTTGAACGGCGGGGACATTGCTACCGAATTTAAACAATGTGGGTGTTAACTATAGGGGCCGTACCATCCTTTCCCTAACCCATTAAATATACCCCAGCTGGCCTTTTATATGAAGAAATACAGGTGCTCTGTAGGAAGCAGGAATTTCTATTGAATTAAATATGATATCTTTCATATCCACAGAAATAGCCCATAGAAGACGTTCTTATAGTTAACTCTTCCACTCCAGATAACAGCGTCCAGTATGCACTTATTATTCTCTTATTATTCATTTAGTGTGCAATTATTGTGCAATTATTGTGCACTTATTATGTGGTCATCAGCACTGAATAACCGATATCTACAATGATAGCAAAAAACCTGCTATGTTCAGTAATTGTGTGAACATTTATGGGAACAGACAAATTAATTTCTACCGCGCAGTCCGTTGAATATATTTTCGCAATTTTGCTTCACGAGGCTGTAATGGCTAAGTTCAGATTCGCAGAACCAACATCGATAGCGTGATCTTAACTTTGGGACTGCGCTATGGTTTGCATCAGTGGCGTAGCTTTCATTGAGGTTAAAACGCTGAGCCTCCCCAGCTTGAAATATAATTTAAAGAATTATTTAAACATACTTTTATTTATTATAATTTTTAAAATAATTTTGCGTAGATATATGTATTATTTAGAAAATTGTTACATTTTACTTGCTTAAAGTGACACGATTCAAAGTATTTTTCCCATTAAACTGCATATTTTAATGTTTTAGAAGCTAAAATCTTCCAGCCATAGTCCTCTATAAGGAGAAACATGGTATTAAAACCATCCATTTGTTAAACTCCTCCCTAGCTGATTAACTAACATGGGAAGCTAGCTCATAGAAAGGCGTGACTATTACTTCCTCATTTTCAACCCTTTATAAACAAACAATAGTTGGATGTGGGACGCCCGTTTTATCAATGATAGGTAGGTGAGGGTGGGTACTGCAAGCCTAATAGGTCCTTCATTTTGGGTCGAACATGATTCTATTAATTACTATTTGTAGAAAATAATCATTATTTGTAATACTAAAGAATTTGAGTCATTTTTCACGAATAACCTAGGATGTACCTAACATTAAACAATCTCAAGATGAAGAAATATACTAATAATGACTACCATTAAACTTAAGTAGTTTGCAAAGTAGACTTAGCTTTTTATATAGGTATCAATATGGCGAATTTGGGAGTTTTAGAAAAAATATGTTTCATTTCTCTTTAAAATCCCCTGTTAGACGAGAATCTCAGTTAAATAAAAGTGGTTGATAATTTTTCAGCGGATTCTTAGCATATTGCAATTATAAGATATTTTTAAGTTTTCATAGTGTAGTATTTGTAAATAATTAATAAGCAATATTGTTTAGTGATGTTAAACTAAGCTTATGTTCCAGAGTTCTGACAATTTTTTAGTGCACTTTTTCATACATGGGCGCATGTAGAACGTTTTGCGGAAAGGGGGGGTGGGGTGTAAACTCAAGAATAAAATGTATAACGTCGTCTAGATTGATGGTCGCCTTTGTTATCCTGAATATCTAAGGGGGAGAGTATCCTCCTCTATGAGCGATCACGATTTCATATTTAATAAAATGGTTGTAAAAGTTCAACTAATTTAAAATTAAAAAAAATTAAAATGTTATGTTTTGTATGTATGTATCTTACACAAGTAATATATTTTAAAACATTGTGCATTTCATTCATCTTAGCATTTTTATGTTAAATTATTTTATTTTACTCATCAAGGAAATAAAACTTATTGAAAGTGCGAATTCCAATATAAATTCAATTATCACATAAGAATATTTTTTCAAGTTAAAATGCCAATCCCTTAGCCTTCCCAGTCAAGAATATCACGCTACGCTACTATGTGCATTCCCAAAAGCTCAGGCTTCCGTTGTAGAGAACAGTATCTATGGACCGGCTCATATCTTCCAACCATATCTATGCTTCAAATTCTGTTAAAATGTTTCTGAAAGTCGGAAAGCAATCGGTCCGATCATCGGTGTCATTGCAGCTCATAAACCTTCTTTGGGTAGAATATTCGTGTTTGCGACAGTAGGAAATACATATCTTGTTAATATTTTTTAACTACTCTATAATATTTACTTTCCTATATTATGTATATTAAGTACTGTTTATTATTATATATTATTATTGTCTGTATAAAATTACGAATTCAAGATTTTGGCGGGAAAACACAGTATTAAGACAGCATGCAATTGGAACACTATCGGCGTATGTGTGCGCAAGTGCGTGCATACGTGTGCAAGTGCGTTCGTGTATGTGCTAGTGCGTTCGTGTGTGTGCATGTAAGTGAGGTGCGTACTTAGAATAAATGCGCGTGTTATTAAACAATTTTATGTGCAGATATATGATATAAAAATTTTAAACTAGGTAGAGTTTTTGTAATTGGCTTGATTAGAACACGAATTATTCAAAATTAAAGATTTTCATAGTATTACTTTCTATTGAAAAATTTAATTCAAGGAATAATTCACGGAACACTAGTGGCAATAAAGACTGTGCAGAAAATGGCAGTTTGAACTGCTATATCGATGTCAATGCTATTAAAATAAAGGTATTAAACTCATATTGAATGTATCCCATTTGTTGGCGAGAGAGCTGATTTTTTATGCAACTTTTTATGAGGAACTGGCGAATAAATAGAAGTTAATAAAAAAGTCACTTTTGTGTTTTTAGATAGTAACTGAGATACAAATGAAGCTAAACTAAAAAAATCTGATGTGGGCAACACATGACTTTCCTTATATAATGCAATGAATTTACTACTTTTACAGTCAAAAAAATGTTATTCTTATAGTAGATACTTATATTCTTTCCAAGATATTGAATTTTCTTCAGTCTTCATTTTCATTGATTTAGCGTCATTTTTATCAATTTGGCGAGATTTTTGTTAATTTGGCAACAATGAAAAATGTCGCCAAGCTGGCGACATTCCGCCAAATTTTTCGCCAAAATCTCGCCAAGTGTTATGGACAGCGAAATAAGTTATTCTTACTATTGGATAAATGACTATTGGCGTTCAAATACAAAAGTATTACTCAAAGTATCTTTTTTCATGAATGGAACGAGCTAGATCCACGAGAATTATGTTACCAAATTTATCGCATGGTATTATATATGAAAAGTGAACATAATTCTCAATAGGAAATATATATTTTTTATTTTATATAACTTTTTGATAATTTTTTTGAAAAATACGCAATATCTCGAGAATGATTCATGTTAGCGTTTTAAAATTTATGTCAATCGTTTTCTAATGAAAAATTACATAAGAAATGTCTATTTGCGTAACTTTATTAGCGGTTTTGATTTTTTGACGATTTTTTCAAAATTTCACTCAAAAATTTAGGGGGGTTCTGAACATTCGATTGCGTATAAGAACAATAGGCTTCCAGTGTTTACGGATTGTGATTTTTGTACCAAATTTCGTTCCAATGGGTCCATTCGTTCGTCAGTCATCGTCTCCACATGCGCGCTGACACATACACACACACACACATACTTTCACACACACACACACACACACACACAGACATCGCTTCAAAAATGTTTGATTCGCGATCAGGAATGCTTGAAACGTGCTCTCCCGTCGAAAACTCTATTTCGAATTTTCGACCCCGTCACAATACTTTCCTTATACATTATATAAGGAAAGTAATACAAATGCATCAAAAAGTGGAATGGAGTTTCACAAAGTATTTTTTTTTTGTTTAATCAAACAACATAGTTTCGAGTATGAGTAATTTACGTACGTTATTATTGTTTACCAAATGGCAACAAGCACTTACGCATGTTCGACGGTTTGAATTTATTTACGTGATTCGCTTTTAATAAAGTAAGAAAATACCTCATTTTAAAATGCTTTTTACAATAATAAAACGTTGAACACAATATTTTTGCCTGATTTTATAACTTTCGGATGATTAATTAATTCGTAAACCAGCTTAAAATTTCCATATGTTCACCAAAGATTCGCAGCAAAAGCCTATAGTTAGGCTTAATTAGCACTTAGAGCTTCCGCCATTATTATCCAGTAACTTGAGGAAAATAATATAAAAACCGGTTTAGTGAGATAATTTTGGGATGTATTACCAAGGTAAGTAATAATATATAAAATTTATACTAAATATATTCATTTTACTTTCCTTATATACATAGTATAATGTATAAGGAAAGTACTGTGACGGGGTTGAAAATTCGAATTCGAGTTTTCGACAGGGAGAGCACATTTCCCTGATCACGAATCGAACATTTTTGAGTTGGTGTCTGTGTGCGTGTGTGTGTCAGTCAGTTTATGGAGACGATATCTCACGAATGAATTGAGCGATTCGAATGAAATTAGGTACAAAAATTACAATCCGTGAATACTGGAAGCTTATTGTTTTTTAAGCACAATCGCATGTTCAGAACCCTTCTAAATTTTCGAGTGAAATTTTGAAAAAAATTATCAAAAAATCAAAACTTTTAATAAAATTACGCAAATAGAGATTTTTTATGTAATTTTTCCTTAGAAAAAGTATTAGCATAAACTTTAGAACAGTAGCATAAACCGTTCTCGAGATATTGCACATTTTCCAAATATATTTATAAAAAAATCCCATAAATTAAAAAAAAATAACTGTTGAGAAACATGTTCACTTTTCATGTGTAATATTATGCGATAAATTTGGTGACATCATTAACGTGGATCTAGCTCGTTCCGTTCATGAGAAAAGATACTTTGAGTAATACTTTTGTATTTGAATACCAATAGTCATTTATCTGCTATAAGTATAACTAATGTATCCGTCCATAACGCTTGGTGAGATTTTGGCAACGAATTTGGCGGAATGTGGCGAACTTGGCGACTGTGTAAATGTGTTGTCGAATTAACGAAAATCTCGCCAAATGGATAAAAATGACGCTAATCAATGAAAATGACGACTAATTCACGAAAATTCAATATCTTGAAAAGAATATAAGTATCTACTACAAGAATAACCGATTTATTTTTACTGTAAAAGTAGTAAATTCATTGCTTTATATAAAGAAATCATGTGCTGCTCACATCAAATTCTTGAAGATATCATTGACATAAAAAATCAAACTTGATATTTTACATGTTATTAACTTTTAGTGAATAAAAATGTTTTCCATGATTTTTAACAGGTACTCATTAGTCTGTTACACAAAAGAGGCAATATAAAAACTGAAAACGCTTCTAATTTAAATATCTTTGAAATGACATCATGAATTTTGATTAATTTTTTCTAGTCGAATAATCTGGGTCAAGCCTATAGCTAAGTGTGGAAATGACAGTAATTAAGTATCTGTTTCTGTCTGTCTCTGTGTTATGACTGCATGTAGCTAAAGGAGGTAAAGTATCAACGGGTTTACATAACCTTTTCATTGGTTCGTTAATATTCATAAGGAGAGCATGTTTATATTGAACATATTTCTGATTTTTATCACATAATGTATAAAAGTGAAATTTTAAAAATATGATTATATCTTCAATATAAGAGTTATTATCCTACACCTACCCACAGAATAACGGCAATTAAAACACTTTAACTGTTTTATTTACCTGCAATTGTCCTTTACAATTCGAATTACATATATTTTTGTTGGATTAAGCTTAAATGGATTTTTGGTTAAAATATTCCAGATGTCGTAACATTTTAATTTAATATATCGTTGCATAACGCGAAGTATTTCTGCTAATATGTTATAACTGCATTTGATAAGTTACATCACATTATAATGTTAAAATTTTAAAATATGATTATATGTTTAAAATAAGTATTATCCTACACATATTCACAGAAAAACGGCAATTAAAACAACTTAAATGTTTTATTTTGTGTAATTATCGTTTATAATACGAAATGATTCGCCCGAATTACATATATTTTGGTTGGGTTAGTTAATCTTATAAAGAACCTTGCTGCCCAAACCGGGAATCGAACCCTGGATCTCCGAACTGACCAGCCGAAGCTCTACCGTTGAGCTACTGGGACGAAATTGCAAGATCTTATAGTCGATGTGCATTCTCCACCCTTCAATGTTAGATTCGCGGGCAACTAGCACTCACACAGACCACCTCATGTTACTTTTACCTCAGATTAGCCTCCTCTTACTACTATTTTTACTCAGGTTAGCATCCTGTGTGATCGTTATCCTCTCAATTTGAAATCGGCTCTCAATCTTCCAGAGTCTACTGAATCCGTACTAGTCGTACTAGGGTCACTTTCAGGCCTCCGATATCTTTGCACTAACATAGAGGGTTGATTTGTGAGGGCGCCATTGCAAAGAGTCTTGCTGCATCATCCGGGAATCGAACCCCAGATCTCCTTGCTAATACCCGACGTTCTACCATTGAGCTATTGGAACAAAATTGCAAGCTCCATTAGCAACAGATTTTTGGCTAAAATATTTCATATTTTAATATAACACCGGGTGATGTGAAGTATTTCTGCTAATATGTTTATAAGTGCTATTGATAAGTTACATTACGTTATGATATTTTTTCCTATGATACAGGTAAACGATTTCCGTTATAAAGTTAATCAGAATAATGTTTTGTAATCTATTTAATACCATATAGTGAAGTATCTGGTTTGTGTCAAGTACTCCAATAACTATAAGCAACCGCATAATTTTCTTGTCGACATCATTATCCATCCAGGATCTTTTAATGTATATCTTCCCAGATACTTTAACTGCATTAAATTTGCTACTTAAACAATAATGTTGATAATTTTATTGAATGATTTATAAGCAGGAGTGTGATTATTGAAAAGACAGAGAATCAAGATAATCTCATGATAAATGTGTTATTGCATATCGGTAAAGTTCTATGTAAACTGAAAATCAAACTTCATTAAGTAGAGAACTTAATAGATAGAAAGCATTAACTTGTTTTGGAGGCAAAAATATTTCTTCTTCAAGATGAAAAGAAAGAGCAACTACTCCAGCCGAAGAGGGTTTTTTTTGCCTTTGAAAAATAAAACTTCGTTCAGTGCAGCTCTTAGTTGAGCAAACGGTCTCTGAGGTAAAAACCTCCTTTTTCAGGATGGAAAGAAGAAGCAACTACTTCAGTCGAAGAGAGTTTTTTGTCTTTGAGAACAAACATTTCGTTTAGTGCAGCACTTAGTTGACTAAACGGTCTTTGAGGCAAAAGCCTCCTCTTTCACGATGAAAAAGACAGATAAACTTTAGAGACAGATAATCTTAGTCAAAAGAAGTGCGGTTCTTGTTGAAAAATAAAACTTCTTAATTGCTGAAAAATATCTACCGGTTGCGGAATCAAAAATTTTATTGTTTAGGATGAAAGGCATCATTCAAAGAGAGGTTTTTGTTTCGGAAAAGAAAATTTTGCTAATTGGAGAACTTCATGGATCTAACGGTATTAAGATACTTGCTGTCCCAGCTGGGAATCTAACCCTTAATCTCAGAACTGGCCAGGCAATGCGCTACCATTGAGCTACTGAGACGAAATTGCAAGCCTAGACGAAATTATCCTCGAAGTGGATTTTGCATTTTCCACCTTTTAATATCAGATTGGCGGGCAACTAACAATCAGACAGACTACCTCATGCTACTTTTACCTTAGATTAGCCTCCTGCTACTACTATTTTTACCTACGTTCATCCTGCGTGATCGTTATCCTCTTTATTTGAAATTTGAGCTCAATCTTCCATAGTCCTGAATCCGTACTAGGGTCACTTGTAGACCTCCGAGATCTTTGCATTAACCTACAGAGTTGATTTGTTTTGGCGCATAAAAAGCATTAACTTGTTTTGGAGGCAAAAATATTTTTTCTTCAGATTGAAATAAGCGCAACTACTCCAGTCGAAGAGAGGTTTTTTTGTCTTTGAAAAATAAAACTTCGTTTAGTGCAGCTCTTAGTTGATCAAACGGTCTTTGAGGTAAAAACCTCCTTTTCCAGGATGAAAAGAAGGGGCAACTACTTCAGTCGAAGAGAGTTTCTTGCCTTTGAAGACAAACATTTCGTTTAATGCAGTACTTAGTTGATCAAATAGTCTTTGAAGCAAACATCTCATTTTTCACGATGAAAAAGACAGATAAACCACCTTAGTCAAAAGAAGACCGGTTTCTGTTGGAAATTAAAACTTGATTTTTTTAATTGATGAAAAATATCTACCGGTTTCGGAATCAAAAACTTCATTCTGCATGATGATAGGCACCAATCAAAGAGAGGTTTTTGTCTCAGAAGAAGAACATTTTGTTAAGTGCAGTACTTCATGGATCCAACGGTGTAAAAAGTCTTGCTGCCCAAACACGGAATCGAACCATGGATCTCCAAACAGGCGAGCCGACGCTTCACCGTTGAGCTACTGGGACGAAATTCTAAGCTCTTGTCTTTCAACTGGGCTCTACATTCTCCACCTTCTAATGTCAGATTGGCGGGCCACTGAGAATCTAACTGACCACCTCCTGCTATTTTATCTCAGGTCAGTCTCCTGCTACTACTATTTATACCCATGTTAGTATCCTGCGTGGCTGTTATCCTCTCAATTTGAAATCGCCGCTTAATCTTCCACAGTCCATTGAATCCGTACTAATTGTACTAGGGTCACTTTCAGACCTCCGACATTTTTGCACTAACCTTCAGGGTTAATTTGTTCGAGCGCCATTGTAAAGAGCCTTGCTGCCCCAATCGAGAATCGCACCCTGGATCTCCGAACTGACCAGCCGACGCTGATGAAATTGCAAGCTCTTTTTGTCGAAGTGAACTCTGTAACGGTCTTCTAAGCAAAAACATCTTTCTTCAGAACAAAATGAAGAACAGCAATTTCAGTTAAAAAGTAGATCGTTTTCTGGCTAAAAATAAATCTTAGGTGAGGACAGATATTAATTGGTAAAATATATCAGTTGGTTACGGAAGCAAAACTTCATTCTACGTGATAAGGCAGAGCAACCAACTCAGTCTAAGAACAAGAAAGATCAATCATGCATAAGCATTGATTATGAAGCACTTTCCAACTGAAATGCAATTTCATTTAAAAATCTCTAAAATGTGATACATTCAGTGGTGATATCTTTTACATTATCACAGTACTACAGTAATTTATTATACTTAAATATTTAAAACTGTATCGAAATATAAATCATCTTATTCTCTATGCAAAATCAATGAATATTTCATTCATATAACTTGTATTCCAGACTCCAGAGCTAAATAATTTTGTGTGAAAAAAATTCAGCAATTCTTATGTAACTCACCTTACAATCGCTTGAGATATTTCCATTCTGCATAAGTTAAAATTAGGCTTCGTTGAAGAAATAATAAAAGTTTAGGGATCATTTAAAATCACAACTATTGTAATTGCGTAGGCACGGAATGTAGATACACAGTAATACACAGATACACAGATAATATATGTGTGTGCGTGTGTATGTATTCAAAGTATTAAAATCGTGCCGATGATCTGAATTCGAATTTTTGAAGGATCTACACGTTTTGGGACATCTACAACACGAAAAAACTATTTTTAGGAAGACGTCTGTGTGTGTAACGGTGCATGTGTGTGTGTTTCTGTATGTCTGTGAGGATATTGCATCCACTCTAACTGAAAAACTAATGGACCGAATTTCATAAAATTTGGTAGGTAAGTTTTTCGTGGGAATCCCTGATGTTCATTAGATTACAGTACGATTCGTAATAAAAGAATCTGCCTTCTTTGCGAAATGGCCGGCAGAAATTGTCTTTATCCACTCTAGCTGAAAACTAATGGAACAAATTTAACAAAATTTGGTGTATAATATTTCAATAACCTACAAGTGATTTATATACCAAATTTAACAAAATTTGGTACATAAATCACTTGTAGGTTATTCTAGTACGATTCGGGAAAAAGGAACGGGTTGTTTTTGCGAAATGGCCCGCAAAAATCATTAAATATAAAAATAAAAGACTACGTGTGCTCAATTATATCAATTAAATTCCAATTTATACGTGATTTTTGACAATAAAAGGAATAAGACTAACCCCATTACTCTAGGACTAGCCGTTCTTGAGATATTTTAGTTTTTTCGCGTTTTCGCTACGACACCTTTGACAATAAGTCCAGCTATCAAATGAGAATCAAATGTAAGTTTAACGTGCAAATTCAATGTCATTTAAAATACTTATGGCTGTTATTTTGTGCAGATAAACTGAAATTATTATTGTAGAAATAAAGAGAACGTGAATATGAGTCAAGGGAAAGACATGTGCACATCAGAATTTTTAACATTACAACAATGATTTATAGAAGTGAATGGGGATTATTTGCAGGCCATTTAAAAAAAAATGTAGGATCTATATTTAAAGATCCACCAAATTTTTGTAGAATAAAATGTTCTACAAATTTAAGCTTTGTACCAAATGTTAACTCTCTAGAACGTAGGAAAGTGCATTAAAAATGTCATCCAATAAGTATATCATGAAGAGTTATATAAAATTAAAAAAAAATTTGAAAAATTGTTATCTACCAAATTTATTTTAAAATGTGCAGTCTTTCTCATACATAAAATAATTAAACAGTGGAAAGATATTTATTATATAATATATCTCTTTTTTCTTTCTGGACGATATCCCAAAAGTCAGAATTTAATTGAATTTGTTTTTCTCCCTATATTAAATAATTTTTAATTAAAAAACTACCTAACATATTTTTTTGAAATTTCTTTATATATTTTATGAGACAATGTGAATATTTCCCAAAAATTTCGAAGCAATTTGTGAATTTTAAATTCACTTAAAAAATGTTTGAATAATTAGGTCCCATAGGGTTCAATGAATTTCATTTTTTCAACCCGGGTTCAATCCAAAACTAATTGGGTGATATTATTCATTTATATTACCATAGGTCCCACAGACCGTCTGAAAAACATACTAAAATTTCATTTTGATAAATTCATTTTTACGGCAGTTATCGTGCTAACGGACAGACAGACTGAACAAAGTCATAAACACTTTTCAACTATGTTGTAAAGTGTTAAAAAAGTGGTTTCTATATGAACTTTGCAATGGCTAGCAGTTTTGAACAGAAACACAGGCATCTTTTTTTTTGACTGAGTTGCTAATATCTTTTATTAGTGGCAATCAAATTCGCAAATTATGTTAATTTTTTTTAATTATCTATTTCTAAGGTTCTACAATAAATAGATAACTCTTATAATGAGTGATATGGATTCAGCATTGAAATTAGAAGGATATGTAAGGGTTCCCTAAGGATTTCCACGTTAGGTTCATTTTCCGTTTCTGGTTCAAAAATATTTATTTTACTTGAAATATCTATTTTCCAAGCTTGGCTGACTCTAAATAGCATTTATATGAAAATTGATATGGATATATGGATTCACCATTAAATTTTGGATTGGGAGAGATAACTCATTAAAAATTTCCACTTCCCTTTCCTTTTCTACTTCTCCTTCACAATTTTCCTTAAAATGTCTAATATTCAGGATTAACTACAGATAGAGCTTAAATAATGACTGATATGGATTCGGCATTAAAATTTGGAGGGCGTGAGTAGACTCACTGAGGATTTCCATTTCTGGTTTTCGAGATATTACTTTTGATTTGAAAATTTATATTTTCATTGTACATCTATTTATCAGGATAGGCTATAGAAATTGCTTAGATGACAACTGATTTGGGTTCATAATCTAATTATGGACAGTTTAGAGTGTTCACTAAAGACTTCTACCTCCGGCTCAAAAATTTTCCTTCAAACATTTATTTCTGACGATTGGCTCTAAATACAGATGGGATAATAACAAATATGGATTTAGCATCGAATATCAGAGGGGATCCGTGTGTTTAGTAAGGATTTTCATTTTCGTTATTTTCCCAATTCCGGTTTAAAAATTTACATTTTCTTTAGAATACCTCTTTCACAGAATCGGCTTTAGAGCTTAGTTGATGACTGAGATGGATGCAACATCGCGTTTCTGAGGGGTTGTCAAATTCACTAAGGATTTAAACTTCTGGTTTTTTCTATTTTCAGTTAAAACAATTTTGAAACATCTTTTTCCAGAATCGGCTATAAATAAAGCTTAGATGATGATTTATATGAATTTAGCTTTGAATTTTAGCAACAGTAATGGTCTTACTCAGAAATTCCACTTTTGGTTCTAAAGAGATTAGTTCCGATAAAAAAAATTATAAAAATTTATCTTTTTCTTGAAACATATGTTACTCAGGCTTGGCTACGAATAGGGCTTAGATGATGACAAAAATATTCAGCACCGGATTTTGAAGGAGGTTGGGAGATTCACTAAGAATTCCCACTGCAGTTTCAAGAGATGGCATTTCCAGTTTTTCCTTAAGCGTGCATGACTGTATGGAAAAAGTGTGTAAAAGTGTGTAAAAGAGAATAAAGTTTTGTTAAAAATGAAGTGTACACACCACCAAAGGCCCCTTCATAAATTTGTTTATTTATTTAATTAATTGCTGTACTTGACCAACTTTTATTTCAAAGGTCATGTAGTAATTAGAGCGTATTCTCAATTCATATTTAATTTTCATGTTTTGAGTGAAATTTTTTCTCCAAAATCTTCTTTTGTTCATTTCGGTATGTTTCCTACCTGGTTGGGTGTTTCATTTTTATTGTTTATGTATTTCGGTTTTGCAATACCTGGTTGCATAAACACTTTTATGTTGAAATAATTTTCCTAACCCTTACTATAGTGGTTGCTCTGTCTCATTTATACGGACGAACATAGCTCCTTCTTTGAAACCGGGTTTATATTTTAATCAACTCTTTATGCTGTTACTATTGTATTTATGTTTTCGGGTAATGTAATAAATATTGAAATATTTTTGAAGCAGCAAAACAGCACCGGAGGTAACTATAAACATAAACACATTTACAATTAAAAAAAAAATTGGTTTACTCTGTCTGCCGAGAGAGATAATTGCATACTTCGCAACACAACAACGGACAGGGTTGGGTTCTGGGAAGTCCTTAAATACAGTTAAAATATTGTAATGAGAGGTTCATGTATGCACACTTTAGGTCGATTTCAAGTAAAAAGTCCGTGCCCTGTAGTACAAAAGCGATCGCAGCGTCTCTAGCGGAGAATCTATAAACGTAAGATAAAGAACACGGCAACAAAGTGTGATAGGCAAAAGAAAAATGTCAATTTTAAAGTTATATAATCAAATTAATAAAAATCGATAATAAAACTGATACAGAAAATATTTATTTGACATAATATGGTTATTAGGGAATTGCTGTTATATTAAAAAATTATACCAGCTACAACACTTACATGAATATATAAATCTAATGTAATCATGCTCTTCGTCAGAGGCACTGCACATTTAAATTCGAGAAAGAAGATTACCGCGTACTTTTACAATTATTGCAGGTGTCACCGTGTTAGAGGCCCTAATGAAACAGTTTTTCAACAGGTATTTATTACCTCCCGTATACACGTTTTGGTTGTTCCGTGTGTCAATTCCTACTATTTAGATAATACCGTGAAAGCCCCAGGCCGTCCGGCTCGTCCAGAGGACTTGGAGTAACAGAATGGACGACCGGAATTAGATAATACCGTATAACTTTACTCGACATTTTTGTTTATTTTGCTTTGTTGCCGAGTTAATTATTCTAACTTTATAAATCATCCGTTAGAGGCTTTGTAATCCTTTTTATTCTATCAGGTATGGTCACTTTATGCCATATATATACTTAACGTCATGGATTTTTCTTTACAAAGTTATTTGGATGCTCAAGGAGTTTACTCAGGACCCTGTATAAAGGTTGATTAAGGTGTCAACTGACTCTAAACATAAAAAAAATATCTGATTTGGACAGCACATGACTTTCGCTGCAGACGCGATTTCATTCTTTCTATGTTTCTTTTAGAACTCAGTAAATTGAGTTTAATTGCACAAAATCACACAAAATGTTCATTTTTTATTTCATTTCTGCTGTTACTTGGTAATTGGACATTTTTCCAAAGGTGGCATAACAAAAATGCAAAAAATCTCAAATATCTCAAGAACGGTTAGTCCTAGAGTAATAAAGTTGTTCTTATTCTTTTCCTCGTCAAAAATTACGTATAAAACAGGCATTTAATTGATACATTTGAACATACGTAGTCCTTTTTTTTAGATATTGGCGATTTTTGCTGGTCATTTCGTGAAAAAAAGCAGGTTGTTCTTTTCCGAATCGTACCTAAATCTAATCAGAACTAGAGTATCTCACACGGGATTTATCTACCAAATTTTGTGAAATTTAGTCAATTAGTATTTCAGCTAGAGTGGATACATGAGATTTTTGCAGGCCATTTCGCAAAAAAAGATGGGTTCTCTTTTTTTCCGAATTGTATCGAAAACTAATCAGCACCATGGTCATACCTAAGGGTCTTATCTACCAAATTTAATGAAATTCGGTCCATTAGTTTTTGAGTTAGAGTGGATACATACATTGCACAGACACACAGGCAGACACACACACAGACGTTACGTTAAAAATGTTTTTTTCGTATTCTAATGGTCTCGAAACGTGTTGATCCGATGAAAATTCGAGTTTCGATATGATTCCAATTCTTTCCCTATACATTACCATGTATTGCAGGGAAAGTAAAAGTCCTTTCTTCATCAAAATAAATGAGACAGAGCACCAGAACTAACAACGTGTGGTTTTTTTTGACAGGGTGCATTTCCCCTGGCGAGTAAGGATTTTTGTTTTAAACTGGTTGATACTTTTTATTTCAGATTCTTTACAATTTTTTTTTACATACTTAGACAATTTTGAAATATATATTTTTAAAAGATGCATATCGTAAGAATCGCAAGAGACATATTGTGAAACTTCCTTTTGAAGGATAACGTTCCTCTCCAGCATAAACATTTTGTATTTTATTTGGGCTTACGTATTTTCAAAAAGATGTAAAAATATGCGAACATGTGTCAAGTTTTTGAGAAAGTACATTTTGAAATATGTCCACTCACAATGAATATAGTCGGAGTCATTTTTTTCAGAAATGCCAGAGATAGTTTCATTGAAATAATATTTCTCTGCTTAACAAACATCTATATAATAATTGTCTAACGGGTTTGCTTCTTTCTAGACCTCCGGAAATCCACCGGTAACCCGGAAGATAGTATTATCCACAAGGTTAAAGCCTGACTTTCGATTTATTCGTGGTGGAGAAAATTATTTTTTAAAAGTCTTTTCAGACTCACTAGAAGCCTCTGGTGATAAAACTGAATCTTTGAACAATCACAGTATCAACAAAGTCTTCTATATAGGCAGCTGGAGCATCTGCCATTTTATATCATATTTGCCCATTGGTTTCTATAGCACAATGGATAATTATCCTGCATTGTGGTATAAATTTGCAATAAAATGAGAAGATGTTCTGCCGTTAATTGCTCTAATAATTCCCGAAAAGAGATACGAAAGTTCAGATTCCTGAATGAACACGAAAGAAGAAACAAGAGAGATCAATCATGCTGAAAGCATTGATTCTGAAACACTTTCCAACTTCAATGCAATTTTATTTAAACATGTCTAAAATGCAATGCATTTCTCGGTAATATTTTAAAACTTATCACAATACTACATTAATTTATTATATTTGAAAACTTAAACATTCATCGAAAAAAATGAACTTCATTCAAATGACGGCATTGAAATATAAATTGCCTGTTTTAAACATCTCTAAAATGTGATACATTCCTCGGTAATAATTTTAGAATTATCATAATACTACGATAATTTATTATATTTGAAAACGTCATCGAAAACAACTGAAATTCATTCAAATGACGTCATAGAAAAAATAACACGCCTGGCTCTCTCTATAAAAGCAGCATTTCATTCATAAATAATTTCCCATTCATATCATTCATCACAATACCATAATAATTTATTTTATTTAAAATTTAAGACCATGGATCTACAAGTAATTGAATTCTATGCGCAAAACTTCATAAAAAAAAAATCGTCCTGCTCGTTGTAAAATCAATGAATGTTTCATTCATATCAGCTACGCAGTCTCCATGAACTAAATGATTTTGTGTTAAAGAAATACAGCAATTCTAATAGAACTCATTCTATATATTTTGCTGTTTACATTTTACATAGGTGAAAAATAGGCTTCGTTGTAGAAATAATCAAATTTGGATGAGCATTTAAACTCAAATATATTGTCATTGCGTTGTTTCAGTATGTAGATGCACAGAATTTAGGCAAAAATAAAGTGGTTTTAGGACGGATACAACACTCAATATGAATTAAAACGAACTTTAAAAATCACGATTTTGAGACAAGATGGATGCCATATATCATTTTGAAGTGGATCACGTGATACTTTCATATCATGTTCACGTGATCGTTTCATATAAGTGGTGTTATTATTATTTTAATTTTTATTTAAAAAACTACTGAATATATTTCGCTGAATTTTTTTCATATATTTTATGGAACAATTTGAATATTACCTAAAAATTTCGAAGCAATTTGTGAATTTTAAATCCGCTTAAAAAATGCTTGAAAAATTAGGTCCCATAGGGCTCAATGTATTTCATTTTTTCGACCCGGGTTCAATCCAAAACTAATTGGGTGATATTATTCATTTATATTCCCATAGGTCCTACAGACCGTCTGAACAACATACTAAAATTTCATTTTGATTAAGTCATTTTTACGGCAGTTATCGTGCTAACGGCAGACAGACAGACAGACAGACACACAGAATGAACAAAGTCATAAACAGTTTTCAACTTTGTTGTAAAGTGTTAAAAATTGGGTAAACCTTAGAAGAAATGAATACTAAAATATAATATTTTCGTTACAGTCGGCGATAAGCGTTGTTGAGACCCAGACCGTCCGACCTACCAGAAAGGTGTAAGGTAACCGTTTGGACGGCCGGGAAGTGCCACCCAATTTAGACCGAAACCCAGTGGGGGAGGCATCCACAGGGACCGTACCCTCCTTCCCCTACCACCAACCTCTCGGAAGGACTTACGGACCCACATGTTTAACGTGATCGTACTCCGCACGAACACGGCGGCAGTTGTGACAGCGTGCAAACCAAGCGCGTAAACCACCGGGCTACCGCGCTCGAAATGTGCCAACAGCTCGCGCTGTTCCCAGGTGGTCACCCACCTAAGTACTAACCGCGCCCGATGCTGCTTGACTTCGGTGATCTAACGAGAACCGGTGTTTTCAGCACAGAAGGGCCGTTGGCCCGGCGATAAGCGTGTTAAAACAGGTGCTTTCCACTGCGATTACTAAGGAAAGTGGCGTTGCGTTTCCCTTCTTCCTCGACTCAGAGCAGGTGCTTAACTTTCGGTCAGAGCATCATTTTATCTGGCAGGTGTTCTCACTCCCAGTCGTCAAGGTATTTCTCACTGTAAAACAACATAGCGGCCATAGCTTATCCAGTCTTATACGTGCTCCAGTGTCTAATGAAAAATTACATAAGAAATGTTTATTTGCGTAACTTTAATAGAGGTTTTTATTTTTTGATGATTTTTTCAGAATTTCACTCGAAAATTTAGGGGAGGTTCTGAACATTCGATTGCGTATAAAAACAATAGTCTTCCAGTATTCATAGATTGTAATTTTTATACAAAATTTCATTCGAATCGGTTTATTCGTTCGTGAGATATCGTCTCCACAGACTCACTGACACACACACACACACACACACACAGACATCACCTCAAAAATGTCCGATTCGTGATCAGGGATGCTTGAAACGTGCTCTCCCGTCGAAAACTCGAATTCGAATTTTCGACCCCGTCAGAATACTTTCCTTATACATTATTGTATATAAGGAAAGTAATGATATCCGATGTGGATTGTTTTCTGTTTCAACGAACTGAATACATAATATGCTAACAACTTAATGTTTCCTGCTAGTTCTTACTTTCCTTTTATAGCATAATGCTTAGAAAAGGGTGAAATTCGAATTCGAATTTTCGACGTTTGGAAGAGCACGTTTAAAGCATCCTTGAATTCGAATCGTACGTTTTTGAAGTGACGCCTGTGTGTGTGTGTGTGCGTGTGAGAGCATGTTAGTCTGTATGTATGTTAGTGTAAGTGTGCGTGCGTAAGCTAGTACGTGTATGTGCGTCTGTGTATGTGTGTGTGACGTGATATCTCACAAGCAAATGAATCATTTCAAAAATTATTTGATACGATTATTATAATCAGTGAATACTGAAAGACTTTAAACGCAATTGAATGTTAGAAAACTCCTCGAAATTTCGAAACACTTTTTCAAAAAATAATTAAAGTATCAGCACTTTCAATAATTATAGAAAATTTATCATTTCAGACATTTTTTAATTGCAGACTAATGATAAAAAAAAGTTAGAATGCTAGCATGAATCTTTTTCGAGATATTTCACGATATCCGAAGAGATATTTGAAATTCAATAAAAAGTCACGACTTTGAATACTGTTCAATAAATAATCCTTCTTAAGAAAGATTTTAATTGTAACTCCATTGACACAAACTCTAGAACGCTAGCATAACCGTTCTTGAGATATTGCAAGTTCATCAAATATATTTATCAAAAAATTATATAAAATTATAAAAGTAGAAAGTATCGTCAAATATGTTAAATCTCTGTATTCAATATTTTCAAACATCATTCTTGTGAGCCTAGATTGTTTCATTCACGAGAAAATATAATTTTTGTGATAGTTTTGTATTTTGACGCTCAAGAATTCGCAAATAGTCATTTATTCATGCTGTTGATATTAGATAAATACGAGTTGCATTTTGACGAGGATTTTTCAAGTGAGAATAAATCATTCATTTGGGCTAATAAGTTGCAAAAGCGCGAAATTTCAATTTAATGGTGTTAATTCAATGCCAAACTCTTTATTCTGTGTATCTTGTACACCAGTATTTTATTGAGAAAGAAATGACGTTATTGAATTATGCAGCGAATGTCATGTGCTGTCCACATCAGATTTTCTTTTCGAGGGAAAATGATACAAATAACATACCTTACAAATAACTGACAAAAGTGTGATTGTTATCAAATGCAGTTCAGGTTTATCAAATTTATAAACATATCAGCTGCTCATAGCTATGTGTCATTATGAGTGGGGAATATGAACGGGACATTAATTAAGAGGAACGTTTGTTATCGAATCAATGTGCTTAAAAGAGCCCAATAACGCCTATGGAGTAATTAATTTCCCTTTTACCGAAAATGATCGGCAACAATATTATTACCGCTTAATGTACAAAGAAGCCATGGTTAAAGCACGTGTAAAATATTTAACTCAGATAATAAATTCGAATTTGTATCTGAAATGAAGTGAAATTATTACTCCTTGTGGAAAAGTAAAATTTATAATATCTCGAAACCGACTGTAGTCAATTACTAACAATGACGTATATTTACTTCTGATTATTTACAAAGTCCTTACTTTTGGGATAATAGTGAACATAGTCCACTTCAACGATAAGGGCTTGCAATTTCGCCCCAGTAGCTCAACGATAGAGCATCGGCTTTCCTGTTTGGAGATCAAGTGTTCTATTCCCGGTGGGGCAGTAAGGTTCTTTGCAACATATTTTTTCCTTTTAGATAACGGACGATTTATTTTTTCCTTCAAAAACAAGGAATTTCTGTGAAGTTTGACATGTATCCACTCTAGCTGAGAAACTAATTGACCAAATTTCACAACATTTAGTAGATAAGGCTCTTGTAGGTTACAGTGATGCTGGTTAGATTTTGGTACGATTCGAAAATAAAGAATCTGCTTTTTTTTTGCGAAAAGACCCGCAAAATTGACATGTATCCACTTTATCTGAGAAACTAATTGATCAAATTTCATAACATTTAGTAAATTAGGCTCTTGTGGGTTACAGTGGTGCTGATTAGATTTTGGTTCGATTCCAAAATAAAGAATCTGCTTTTTTTTTGGGAAATGGCCCTCAAAATTGATATATATGCACTCTAGCTGAAAAACTAATTGATCAAATTTCATAATATTTAGTAGATAAGGTTTTTGTGGGTTACCGTGGTGCTGGTTAGATTTTGGTACGATTCCAAAATAAAGAATCTGCTTTTTTGCGAAATGGTCCGGAAAAGCTGTCAAGATGTAAAATAAAATACTACAAATGTATCTATTAAATGCATGTTTTGTTCGCAATTTTTGACGAAGTAAGGAATAAGACAGACCCTATTACTCAAAGAAGAACCATTCTCAAGGTACTTAAGTTGTTTTATATTTGGAAACTGAAAACATTTTCCACTGAGGTGAAAAAATATTTAATGAATTTCTTAAAATTTAGTAGTTACGTCCTTTAAGGGTTATTCTGATACTGATGTTGGCATGATTCGAAAAAATATAACCGACGCAAAGATCGTGAAAATGTGAAATAAATCACTAAAATGGATGAAATATATTAATGACTTGATTTGCATGCAATTTTTTAACAGCACAGAGAATAAGACTGACTCCATGACTTTAGGAATAACCGTTCTCGAGATATTTTAGTATTTTTGCAATTTTGAAGTGCTGAAGACTTTAAAATTCATTAAGTTGCCAAATGAAACGAACATGCATTAAAACTGCAAATTCGATATAATATCAGAAAAGTATTCATGTTATTTTCTGCAATTACACTAAATTGAATACAACATGAAATAAAAAATAATACGAACATTAATTTTAATTTGTAAGAAAATTCATGTACTGCACAGATCATATTTTTTAAGTTGTAGCTTTTGTCTTCTGCGTTAATGTAGATTATATGCAAATTGTAAAGATTAATGGAAATTAATCGCACAATATTTATACAATTACTATGTATAACGTGTTTTTAGCTTTCAGGGTGAATTTATGCGTACTTGTAGTATATATCAGGAGATAGAACCTGATTTAATTAGATTTTTGATTTCCCCGACAAGCGGAGAAAATAGGGAAGGGTCAAAAGTTTTTCTAGACCATCCAGAAGTCACTCGGCGATATGGAAGACTTAATACTTGCACATTCATTATACCATTAACGCAACAGAACGTAATTGAACCGGATTTTTATTCCCCAAGGGGCTGAAGGAAATGGATTGGAGTCTAAAAGCATTTTCTAACATTATATAGGCTCTATAATAGTTCCCATAAGGTGGATACTGTAGGTATAATCTTTAATAGATACTATAAATGTGCAAAGATTCTGAAGACTGAATTGTTGTACAGTTATAGTATCTACCAAGGGACAGAACCTATCAAAGTTGGCTTTTCGATTTTAACGGATCTAGGAGAGGAAAAAAAATAGGTCTTAAAGGTTTTTCAGACATCCACAGAAGACCTCATCAGTGAAAAAGGCTAAAACTTAGCAGAGCCGAATTTTATATTCCAACGGCCCCAGAAGGAAAAAAAGTGGATCTTAAAGGTTTTCCAGACCCCATGGAAGACCTCATGAG
This sequence comes from Amaurobius ferox, assembly GCA_951213105.1. Taxonomy (NCBI): domain Eukaryota; kingdom Metazoa; phylum Arthropoda; class Arachnida; order Araneae; family Amaurobiidae; genus Amaurobius; species Amaurobius ferox. Next base: position 45,830,770 of record OX578143.1, read on the forward strand.
TGAAGAAGTTTGTAGCTTAACAGAGCCGGATTTTATATACTAACGGCCCCAGAAGGGAATAAAGCGGATCGTAAAGGTTTTCCAGACCCCACAGAAGACCTCATCAGTGAAAAATGCTAAAACTTAGCAGAACCGAATTTTATATTCTAACAGCCCCAGAAGGGAATAAAGAGGATCTTAAAGGTTTTTCATACCCCACGAAAGACCTCATAAGTGAAGAAGGTTGAAGCTTAGCAGAGCCGAATTTTATATACTAACGGCCCCAGAAGGGAATAAAGCGGATCGTAAAGGTTTTCCAGACCCCACAGAAGACCTCATCAGTGAAAAATGCTAAAACTTAGCAGAACCGAATTTTATATTCTAACAGCCCCAGAAGGGAATAAAGAGGATCTTAAAGGTTTTTCATACCCCACGAAAGACCTCATAAGTGAAGAAGGTTGAAGCTTAGCAGAGCCGGATTTTATATACTAACGGCCCCAGAAGGGAATAAAGCGGATCGTAAAGGTTTTCCAGACCACAGAAGACCTCATCAGTGAAAAATGCTAAAACTTAGCAGAACCGAATTTTATATTCTAACAGCCCCAGAAGGGAATAAAGAGGATCTTAAAGGTTTTTCATACCCCACGAAAGACCTCATAAGTGAAGAAGGTTGAAGCTTAGCAGAGTCGAATTTTATATACTAACGGCCCCAGAAGGGAATAAAGCGGATCGTAAAGGTTTTCCAGACCCCACAGAAGACCTCATCAGTGAAAAATGCTAAAACTTAGCAGAACCGAATTTTATATTCTAACAGCCCCAGAAGGGAATAAAGAGGATCTTAAAGGTTTTTCATACCCCACGAAAGACCTCATAAGTGAAGAAGGTTGAAGCTTAGCAGAGTCGAATTTTATATACTAACGGCCCCAGAAGGGAATAAAGCGGATCGTAAAGGTTTTCCAGACCCCACAGAAGACCTCATCAGTGAAAAATGCTAAAACTTAGCAGAACCGAATTTTATATTCTAACAGCCCCAGAAGGGAATAAAGAGGATCTTAAAGGTTTTTCATACCCCACGAAAGACCTCATAAGTGAAGAAGGTTGAAGCTTAACAGAGCCGGATTTTATATACTAACGGCCCCAGAAGGGAAAAAAGCGGATCGTAAAGGTTTTCCAGACCCCACAGAAGACCTCATCAGTGAAAAATGCTAAAACTTAGCAGAACCGAATTTTATATTCTAACAGCCCCAGAAGGGAATAAAGAGGATCTTAAAGGTTTTTCATACCCCACGAAAGACCTCATAAGTGAAGAAGGTTGAAGCTTAGCAGAGCCGAATTTTATATACTAACGGCCCCAGAAGGGAATAAAGCGGATTGTAAAGGTTTTCCAGACCCCACGGAAGACCTCATGAGTGAAGAAGGTTAAAACTTAGCAGAGCCGGATTTTATATATTAACGGCCCCAGAAGGCAATAAAGGGGGTCTTAAAGGTTTTCCAGACCCCACAGAAGACCTCATCAGTGAAAAAGGCTAAAACTTATCAGAGCCGAATTTTATATTCTAACGGCACCAGAAGGGAATAAAGGGGATCTTAAAGGTTTTCCAGACCCCACGCAAGTTATCATGAAGAAGGTTAAATCTTATCAGAGCCGAATTTTATATACTAATGGCCCTAGAAGGGAATAAAGGGGTCTTAAAGGTTTTCCAGACCCCACGGAAGACCTACCTAATCAGTGAAGAAGGCTAAAACTTAGCAGAGGCGATTTTATTTTCTAACGGACCCAGAACGTGATAGAAACTGTTCAAATTTCACGTTAAGATAATTATTTCTGACTTAAAACATTATACTATATTACTGAACATAGTAAATTATATTTGAAAAGTTTCAATTTAACATTTTTGAGTTTTATTTTCTCTGTTTTTGACAGGCTTGAATATTAGTGTTATTATTATATCAGTTATGACCACAATCATTAATATATCAGATGCCTCTTCAGCGGAGTTACTCTAAATTATTAGGAGATGACGATAATAGACCATTTATTAACTGACAGGTCCAATAACGATCCTATACAGTGACAGGAGTTCAATAATGTCTTGCGAAATAATTAGTCCTCATTATACAGCTTAGCTGACTAAATCAGTTCAAATAATAACATTCACTTTGTGCTTATTAAAATGAGTTTAACATAGCACTCGTATAATAGCACAAATATAAACTCCGAAATTATATGCAGTATACAAATTTAATCTTAATTAAAATGTCTCTGTTTAGAGCGATATCCTGATATAGATTATACAACCACTATTATAAAAATCACCACTGAATATTGCTACGAATACTTAAGATATCTCCACAGTATATTACTTATCCCTGAGGGTGGCTTGATCTTGGCGTCTAAGTTGGTAATCTTGGCGAATAATGTGGCAAAATATCGCCAATCTGGCAACTTTGAGAAATCTCTCGAAATTTGTAGTTTGGTTCAAAGGAGTTCATCCCGGGCATGACTGACTTCATTTTACATATTCTAGCTCTGAGAATACGATATCATGGGAATAACAAACGCGCGCATTTTGTTCTCGGGCTCTTTGAAGAGACCGAGATCTCATTTGACGTCATTGAAGAAGATGTGCACAACACAATTATAATTCTCTGCGCAGGTTGTTTACGTCTGGATATTGCCACCTCAAAATTGACAAACAATTTTTTATTGTAATTATGAAAAAACTTGCTGTGTTTTATCAACAACTCTATTGGCCGTGGCGTTACGAATGACGAAATGCTACTGTCGTCGACGTCAGGCTGACAAGTTTTTGATTGGTTTTCAAAAATTGAAATAATTTTTCGGTGTGGTTTACGCATCGACATTTCTGCCATATAAAATTTAAATTTCCATTTTATTTTATTTATGGCCGAAGGTCATTTTTTTAACGGCAATCATCTGGACAGTCGCCTGTTAAGTCCTAAACAGATAACAGATATCGCCCCTACAGATCATGACATTGTGAAAAGTATAAAATAAAATATTTATATATACCATTAATATATATCGGTAATATTTTATTGATATATTTTATATAATAAATTTTATCGTGTAATGAAAGGCGTGGAAAGAATTGCGTACATTTCAACAGAACTGTGAGAGGGTGCAGTCAGTTTAATTAGGCCGAAAGATCACATCCGGAATTAATGAGTGAAAATGTAAACAAGGGGGGCGGGGTTCATGCCGGGCATGACTGACTTCATTTTTTTTTATTCTGGCTTTGCACATATGATGCACGCGAGGGTAGGAAACGCGCGCATTTTGTTCTCAGGCTCTCTAAAGACACCGAGAATATCTTCGGACGTCATTGAGAATGGTGTGTTCAGCACAATTAAAATTCGCTTTGCAGTTTGTTTAAGATCAGATATTGCCACTTCAAAATTAACAAACAATTTTTAATTGTAATTAGGGTGAAAACCTGCTGTGTTTTGGCAACAACTCTCCTGGTCCATGGTTACAAATGACGAAACACTACTTTTGTCGACGTCAGGATGACAACTTTTTTATTGGTTTTCGTGCTCATAGCACAACTTTATATTAAAAAACTTTAGTTTGGTTAGCCAAACTGAATTGACGTGATATGATAAAAGTGAATTGTGAAATACGCCAGAGTTATTTAGGACAGTAATCATCTGGTTTGTGAATGAGTTAATCAATAAATTGATGTTTCCTTGCATCGGACAGTCTTTTGAATAAAATATTCAACAATCACTTTTTGTGGTTCAACTTCATGACAATATTCAGAAAGTTTATTATAAAACTCTATATACTTACCTATATGTGTTTCATTTGACAAAGATCGGCAAATCTGATGAGATCAGATGCCAAGCCCATTATATAACGAGAGTATGAAAGAAATCTCACCTATTCGTCCACCTACATTATTTGCGATCTTTAAATATACGGGCACACGTGATATACACAGCTTTGCCGATTAATGCTATTGAAGGCAGATAGTACCTTTAGAGCTTAAACAATAACGATTTTTCAGAAATTCTTTTAAAAATAGTTTACATTTTAAGACAACACTCTCTACAATTTAATAATTTACATTTCCTTTCAATATCGTTCTATTGCTGAGGTCTTGTTTCAAACTTCGTCAATTCTCCACTAAAGGCGCTGTAATCACTTTTAGCTGATCGGATAGTGTCGCTTTACTATAGATAAATGTAATGTGTACACACGGAGAACTTTTAATCCGAAGTTATTTGGGTTTTTAAAGATTTTCTTAGAAATCCGAATTATATTATGTACGTGATGAAAGTAAAACATATTCAAAATTAAACGATATTTAAAACTAGTCATTTCACAAAAGTTCAATGGCTGGTGGTTATTAAATGTGTCACCTACACATTATAAGTGACGTCCTTATTAGTGATGTATTACGTCACTATTAGTGATGAATTTTCCTATAGAGGGAAAACTGCAATTCAAAAAGGAAAGAAAGGATAAAGGAAAAGAGATCAGGTGCTAATACCTTCCATAGCTGCATTCTTCTATTGAATGCTGAATTTATATTTTGTATTGGGAAATGTATGCAAAGGAAGTTCGAACCAGTGTTGGACTGTAACTTGATCTCTCAGATGAGTTCGATCTAATCCATTTTCGTTGACTTTATCGGGATCTGAAATTCTAATCTTCGCGCATTCTTTTAGAAATCTAATAAACTCTTCCCCAAGAAACAGGAACATGTCACCTGAACTCGACGGTATTAATTGCCTCTAAGTTTTAATCAACCCCATATGAAACAGTTATTCAGATTTATTTCCTAACTGTAAACGATTTGACTAACAGGGGTTTCCTGTAAAAGACGTTTCCCATTTAGGATTAATAGTCGGATGTTTTCTCTGTATTTTAACGTAATTAATCTTCAGTTATTCAAGAATAGATGTATTATTCCTCATTATTAAATACATTATGGTGGTAGAGCAGATAAAATTTACTCTACATTTAAATATTTATTATTTTTGTCTTAAAATCTTAAAATCCTCCAAACTTTATTTTGAACGCTTTTATAATATATCTCGTGTGATTATCATATATGGACACGATAACACATACAGGAATACGCGTATGATCTTGTTATCTTATATTTAAAAATATCTATCTATATATATATATATACTAATTGCCAAGTATCCGTCTGTCTATTGAGGGCAGATAATTCCTTTAAAGCTTAAACAATAACGATTTTTCAGAAATTCTTTTAAAAAGAGTTTACATTTTAAGACAATACTCTCTACAATTTAATAATATACATTTTCTTTCAATATCGTTCTATTGCTGAGGTCTTGTTTTAAACTTCTTCAATTCTCCACTAAAGGCGCTGTAATCACTTTTAGCTGATCGGATAGTGTCGTTTTACTATGGATAAATGTAATGTGTACACACGGAGAACTTTTATTCCGAAGTTATTTGGGTTCTTAAAGACTTTCTTAGAAATCCGAATTATATTATGTACATGATGAAAGAAACACGAATACAAAATTTAACGACATTTAAAACTAGTCATTTCACAAAAGTTCAATGATTGGTGGTCATTAGATGTGTCACCTACACATTTAATCAAAGTTGTTGATAACCAGTTTTAATTGTTGGAAGTGCTCGATAATTAATAAAAGTGTTTTCGCTTTTTTTTATTATTCTTTCGAATCATCGCCCCTAATTCGAAATTCTGAAATATTAGATTTTGTTGTTGAAAATGAGACGGATCGAAGGAGACCCAACCCGAGATTCTAACTCAAGCGGAAGTTCCCTTCATCTTGGAAAGTGATTTTTGAGTGTTTTGATAGCCTTTTCCCCACCGTCACCTTTAATTCAAATTTCTAAAATGTTAGTATTTTTCCATCGATCTGGAAGCCAAGACGCATGGAATGAAACAAAAACCAAGATCTGGGTTATAGCTATAAACAAAGCTATATAGATATAGCTATAGATAATTTGGAAACATCAATTACTCACACACTCAGTGAGTTCAGTACGTATTGTATAGATGCTTCGCTACCTAAACAAAAAAAAACTGATATGGGCGACACATGTCTTACCTTATATAATGCAATGAATTTACTACTTTTACAGTTAAAAAAATTATTCTTGTAGTAGATACTTATATTCTTTCAATGATTTTAAATTTTCTTGAATTAGTCGTCATTTTCATTGATTTAGCTTCATTTTTATCCATTTGGCGAGATTTTCGTCAATTTGGCAACATTTCAAAATGTCGCCAAGTTGACGACATTCCGCTAAATTCGTAGCCAAAATCTAGCCAAGCGTTATGGAACGAGAAATAAATTATTCTTACAGCAGATAAATGATTATCGGCGTTCAAATACAAAACTATTAGTCAAAGTATCCTTTCCCGTCAATGGAACGAGTTAGATCCACGAGAATGATGTCACCAAATTTATCGCATGATGTTACACATGAGAAGTGAATATGTTTCTTAACAGGTAATATTTTTTTTAATTTATGGGACTTTTTGATAAATTTATTTGAAAAATGTGCAATATCTCGAGAACGGTTCATGCTAGCGTTCTAAAATTTATGTCAATCGTTTTCTAACGAAAAATTACATAAGAAATGTCTATTTGTGTTACTTTATTAAAGGTTTTGATTTTTTGATGATGTTTTCAAAATTTCACTCGAAAATTTAGGAGGGTTCTGAACGTTCGATTGTGTTTTGAAACAATAGACTTCCAGTATTCATGGATTGTGAATTTTGTACCAAATTTCATTCGAATCGCTCCATTCGTTCGTGAGATATCGTCTCCACAGACTCACTGACACAGACTCACTGACACACACACACGCACACATAGACATCACCTCAAAAATGTTCGGTTCGTGATCAGGGATGGTTGAAACGTACTCTCCCGTCGAAACCTCGAATTCGAATTTTCGACCCCGTCACAATACTTACGTTATACATTATGTATATAAGGAAAGTATCTGATTTTAATTAAAAACTCAAATAACTAGATTGTTATAGAAAATACAAAGATTAATTTTAAAAAAACCAAATAGCGCAAGCGTACCGCAATTATTAACATATCAGTTGTCTCCTTGCTGTAACCATACGTCATTATAAGTAGAGGACGTGATCAGACAATATATTAACAGGCATACCATTAGCGAATCAATACGCTGGAAGGAATTCAATAACGTTCGTAGAAATAATGAGTTCCCTCTGAACGGATTGACTGATTGGAAGGTATAACAGTGGTTCTATATAGACATAAAGAGAAAAGTTTGATATAATTATAATAGCAATTACATGGAATTTGAGTCTGCACTTGACTTGATCGTACTGTATATTATGTACGTTTATGCTAATTTTTATCGCAGTTTGCATCATAGTAAAAAAATCTGATGTGGGCAGCACATGACTTTCCTTATATAATGCAATGAATTTACTACTTTTACAGTTAAAAAAAATGTTATTCATATAGTAGATACTTATATTCTTTCCAAGATACTGAATTTTCATTTATTTGAAAAAAACTGCAAGCTACAGGTCTCAAACTCAAATTTTCTTCAATCAGTCGTCATTTTCATTGATGTAGCGTCATTTTTTTTCCATTTGGCGAGATCTTTCGTAAATTTGGCAATATTTAAAAAAGTCGCCAAGTTGGCGACATTCCGCCAAATTCGTAGCCAAAATCTCGCCAAACGTTATGGACGGTGAAATAAGTTATTCTTATAGCAGATAAATGACTATTGGCGTTCAAATACAAAAGTATTACTCAAAGTATCTTTTCTCGTGAATGGAACGAGTTAGATATACGAGAATGCTATCACCAAATTTATGGTATGATATTACATATGAAAAGTGAACATGTTTCTTAGGAGTTAATATTTTTTTTTTGTTTTACTTGATTCTTGATAAATTTATTAGAAAAATGTGCAATATCTCGAGAATGTGCAATATGAATGAAAAATGTGAATATTTGCGTGTCTATTTGCGTAACTTTATTAAAGGTTTTGATTTTTTGGTGATTTTTTTAAAATTTCACTCAAAAACTTAGGTGGGTTCTGAACATTCGATTGTGTTTAAAAACAACAGGCTTCCAGTATTCACGGATTGTGATTTTTGTACCAAATTTCATTCGAATCGCTCCATTCGTTCGTGAGATATCATCTCCACAGGCTCATTGACACACACACACACAGACATCACCTCAAATATGTTCGATTCGTAATCAAAGATGCTTGAAACGTGCTCTCCCGTCGAAAACTCAAATTCGAATTTTCGACCCCGTCACAATACTTTCCTTATACATTATGTATATGTGAGACCAGAAATAGATCTCACATTTCATGAGACAATTTTATGTACATATTTATTGTGGCCAAAACGGGGAACAATACTTGTAGTTTGGCTGTCACCGAGTTTTATAACCCCGTGAACCTACAGGTCAAAAAACCACAAATTTAGTGGTGCCATGACAGAGGGGGCCGAGCTGGGCCTTACGAGATGTGTAATGGTTCCATTTGTTAAAGGAGTAACTAATAAAAAAATCTGATGTGGGCAACACATGACTTTCCTTATATAATGTAATGAATTTACTACTTTTACAGTAAAAAAATAGGTTTTTCTTATAGTAGATACGAATATTTTTTCCAAGACATTGAATTTTCGACAATTAGTCGTCATTTTCATTGGTTTAGCGTCATTTTTATCCATTTGGCGAGATATTCGCTAATTTGGCAACATTTAAAAAAGTCGCCAAGTTGGCGACATTCCGCCAAATTCGTCGCCAAAATCTCGCCAAGCGTTATGGACGAAGAAATAAGTTATTCTTACAGCCGATAAATGACTATAGGCGTCCAAATACAAAAGTGTTACTCAGAGTATCTTTTTTCATGAATGGAACGAGCTAGATCCTCCACGAGAATGATGTCACCCAATTTATCGCATGGTATTACATATGAAAAGTGAACATGTTTATCAATAGGAATTTTTTTTTATTTTATATGACTTTTTAATATTTTGTTTGAAAAATGTACATTATCTCAAAAACGGCTCGTGTTAGCGTTCTAAAATTTATGTCAATCGTTTTCTAATGAAAAATTACATAAGAAATGTCTATTTGCGTAACTTTATTAGTGGTTTTGATTTTTTGACGATTTATTTAAATTTCATTCGAAAATTTAGGGGGGTTCTGAACATTCGATTGCGTATAAAAACAATAGGCTTCCAGCGTTTACGGATTGTGATTTTTGTACCAAATTTGGTTCAAATCGGTCCATTCGTTCGTCAGTTATCGTCTCCACAGACCCACTGACACACACACACACACACACACACACACACACACACACACACACACACACACATACTTTCACACACACACACGCACACACACACACACACACATACTTTCACACACACACACACACACACACACACACACACACACACACACACAGACATCACTTCAAAAATGTTTGATTCGTGATCAGGGATGCTTGAAACGTGCTCTCCCGTCGAAAACTCGAATTCGAATTTTCGACCCCGTCACAATACTTTCCTTATACATTATGTATATAAGGAAAGTAAAAAGAAGATCGTTACGTCAAACTCAATGCGCCAAATGAAAGAAAAGGGGGAATTACCCCCCCCCACCCCCCCACCCCGAGGGTACCACAACCGGTGACCCGAGAACGAGAGAAAATAATTATGAAGATTTGACTTGGAAGATAACTAGTGCACAGATATAAACTAATATGACTTCAGATAACTTGTAAAATACGACTTTAGATAACTTTGAGACGATGACTGGATTTGGTGAATTCAGACTTGTAGAGTGTCCCGTAGAGGTTCCAAAATAATGCAGATATATTAATCTGTGAGTGCAATCAGAGTACGAGAAGAAGCCACACACCAAAGAGTTATGGCCAGTACAAATAACTGATGCAAGCATTTGATATATCATCAAAGCCCAAGGCAGAAATTGAAGGTATGTGCCCATTGAAAATGTAACCACTATTTAGGATTTTCCGTTTTGGTCACATATGTCCCCTCCGCTGAAATAATATAATTAAATAGTGTAATTGAATTTAATTAAGATTTATCTTGTTAATAAATGTTTTATTGTTAAAGTTTAAATGGTGCAGTCAATGAGTATTACAATAATTAATAATTCCTTTACAGGACTCCCACGAAAGTAAAAGAATTGGAGGGTTTTATATAGCGGCACAACTAGCAATGCACGATTAAATACTAAATCCACTATGTATGAATTTACGGCAATGTTAAGATAAGATGATTAGTAAATAATTAATGTTAATTATAAAGTTAAACTTATAAGCGCTATTTATTTTTCTTTCCCGCAGTATATAAGGAAAGTAATAATATATTCTTTTATGAAATATCCTTTTAATGTGTCTTTTAAACAAGTTCTTGATTCATCAAGAAATGTAAATTGGTAACAGATTTGTGTTTGTGTTGTCTATTCATATGATGCACTTGACTGAATTATGTATACTTTTAATATATTTTATGCGCATAACGAGTTTCAAACTGTAGTATAAGACTAATATATCCGGGCTTTATATACTGTGGATTCAGATATGAAACAGTGAAGAGTTTATTTCTCGAAAAAAAAATCATTACAATGCTATCGGATATACCACGGTTAAACTATAACGCGGTTAAGCTATAACGCGGGGGTGAAGTATTCTCCGGACAACCACTCTATATTGGTATTTTACTAAAGCTGCAGATTAAGAATTTTGGTTACTGGCCAGTGGCCAGAAGGTCCCGAAAAGTTACCAGTCAAAAATATTTTCACTAGCTAAATATTTTTACCATAAATTCAAGACTTTTCTGTTGCTTATTGGGATATATGCACATACGTATCTTCTGTCACCACCTGAAACAATGAAAAATATTTACTGTAGGCAAATATTTAAAATATCTGATGTGGGCAACACATGACTTTCCTTATATAATGCACTGAATTTACTACTTTTACAGTAAAAAAATGGTTTTTCTTATAGTATGTAGATACTTATATTATTTCCAAGATATAGAATTTTCGAAAATTAGTCATCATTTTCATAGATTTAGCGTCATTTCCATCCAGATGGAGAGATTTTCGTTAATTTGCCAACATTTAAAAAAGCCGCCAAGTTGGCAACATTTCGCCAAATTCGTCTCCAAATTCTCGCCAAGCGTTATGGATGGAGAAATAAGTTATTCTTATAGCAGATAAATGATTATTGGCGTTCAAATACAAAAATATTACTCAAAGTATCTTTACTCATAAATGGAACGAGCTAGATTCAAGATAATGATGTCACAAAATTTATCGCATAATGTCACCAAATTTATTATATATGAAAAGCGAACACGTTTCTCAACAGTTAATATTTGTTTTAATTTATAGAATTTTTTGATAAATTTATTTAAAAAATGTGCAATATCTCGAGAACGGTTCATGCTAGCGTTCTAAAGTTTATGTCAATCGTTTTCTAACAAAAAATTACATAAGAAATGTCTATTTGCGTAACTTTATTAAAGGTTTTGATTTTATGATTTTTTCAAAATTTCACTCGAAAATTTAGGGGAGTTTTGCACATTCGATTACATTTCAAAACAATAGACTTCCAGTATTCACGGATTGTGATTTTTTGCCAAGTTTTATTCGAATCGCTCCATTCGTTCGTGAGATATCGTCTTCACAGACTCACTGACACACACACACACAGACATCACCTGAAAAATGTTCGATCCGTGATCACGGATGCTTGAAATGTGCTCTCCCGTCAAAAACTCGAATTCGAATTTTCGACTCCGTCACAATACCTTCCTTATACATTATGTATATAAGGACAGTTAAAAAGCTTTAATTATGGCATGCCTATATGCTGCCTTTCAAAAGTTAAGTACGCGACACAAATTCTCAAACAGCGAACATGTCTGTGAACTTTTTGTGAAACTGACTCTTGCCGTCGCTGGGGATATGAAAATTTCAAATGATGCGATCACTAGCGATTTACTTCTCGAAAATAATATAAAATTTAGGCGTGGTGTGAATACGACTTTTTGGAGGGACCTAAGAAATATCAATGCTCAAAGAAAAATTTTCAAAGTATGTTAGGGTTGGTTTCGGTTTAGATTAGCTTTGTTATGACACGAAGAATACGTTTGGAAGATTTCACTAAACGCTAGCGTGCTTTTGCTCCATCGGACTGGAGCCACCGCCGATTTTTTTTTTTTTTTTTTTTTCAAAATATTCTTTTTTTTTTTTTTTTTTTTTTTTTTTTTTTTTTTTTTTTTTCCCAAATTTTCTCATTTCAATCGAAACAAAGATGGACACGTTCGACCTAAAACCGGTCTGAGAGTATTCGTTTTTTTTTCGAAGCACCTGGTGGTGTGAAATATCAATGAGGAACTATATTTTGTGATTTCGCATATTTTTATTTCTTGAATGTTGCAACTTAGGTATTTTAATGTTTACGGTATTTGATTAGGCTATTAAGCTACATACACATTTCCAAAATTATAATTCTCAATAATAGGTATAAAAACAGCGCAATTGGTGACATCACGATCAAATCATAATTCAAATTTATGATTCTAATTTTTATCTTTTAATTTAATATTTCGTTATCTAATTTTCATTTTTAAGTTTTTTATTTCTTATAATGCATGCATGCTCTTTAGACTTTATTATGCTATGTAACAACAGATTTCTGGTTATGATTATTTTCTAGAGGCAGATGCCCCCACAGCTAATTCTTGATCCAAAATTTTATTTCATTTCTAAGAAGGATCATATACTTCTACTTCTACTTATTTAAGTTGACGCAGTGTTAAAGTTCTAGGGCACGTATGTTATCTCATGGATATGATAAACTAGATGTAATGAATTTTCTTATAGAGGGAAAACTACAATTCACAAAGGGAAGAAACACTAAAGGAAAGAAGACCAGGTGCTAATACCTTCCATAACTTTATTCTTCTATTGAATGTTGAATTTATACTGTTTGTATTGGGAAATGTATGCAAAGGAAGTTCGAACCAGTGTTTTATTCGAACTCGATCTCTTATATGAGTTCGAACTAATCCAGTGTCGTTGGCTTTATCCGGATCTGAAATTCTAATCTTCGCGCATTCTTTTAGAAATCTAATAAACTCTTCCCCAAGAAACAGGAACATGTCACCTGAACTTGACGGTATTAATTGCCTCTAAGTTTTCATCAACCGCATATGAAACAGTTACTCAGCTTTGCATACATTTAAATATTTATTTTTTTGTGTGCTGCAGTATTAAATATTATAATCCTCCAAACTTTATTTTGCACGCTTTTATAATGTAACTCGTGTGATTATAATATATGGACACGATAACACATACATGAACACGCGTATGATTTTGATATTTTATATTTAGAAATAGCTATATCTATATATACTAATTTCCAAGTGTACGTCTGTTTATCTGTCTGTCTGTCTGTTTGTCACGCTTTGTTTAGGCACTTCTCGAATAGATAGAGACTTGCAATTTGGTACACGGCTCGATCGTTCGATAACCCCCCCCCCCCCTGAAAAAATCGAATTTATCCAAAACGGTCTCTAGAGGGGGTGCTCCACACCAAAATGTCCGAAAACTGAAATGATAGGAAAGCATACTTTACCATAAGATAGAGACTTCAAATTTGGCGTAATTTGGCGTGCCGTATATTAAAATGTTCGATTTGACAAACAAATGAAAACACCTTCTTTGCAATGTGATAGGGGCTTGAAATTGAGTATATAGGCTAATTATTTGATAAAAAAACCTAAAATTATTACAGTTTTTCAAAAATGATCATTTAAGGGGGTGCAACACAGAAAATGGTTCGAAATGTGAAGTGATAAAAAACATGCTTCACGATCGGAAAGAGAAATCGAATTTGGTGTACCGGTAGATAGTTTGAAAGGAAATGTGCAATTTCAGATTACAATATTTGCTACTTTAGGGGGTGCCGCACACCAATATGTTTGATTTTCGGAATAAATGAGACACGTTTTCTTTTAAATGTGATAGAGACTTGATATTTGGTATATAAGCCAATCATCTGATAAAAAAACTCAAGATAAACATAGTTTTCCAAATATGTTCATTTATGCGTGTGCTCCACAGAAAAACGTTCGAAAGGGGAGATGATAAAATAGTATGCTTTGGGATGAAATAGAGCCTTTAATTTGGTATACGGGTAGATAGTTCGAAAGGAAAAAGTGCGAATTTAAGTTTTTCAATATTTTCTTGTTTAGGGGGTTCTGCACACTAAAATATTCGATTTGCCGAATAAATGTGAAACGCGAATTATTAAAAAAATCACAATATTCAGGGGTTGCTTATTCCGAGACTGTTGATTTTCAATGGGTATTTGGCTAGTATATACTAATTGCCATGTGGCTGTTTTGAGGCACTTCCTGAATAGGTAGACATGCAATTTGGTACACGTGTCGATCGTTCGATAAAACCCCCTGGAAAGATCGAATGTTTCAAAAATGTTCCGCAGAGGAGGTGCTCCACACCAAAACATTCGAAAAGTGAAATGATAAGAAAGCATACTTTGCGATGAGATAGAGACTTCAAATTTGGGGTATGAGTAAACCGCTCAAAAGGAAGAAAATACGCAATTTCAGATTTTTAATATTTGTTACTTTAGGGGGTGGCGCTCACCAAAATGTTCGATTTGCCGACCAAATAAGAAACGTCTCCATTAAAGTTTGATAGAGGCTTGAAATTTGGTATGTGGGCTAACTATTTGATGAAAACACCTAGGACAAAAGAGTTTTTCAAAAAGGTTCGTTTACGGGGGATGCTCCAGAGGAAAACATTCGAAAAGTGAAATAACGAAAAACCATGGGTCAGGATTGGATAGAGACTTCAAATTTGGTGTATTGGTAGATAGTTCGAAAGGAAGTGCATGTGCAATTCCAGTTTTTTAATTTTTTTTTCTTTAGATGGTGCCGCAAACCCAAATGTTCCGAATAAATATGAAAGTTCTCATTTTAAAATGTAATAGAGTTGTAGTAGATATTTGGTAATAGATATTTGGTATAAGGGACAATCATCTGATAAAAAATCAAAGAAGTGAGTTTTTCAAAAATGTTCATTTAAGGGGGTGGTTACCCCACACGAAAACGTTCGAAAGGTGAAATGATAGAAAAAGTATGCTTTGCGATGGAACATAAGCTTCAAATTTGGCGTATGAGTAGATAGTTCAATAGAAAGTGTACAATAGAAAATTTCCAGTATTTGTAATTTTGTGAGTTCCACACATCAAAACGTTCAAAAAGTTAAATGATTAAGTAATATACTTTGTGATAAGATAGAGACTTCGAATTTGGTGTACGGGTATATCGTTCGAAAGGAAGAAAGTGTGCAATTTCATATTTCCAATATTTGCTATTTAAGGGGGTACCATAGACCAAAATGTTCGATTTTCCTAATAAATGAGAAACGCACACATTTGAATTAACATTCGACACATTAACATTCGACTTGAAATTTGGTATATTTGTTAATTATCTGATAAAAAACCAAGACGAATAGTGTCTTTTAAAAATGTTCATTTAAGAGGTGCTCCACAGAAAAACGTTCGAAAGGGGAGATGATAAAATAGTATGCTTCGGGATGAAATAGAGCCTTTAATTTGGTGTACGGGTAGAAATTTCGAAAGGAAGAAGTGCGAATTTAAGTTTTTCAATATTTTCTTGTTTAGGGGGTTCTGCACATTAAAATATTCGATTTGCCGAATAAATGTGAAACACGAATTGTTAAAAAAATTACAATATTCAGGGGTTGCTTATTGCCAGACCGTTGTTTTTCAATGGATATTCCAAATGAGATAGAGATATCAAATTTGGTGTGAAGGTAGATAGTTTGAAAGGAAGAAAGTGTGAAATTTCAGATTTCCAAGATTTGCTACTTTAAGGTCTGCGCACACTAATATGCTCGATTTTTCGATTAAATGAGCACGCTTCCTTTTAAATATGATAGAGGCTTGATATTTGGTATATGGGCCAGTCATCTGTAAAGAACACAAGACAAACAGAGGAAGAAATGCGCAAATTTAGTTTTCCAAAGTTTTCTTCTTTAGGGGGTTCTGCACACCAAAATAGTCAATTTGTCGAATAAATGTGAAACGCGAATTATCATAAAATTTACATTATTCAGGGGTCGCTTATTGCGAGACCGTTGATTTTCAACGGGTATTCGGCTAGTATATACTAATTGCCAAGTGTCCATCTGTCTGTCTGTCACGCTTTTTTAGGCACTTCCCGAATAGATGGACATGCAATTTGGTACAAGTGTCGATCGTTTGATAAAACCCCCTGGAAAGATCGAATTTTTCAAAAATGTTCCGCAGAGGGGGTGCTCCACAACAAAACATTCGAAAAGTGAAATGGTAGGAAAGTATACTTTGCGATGAGATAGAGACTTCAAATTTGAGGTATGAGTAAATCGCTCGAAAGGAAGAAAATGCGCAATTTCTGATTTTTAATATTTGTTCGATTTTCCTAATAAATGAGAAACTTCCACTTTAACATTTGATAGAGACTTGAAATTTGTAAATTTGCTAATTATTTGATAAAAAACCAAGACGAATAGTGTTTTATAAAAATGTTCATTTAAGGGGTGCTCCACATAAAAACGTTCCAAAGGTGAAATTATAAAATAGCATGCTTCAGTATAAGGTATAGCTTTCAAATTTGATGAACGGGTAAATAGCTCGAAAGGAAGAAAGTGAGCAATTTCAGTTTTCCAATATTTTCTTCTTTAGGGGGTTTCGCACACTAAAATTTTCGATTTTCCTAAAAAAATGTGAAATGGTTCAAAAATTTATATTATTCGGGGCTTGTTCATTGTGAGACCGTTGATTTTCAATGGGTATTCGGCTATTTATATTAAATTTCGGAACTAAATATACATTTCGTAATCTGATTTTTAAGGAAAGATACGTTTAAAGTTCAACAACAATTTAAGTCATGCTACAAGATGACTTAAAATATCTGAAATATGAAAGCATCTGAAAATTTGAGAGGATCCGAATTTGGACTCTAAATCTCTCTCGACTTGGTTACAGAATCTTCATCGACTATTAAATTTCGTAATATATCATTAACATGTCACCGTAACTCGAACTTGATACCTGTACTTATGAAGTCCGTGGACCTCTTGATTGTAATTTGCACCACGTTATGGTGATCATGAAAACCACTAAACGACGATATCAAGATATTTTTTGTTAAAAATGCGTTCAAAGCGTTTACTTATTTAGTAAAAGGAATATTTAATTTTTTCCCCATTATTGGTAAAAAGAAAGCGGAATTGTTCGAAAACAGCCAGGGTCACAGATGCATAAATGAAGTCTTTCATTTTAACATACAAAATAACGTATTAAGTTATCATTTGTGTTCAACATTTTGTAACAATTAATGGTAGTAAAATTTTGCTATGCATTTTATTTACTATAACTTTTTTAAGCATCTATTTCATAGGATAATTTAGAGGTTAGATAATGACTGATACAAATAGCATGAAACTCTGAAAGAGGTTGTGGGTTCATTGAGGATTTACATTTTTGATTCCTTTTCCTGGTTTAAAAATTTTCATTGGAACTTCTATTTCTCATGGGTAGTTATAGATGGAGCTTAGATGACGACTGATATGGATTCAACTTCGGATTTTGAAGGGGATAGAGGAATCGCAGGAATCCGAATTTTATCTGAATCCAAAGTTTAGCTGTATTAGCTACGGGGCGAGCGTCACGAGCGGGACGCTGGCCTACAAAATCCCAGACATGTTCAATATACGACTTATCCTCTGAATAGGTAGGTCAAGGAAGTAATAGGCAGGTCAACTGTATCTGTTGTGCTGAAAAGAAACTTTGAACATTTTTAGCAACATGTAGACGGGCATTGTCCTGTTGGAATACAGCTCCAGGAATGCGTTGAAAGAAGGGTACGACTTTGGGCTCTAGAACTTCTCTGATGTACGGTTGCTGTTGAGATTACCCACATTTCTAAAGAGCTAAGATCGTTTAAGGTACCCATCGACGTCCAGAACATCACGCTTGACGTTCGTCCAGTATGACGCTGTATAATGCACTCCAAAAAGTGGCGTTCACCTCTACAGTGTCTAATATGGATGCGGTTATCACACTACCCTAAATTAAAGCGGGATTCATCGGAAAAAACGACTTGTTGCCAATCGGCACGCCGGTGTCTATGTTTATGAGTCCATTGTAGCCTCAGGCGTCGATGGTTTGCATCAAGGGAATCCTGTACAAAGGAATTCTTGCACGCAATCCACCGTGCAGAAGATGCCAACCAATTGTTAGAACAGACACTGATACACCTGTACCAGTGCTTCAACGTTCTGCAACTGTCGAGGTGAAGCTGTACGGTCTATCACTGCCATGCGGGTGAGGTGTATACCATTCCATGCTGACGTAACATTTCATTGCCCACTGCCAGATTTGCGACTCGTCTGGTTCTCTTCAGTCCATTGCTTCCACACTCGCATCACTGTCCTAGGACTGCTCTCTTTATGAGCTGCTATTGCACGATAAGAAAACCCCCACTTTACGAAGGTCGATCATTCGTCCCCTTTCAAACTCCGTAACTTGCTCAAATGGCGCTCTCTATCATCGCAGAACATAGTGACTTCTCATGAAACGTTTACCGCTAGCAGACAACCATGGACAATTTTCAACGTCCCGCTACAATAAATGCAACCCTTACTCGTTCAGGCAAGATCAGCAACTCAAGGCTCTTTAATATAAGGTTGGGTTATCAGCCCGGAAACCAATCAAAAGTTGTCGGTGATTTCGTCATTCGTGACGCCAGGGAACAGGAGAGTTGTTGCCAAAACGCAGCATGTTTTCCCATTATTGTAATTTATATTTATTTGTTAAATTTGAAGTGGCAATATCCAGATGTAAACAACTTGAGAAAAGGGTGTATTAATTGTGCTGTGCACACCATGATTCGTGGCGTCCAAAGAGATTCTCGGTCTCTTTACAAAGCCCGAGAACAAAATGCGCCCGTTTGCTATTCCCATGACATCATATGCGTAGAGAAAAAAATGCAGTCATGGCTAGGATAAATTCAGCCTGCAACTGTTTTTTGAATAGAAAATGTGACTGAAGCAGGTCAAAGGGGTTGCAAACTTAAGAGGAGAAAATGAAGTAAAAACATGGAGGAAGGAAATATACTATGAATGAATGATAAAGTACTAAAGGGGAAAATGAACTTCCAAAAGAAAGATTCAAAACAGTTGTTCAGTGAGTAAAACTATAAGCTTAAGTGCCCTATTAAATTAAAAAATGCAACTAACCGCTTTTTCTAGTTATATAAGTCGTTCAAACCAGATGAAAACATAACAGTTTATAAACAAACACGAAACGTAAATAGAACAGAAAATAAAGAAACAAACTGTTTTTGGAGGCTATAAGAGCTCGCTTCTTCATTAATAATCAAATATATAGAAAAAATAACAAAATTTCAGAAAACAGGTAGGAAATTTCCGAAAAAATAAAAGTGAAACAGGTGATAAACCAGAGATTGCAAGTAGAATATAAGAAAGAATAATTATCGTTAATTATAGAGATTGCCTGAGAAACAATTGAAGTTCAAATAAAAAGTGGAGTTAGAATTATATAATGATCCGAAAAATTGAAAACTTGATTAAAGTAATAAGAATGCTCAGCAATTGAAGCTTTAGAAATTCCTCATTTAGATACACGGCTTATGTATTTTTTAATACAAAATGTAACAGATCTTTTGTTTGACCAACATTGAAAAGACCGTATTCGCATGGTCCGAATTCTCATCATATTCCATGGAAATACAGTCTTGGTGTTGGAGGTTGCTTTAAATGAAGTTTTATTAGCTTTTAACGAATTTCACTTTGCTAAATTCTTCCATTTAATCTATTAAAATCTACTTAGTACGAAATCTTATGACAAAATGGCTATTTTGCTGGTTTCATGATTTAATAATAATCACTAACAGCATATGGTCGAATGTTGAGTTACCTAAACAACTAAATCTTCATGCATCTGCATTTTGTCATCTTATGAGACAACCCAAGAATTCATTTGGTTGTTTATAAGATATGGATGCAAATGTTTAAGAACAAAGCTGACTTCATACAGCCTATAAAATGGTGATCGCTGTAAGTACTAAGCCAAGGCAGACTACTTAAATGTACTCTTCTAGGTATAATGCTGCATCAATGTATGATTAAAAATATTTCGAGTGAAATTATTGTTATTTGAACTCCAATTAAATGAAATAATACTCAACATTTATATTTCTAAACAAGCTCGACCAAAGGTCACACGGGTTTTTCTGAGTACTCCAATGAATCAAATAATCACTCAAAACTGTTGCAAGTAATATAACCATAAATTAAAACTTCTGAAATATAGGATATACACAAAATTAAACCGGTTGTAAAAGTATGAAACAGCCTTCGTCTCCAGGAACGACAAGAAGATCACTTACTCAAGTCAGATCCAATTGAGATAGAACCGCACACGTGGCTGAAGTTAGGAAAAAATATGTTATTATCGATCTGAGATGGTGTCATCGAAAAGAAATGTTGTCATAAAAATGGAAATAGTACAAAATGAGATTTAACATGGAAAGAATGTTGCCTCCCACCTTTAGCCACTAGTCCCATTCTACGTCAGATGTCGATATGACGTGCTGTGAGGTTGCGATTCTTGTCAGTCTTGAAGAAGACTGTTTGCGTTTGAAAACGGTACACCAGTTTACTTTTTCATATATGCTGCATTTACGAAGTTTTAATTTATCGTATTACGCCAATGCAGTTTCACTGCAGCAAAAATCAGCTATAACATATACATGATGGC
Organism: Amaurobius ferox; assembly: GCA_951213105.1. Classification (NCBI taxonomy): domain Eukaryota; kingdom Metazoa; phylum Arthropoda; class Arachnida; order Araneae; family Amaurobiidae; genus Amaurobius; species Amaurobius ferox. The sequence goes on from OX578143.1 coordinate 45,851,675, forward strand.
GTCATAGTATCCTAAATTAAGGCTATTTGCACACAAAAAAAATTTTCGTGCTTTTGTATCCACCTACGTTTGTGAAGCTTTCTTTTGAAAAATGAAGAATAATCAAATTAATTATTATCGATACAGATGAAATTTGAAAATTAATTAAGATGTGCAACAACCAGAGTTGAAGTACATTTAAAAACATATAGTGATTGCTGTTGAAAATACGAAAATTTAGTGCCAATTCATCCAGGAATTTTGTTCCAATTAGTTCCAATTCATTTTAGCCATCGTGGTATTAGCAGAGTAGCAGATGCTCCGGAGTGAATGGATTCATACAACAAAGTGAGTAAAAGTCAAAATAATTTTATTAATCACGAACACAAAATAGTAGAAATCTTAAGAGCCTGCATCTTTAACTGCGATGCCGGTCATGAGAAAAATGGTAACATCATACGAAACATCGCTCTACTAAAGCCATAGAGTGTAGCCATAACCGGCTATTAACAGGATGAAGCAAAATAGCTTTAACAATTCGCTTCATTATCACAGAAAAATACATCCTCTACCAAGTTGAAAACTTAAAGTCACGAATCACATGATACAACTACATGTGCATTTTCACAAACAAGATCTAGTCAGTCCAAATGACACGTCAGATACTACACATCTGACCTAAACGTCTCGAATTCACAGAGTTCTTCTGACATTCCCGATACCGGGAATTTATTCTTGTTAAATTTCATGATGCTTCAGGGAGTAGGCTAATTTCCAGTAATGAGGGAAATTAGCATAATCCGCTCAGTCACGGTACAATCTGCAGGAATTCAAATAAAAATCAGTTCTGAAACAAAACAACCGATCCTGACTCTAAACAGTTAACCAGCAGCAAACTATAAGTTAATTTTAACCGTATCTTTATGATGATAAGCTGTTTGTTTACTTAATAGTGTCTAACAATTGTAAAGAAATGCTAGCATTAGACTCATATATTTAAGTAAAATGCATTTTTTATATATTTATTTTTTTAAAACATTAATTATTTTATTCGTCCCTCCAAGAATGCCTTTGGTTGGTCAGGTCCAGGTTTGATCAACTGGTTATTTATTTCATCCAATTTCAATTAGTTGCGGTTTTATTCTGCGCAACTGTTAAGATATAATAAACGAGTATTACGTAATGTATGATTAGTTAAACAAGAGAAATCATTTTTTATATACAATTTACTTCTAAAATATTATTGGTATATAATTCGGACACAAACGGATTTCTCCCCCAATCGCTGCGGGTCGATAGAATAATGTTATCCGTTTCGGTTTTAAATAAGAGTTGTTCAAATAGCCGCTGACCGGCCGACTTAAGATGCGCTTATTACCTGTCAGATTATAAATAAAATAAAATAAAATGTCAATTTAGAATGGCGGCAAAATTTATGGTAAAAATTAGCTTTAACACATATATGATGGCGCCATAGTATCCTAAATAAAGGTTATTTGCACACAACACATTTTTTGTGCTTTTGTATCCACCTACGTTTGGGAAGCTTTCTTTTGAAAAATGAAGAATAATCAAATTAATTATTATCGATACAGATGAAATTTGGAAATTAATTAAAATGTGCAACAACCAGAATTGAAGTACATCTAAAAACATATAGTGATTGCTGTTGAAAATACGAAAATTTAGCTCTAATTAGTTCCAATTCATTTTAGGCATCGTGGTATTAGCAGAGTAGCAGATGTACAGGAGTGGATGGATTCACATAACAAAGTGAGTAAAAGTAAAAATAATTTAATTACTCACGAAACCAAAATAGTAGAAATCACAAGAGCCTGCATCTTTAACTGCGATGCAGTTCATGAGAAAAATGGTAACATCAGACTACTAAACAGAGTGGTAACATCGCTACAGAATGGTAACATCGCTCTACTAAACAGAGCGTAGCCATAACCGGCTACTAACAGGATGGAGCACAAGAGCTTTAACAATTCGCTTCATTATCACAGAAACATACACCCTCTATCAAGTTGAAAACTTAAAGTCACGAATCAATACTACATGATACAACTACATGTGCTTTTTCGCAAACGAGCTCTAGTCAGCACAAATGACACGTCAGATATTACAAATCTGACCTAAACGTCTCGAATTCAGAGAGCTCTTCTGACATTCCAGATACCGGGTATTTATATACTTGTTAAGTTTCATGATGCTTCCGGAGTAGACTAATTTCCAGTAATAAGGGAAATTAGCATATTCCGGTCAGTCACGGTACAATCTGCAGGAATTCAAATAAAAATAAGTTCTGAAACAAAACAACCGATACGGACTCTAAACAGTTAACCAGGAGCAAACTATAAGTTAACTTTTAACCGTATCTTTATGATGATAAGTTGTTTGTTTACTTAATAGTGTCTAACAATTGTAAAGAAATGCTAGCATTAGACTCATATATTTAAGTAAAATGCATTTTTTATATATTTATATTTTTAAAACATTAATTATTTTATTCGTCTCTCCAAGAATGACTTTGGTTGGCCAGGTTCAGGTTTAATCAATCGTTCCTGGGTATTTATTTCATCCAATTTCAATTAGTTGCGGTTTTATTCTGCGTAATTGTCAAAATAAGATGAATGAGCATTATATACAGCAGAATTGATTAAACACGAGAAATCATTTTTTATATATAATTAACTTTTAAAATATTATCAATATATAATTCGGACACAAACGGATTTCTCCCGTAATTGCTGCGAGCCGATAGTATAATGTTATCCGTTTCGGTTCTAAATAAAAGTTGCCCAAATACCCGCTGACCGGCCGACTTAAGATGCGCTATTACCTGTCAGGTTATAAATGGAATAAAATAAAATTTAAATTTAAAATGGCAAACTTTATGACAATATTATATCCATATCGAAAAGTTATTTTAAATTCCGTTTTTTCCGTAGTCACTTTTGCACCTGATTTGGAATGAAAGCATCTGTTAAAAATTTATCCTCTCTTTTTCATATTTATTGCCTATGAACTTTCAATGACCTAAGAATATTCTATGTGAAAAATGGGAGTGGTTAAATCTGGGCGTGGCCACATATGCTATTGATATACGCATTGTCTATTTATAATTACATATTGTTGATATTTTCTAACTAATGATTATTTTCTAGAAGTGAACATAATTGTTAGGATTTTCAAAAGTTTGATTTCTTTTAGGAAGCAGGCTCGTCTTAATCATTGCCCATGCAAAAGTAAAGTACAAGTCCTATTTTAAAATTATTTAAGGGGGTACATAAATAAGAAAACTAATCGATCTTATTATAAACATCAGAAAGAATACTCGCTGTTGCCCGGGTTTGAAATGCAAACTTGATCAAAATTACACCGTAACCAATAGCGAAGTCCTTAAAACCAAATAATTCTTTAACAATACGCAAGCTTTGAATAAAAAAAATCTGATGTGAGCAGCATTTGATTTTCCCTGCAGATTTAAATCCAATTTGTAATTTTTTATTTCATTATGCATTAAATTATGTTTAATTGCAGAAAATAACATGGATACTTTTCTAATATTATATCCAATTTGCCTTTTTATTGTATCTTCGTTTCAGTTGGCAACTTAATTCACTTTAAATTTACCAGGTCCTCAAAATTCCAAAAAAAAAAAAACTAAAATATATCGAGAACGGTTCACGCTATATTCATAGAGTCAGTCTTATTTGCTTAGTCGTCAAAATTTACCTGAAAAACAAGTACTTTATTAATATATTTCAATAATTTTAGTCATTTATTTCAGATTTTCACTACTTTTGCGGTCATTTTGTAAAAAAAGAGTCAATTGTACTTTTCCGAATCGTATCAAAATCTACTTAGCATCAGGATAACCAGCAGCGGACTTAATTACTAAGTTTTAAGACATTTTATTAAGTAGTGTTTTAACTGCAGAGTAAATCGTCTTCATTTCCTCAAAATTAAAAATTTAAATATCTCGAGAATGGTTCGTTTTAGAGTAACGGGGTGGATCTTATTCCGTTTGTTGTCAAAAATTGAGTATAAAATAATTGATACATTTGAGCATATGCAGTATGTCATTTTAGATCGGATACTTTAGATTTGCGGGCCATTTCGCAAAAAAAGGCAAACTTTTTTCCTTACCAAAATAAAACAAGCACCACAATATTGCAGAAGCAACTTATCTACCATTTTTTAACACTTTACAACAAAGTTGAAAAGTGTTTATGACTTTGTTCATTCTGTCTGTCTGTCTGTCTGTCTGTCCGTTAGCACCATAACTGCCGTAAAAATGACTTAATCAAAATGAAATTTTAGTATGTTGTTCAGACGGTCTGTAGGACCTATGGGAATATAAATAAATAATATCACCGAATTAGTTTTGGATTGAACCCGGGTTGAAAAAATGAAATACATTGAACCCTATGGGACCTCATTTTTCAAACATTTTTAAAGCGGATTTAAAATTCACAAATTGCTTCGAAAATTTTAGGTAATATTCAAATTATTCCATAAAATATATAAAAAAAATTTCAGCAAAATATATTCAGTAGTTTTTTAAATAAAAATTAAAATAATAATTACACCTCTTATATGAAGCGATCACGTGACCATGATATGAAACGATCACGTGACCAACTTCAAAATGATATATGGCATCCATCTTGTTTCAAAATCGTGATTTTTAAAGTTCTTTTTAATTCATATTGAGTGTTGTATCCATCCTAAAACCACATTATTTTCGCTTAAATTCTGTGCATCTACATACTGAAACAACGCAATGACAATATATTTGAGTTTAAATGAGCATCCAACTTTGATTATTTCTATAACGAAGCCTATTTTTCACTTATGTGAAATGTAAACAGCAAAATATGTAGGATGAGTTGTATTAGAATTGCTGTATTTTTTTAACGCAAAAGTATTTAGATCATGGAGTCTGCATAGCTGATATGAATGAAATATTCATTGATTTTATACAGAGAAGGGCGATTTTTTTCAAACAAGTTTTAAGCATAGAGTTTAATTACTTGTAGTTCCATGGTCATAATTTTTAAATAAAATAAATTATTATAGTATTGTGATGAATGGGAAAATGTTATGAATGAAATGCTGTTTTTATAGAGAGATCCAGGTGTGTTATTTTTTCTATGACGTCATTTGAATGAATTTCAGTTGTTTTCGAGGAAGTTTTCAAATATAATAAATTATCGTAGTATTATGATAGTTTTAAAAATATTACCGAGGAATGCATTGCATTTTAGAGATGTTTAAACCAGGCAATTTATATATTAATGCCGTCATTTGAATGAAGTTCATTTTTTCCGATGAAGGTTTAAGTTTTCAAATATAACAAATTAATGTAGTATTGTGATAAGTTTTAAAACATTACTTAGGAATGCATTGCATTTTAAAGATGTTTAAATAAAATTGCATTGGAGTTGGAAAGTGTTTCATAATTAATGCTTTAAGCATGATTAATCTTTCTTGTTTTCTTTAATTTGGTCAATTTGTTAGCTAAAGTGAATCAATGTAATTTTTGCGGGCGACTTCGCAAAAGTATGCTGGTTCCTTTTTTCCGAATCGTACATTAATCTAATCAGCTCCAGGTTCACCCAAAAGTGCCGTGACTGATCTACCTAATTTTGTGAAATCTAGGCAATTATTTATTAGCTAGAGTGAGTACATGAGATTTCTGAGGGCCATTTTGCAAAAAAGGCGGGTTCTTTTATCCAATATCTAATCAGCACCAGGGTCACCCACAAGTGACTTATCTATAAAATTTCATTAAATTTTGTCAATTAGTTTTTGAGTTAGAGTGGATAAAAAGCTTGCACAAACAGATCACACACAACCACAAACACAGACACAGACGCCACGCTAAAAGTAGTTTTTTCGTATTCTAGAAGTTCCAAAATGTGTAGATCCGTCGAAAACTCCAGTTGCGATTTTCGACATGATTCCTATATTTTTCCCCATACATTACCCTCTATTGATGGGAAAGTAATAATAAAATGGCGTGGATTATTTTTAATCTCAATTAGCTCAGTCAACAGATATAATTTTAATACTTGGGCTCAGTTATGATCTGTAATTTGGAGAATTTTATAAATGCTTCGAATTTTCTTGAAATCGGATAAACACTCCTTTAAGAACATAGGCAACAATAGAAAGGTATTTGATTTGGTGGCAAAGAATGTTTGTATCTCTCTGCGTTTTGGAAAGTATTTTGTTTGTTTGTGGGACCAAATTCCGAATTCTTAAAACTATAAGGGATACAACTAAATGTTCTAGAACTCATCGATTATGCCTTTAACGGTCAAGGAAAAAGCATACAGACACTAGGACGTAAAATCTAAACACATTTATATTTCCTCAATCAGCACAGAGCCAGCTACTGGCTATTTAAATAAAGATTCGGAACAATTAAAAAATATTATTGAACTATTTCCATTCACTTAAGTTGAATGTACTTCATCTGACGGTGCTTGGTAATATATATATAGGCAAAACTCGCACTCACTCGTAAGCACTTACCACGATTTTTGATACGAGGGTCACACATAAATTTTTGAGACAGGGGCAGACAATCTGCGCTAAAAGAATATTGGTCGGATATTTAAATTTGAACTCTTTTATGTCCGCAGACGATAATTTCTGGCGACAATTACAATTTAGCTATCGTAGAATAAATTTTGAAAGAAAAGAAAATGGAGTTGACGCGAGAGCATTATTGAGATATGATTTTCTATGATTTTAAAGTGAGGATAAATCAAGAAGAATGTCTTCAACGGCTACAATTAGCATATGGAAATGATTCTCCATCCAGTGCCGCTGTATTCAGATGGTTTATAGAGTTTAGAAGAAGTCGAACTTCTCCCCTGAATGAAAAACATACAGACAGTTGCAGCTAACTGGTACACTACTAAGTGTCGTCCAGAAATTCCTTAGGAAGTGAATGTTAGAGGAATCATGCTTCACTATGGCAATGCATCTTCTCATTCAGTAAGAATGACAATCAGATTTCTTGAACTAAAGAACATCAAAGTGATAGAACATCCATCCTATTCTCCTGATCTTGGTATGTGTGACTTTTGGCTATTTTAACTAAAAAAAATTTACGTGGGAGTTGTTTTCATTCCGAAGATGAGATTGATGAGGCTATAAAAGCATATTTTTCATCGATTCCAAGAAATGGATGGCTTGAAGCATTTAATCTTTGGAAAATTCGCCTACAAAAGTGCATTAATGTTGAAGGGGAGTACTTTGAACGCTCCTAAGAGTTGGTAAGTTTAATTTGTACCACTTAGTCATATCTAAAAAAATTCAGTGTGACCCTCGTATGATGGACAGAACACCCCCCTTCCTCTCCCGATACTGGGCTGTAATCAAGAGGATCATTTACTCCAATTTAGTATCTTGAACAAACACATACCTGCAGTTTAAATACCGTTTTTCGGTCAGATACCAATCAATTAATGGTTTATTTCCTCCTCCTTCTTTCAACAAACGCACTGAAAGCTTTATCCTGCCTTATCAACAGGATTGTAGAAACTTGGTTGGCCGGTTCGCTGATTGGTCTAATTAACTGAAACAAAAAATAGTTTTATTTTTAAATAACTCATTTAAAAGTTAAACAGAGGAAAATTATAACTAAAGGTTAAATAGACCTCACAGCTTCAATAATAATAATAAAAAAAGTTTAAATCCAAAATTTGTCATGCATGCAGCATACTCAGCGTTACTCAAAATAAAAATATGTTAAATTTAATGTAATCTAATTTTTCACAAAATATCAGAGTCGCACAAATTCAAAGATTCAAAATTTTCTCAATGACAAGAAGCTGATGCCCAACTTATTTGTTTAAACGTACAGCGAACTCATTCTTTGACACCTCCTAATGCAATGGTATTATCGCAAAACTCCCATCTCAGTTTATAATTTGTTGACTTCGCCCTTTGGAATCTAATTAGTTCTTTTCCAAGAAACTGGCGAACGTCAACCCCACTTGATCACATTAATCACCGCAAAGTTTTGTTTCGCACTATCGCTCTTATAAATCGGTTTGTCTGGTTTGCGTCAAACATTTCTCCTTGTTCTAAACAGATTTACCTTTGAAAGTTTCGTCTAAAAGCCATTTTCTTTCTATGGACCGATTAGGGAAATTTCTTCAGAACAATTTAGAGTAATTGGCATTTCTTCGGATGGAAAATGACATTGATTTCACATTAATGTAGAGTAAAATATGCCATTCTGTTGTTCCGCAATACCCCAAATGCTATATACCCGACGTGAAAGTACTAGCAAGAAATTTATAACCGAGTCTTGACATGGTGGAAAGTGGTGCATGCATTTTTGACGAAACTATTAAAACTTCTTATACATTTCTGTTCATAATTAGTACAGTCATACACATTTTCGGAAAGATAGTATGTGACATCTTCAGAACCGGAAGTGTAAATCCTTAGTGAATCTCCTCACACTGAAATTTATATCAGTCGTCCTCTGAGCTCTATTATATAAACGATTCTGAAAAATTGATGGTTCAATGAAAATGCAAATTTTTGAATTTGAAGTGACATCTCCAGGACAGGAAGTGGAAATCCTTAGCAAGTAAACAAACCCCCTCCGTAATTCACTGCTGAATACATACCAGTCATTAACTAAGATATATTTAAATCCAGTACCGGGAAAGAGATGATTCAAATGAGATTTTTGAACAGGATGTGTAAAAGGAATCGAAAATTAAAATTCTTAGGGAACCATTTTCCCTCACCAAGCGTTTGATGCTGAACCCTTATCAGCTATCATATAATTTTTATCTATATCTAAAATCTGGAAGGTCTTATATGAAGCATTTTCTGAAGGAAATGTCCCTTACTTTCTTCAAATAGTTTGCACTTTCTCTTTGTATGACGTTTTTCTCGCAGGGTCAGGACATCAGTTCTTTCGCAAACAGGTCAGATGATTGCTTTAATTTGTCGCTTTTTCTAACGGATTTTACGTCATGGGTCGTATAAACAACGTCCGATGCCAATTAATTCTAGACATGGGTTTGTATGTGACCTTCATTAAAAGTGGCGTGGCTCACCGAATTAATTAACACTCAACTTATAGGGGAGAGAGCAAGGGGAGAGAGCAAGGGTGCCCTATACACTAACTTTATAGGGCACCCTTGCTCTCTCTACGCACAGTTATAGAAGAAACAGCGAAGCTCGGCGAATCAACAGGGAACTGCTTTATAGGGCACTTTTGCTGTCTGCGCACAGTTACTGAAGAAACAGTGAATGTGCTTGGAAAAATAGAGCTTTTATTATCATCTTGCTTATATAGCTGATATTTATGAGTCATGCATTCTCGGACTGAATTTTTTACGAAAACATGGATTCGACCTGGACATAAAAAACAACGAATTAAGGACAGCCACCGAAGAGATCCCGCTTGGTGGAATAGACACATGAGACATACTAAGGTGTCGAAAACCCAGTCAGTCCGACTCGTCCTAGCACATGAGTAGTCGTTTGACCGGTGTGACATAGTTACTGCACTGGAGGTTTTATTAATAGTTATTAATAAATGCTTTATGTAATGGACTTTACGTCATGGATCGCATAAATAACATCGAATACCAAATTATTCTAAATATCGATGCGAACGTGACCATCATTAAAAGTGACATAGCTCGCCGAATTAACGGCCAATTTCCTTATATGGCTTCTTAGCTCTTTCTACGCACGCTTACGGGAGAAACAGCGAATGTGCTTCAAAAATTGGAAATTCTTACTTCTGTCGGCGCGAGCTTTTACAATCAACTTGCTTATATAGCGGGTGTTTATGAGCCATGTATTCTTGGACTGAACTTTTTAAGAAAGCACGGAGTCGACCTGGACTTCAGAAACAAAGAATTACGGACAGACACCGAAGGTATTCTGTTGTTTGGAACAGAAATGCGAGACATACTAAAGTGTAACCTAGTTACTGCAATGAATGCTTTATTAACAGCACGTAGCGAGTGCTTGATGAAAAGAATTTGGGAAATCCCAATAACCGTTGGAGTGGCTATAACAGATTTTCCATACCCGGAGTATAAAGAAAAAGGAATTCTTGCGGATGCGGTCCTCGTGTAAACGATAGCTTAAACAATAGCAACAGGCCCAAAATAATCCATAATGGGGAGCCGTTAGTTTCGTGTTTTCCGTTAATTAGCATAATGCGTAGTTGTCTGAAAAATACAGAACAGCTGTTCCGACAATTTAAATACCATTTTTAGCAATCTAGGCGGACTAAATCGTGCAGATTAGTGGACGGGTAAAAGTATCATTTCTGAATTAAGTGAACTTTGCTTTACTGTTTCAAAAGACATGTGACGCACTAAACTAAATCCAGTTACCTTACGCCTTTCTGGTGGGTCGAACGGTCTGGGTCTCAACAAGAACAACAACACTAAACTAACTCTATATAGAAGCTACAAGGGTAATCATTTCCCGTTTAAAAAAGGTCCCCGAAGACTTCGACTCGCTATTAAGAAAGAAGTAGACAAGCGTGGAGGAAAGTCACACTAGAACCATCATCAAGCCCTTGGGCGGCCTCACTAATCGTTTTAGTGAAGAAGAAAGATAGTTCTAGAAGATTCTACATCGACTTAGAAGACTTAACTAAGAGCACAAAAAAGACATAGATTTCCAGCCAAGCATAATCAACAAAAAGCAAGTTTTATGAGAGGATGACTTGTCAAGAAGTTATTTTTCTCACTTGAAACGAAACGGTAATAGGCCCGGTGGTATTCTTTGTACTTGGTGAACTGAGTAGTTTGCTGTGAATAGGAGTGGCGATAGAAAAAGAAGCAGATATCAATTGTTGCTTCCTCGTTCACGTGCAAAAAGGTATACGCGACAACCTTACTGAAAAACATTTTGGCATTGGCAGGATGATGAACAAAGTTCGTGAAAACTTCTACTGTTGCAATAACAAATCCGATGTTGAGCGCTGGTGCAAAGAATTAACGGAATGCAGCGCTCTGAATGGACCGAACAAGAAAACATGTGGGCTTCTTCAGTGTGCACTATCGGAGCTTCTTTCCAGAGAATTTGGCCTAAAGTTATACTGATGAGGATAAATAGTTTTATTTATCGACTACAAAATTCGTTTTCTACCAAGCCAAAAGTCGACCGTATTGATAGATTTGCTCCATATTATGAACGACAGTAAGTTAATACTTTCCGAGACGTGCAGTTTTAAGGAGGAGGCAGTGTTAAGAATGTGTAAAATGCTCCTTAGCATGCCGTCTCTCAACAAGGAGGAAACACATTTACATGCAACCATTGCTATTATATGAGACGAATGCTTGATCTTGACTGTATTTCAGTGATATCTATGGTCATATTTGGCAAAATATCGCCAATTTTTGCGAGTTTCGGAAGATATTGGACTTTTTTCATTATCTCTAGAATGTATTTTCCACCACTTTCTAGAGATTTCTGTAAGGAGTACATAAGAAAGTGATCATTTAGCTGGCCAGAGTTGACGTAATACGTGTCAAATTGAATGGTGAGATACATCAGTGCTTTGAGAACAGATTCGGCTTTTTTGCCAGTTATTTGAGCATCTAATTGCTGTTTTATTGTACTTGGCTGTTGTTTTATTATCTTGTAAGTTGGCTGTAGTGTTATTAAATGCAAATTGTTACTGTTTACTGTTATCGGTGCTTTTAAATAAAATAGTAACTTATCCAGAAATGTGTACTTATTTTTGTATCGTGATAGTACCCCGCGATTTAAAAGGATACTTCATAGGAATGCATTGTTTCTGCTTTCCCTACAATACATGATAACATAAACGGAATGCATTGGAATGTTGCAGAAAATCGGATCTGGATTATTCATCTGATTTGCACGTTTCGGCACCTCTAGATATGAATCCACCAATATCAGACTGACGTCAGTGTTTTATACGTAAAAAGAGCAAGACCAACATGATTACTTTAAAACTAACCGTTCTCGATCTATTAAAGTTTGACAACTGTGTATACGTAACTTTTGACGAAAAAAGTGTAAGACCAACCCGGTTACTTTAAAACTAACCTTTTTTGAGATATTTAAGCTTTTGCATCTTTGCAAAGTCGCCATTTGAAAATACGTCCACCCGTCAAGATTAACACATAAATTAAATTAAATCTGCAAATGAGGTGTCATTTCAAATAAGTGTCCGTTTTACTTTGTGCAATTAAACCGAATTTAATGCACTGCGAAAGAAAGAGATAATGAATTTGTGTCAGTAGTGAAAGTCATGTGCTGTCCATATCAGAATTTTATTTCTGTGCCAAGGATTAGCTGACATCCGTAAAAATGTTTTAGAGATAATATATAGCTAAACAATTTTATTTCTAACTATTAGAATACAACGTCTGCCAGAAATTCTTTCATGATAGTTTATGACGTTATGCGATTTATCATACGAATAACAAGAAACATATACGAGATGATAGAAAGTATGTACTTACTTCATATGGGTAACAAATGTGGTTGAGTTAACGAGCCATCTGTTCTTGTTATTGCACTATCATAAATAAATAGCTGATGCCTGAAAGCAACGTAGTAATATAGTATGTATTTTAGATACAGGAAAAGAATATTGTTAAATATGTTAAAAGTTTCACTATGTTGAAATAATGCATAGCCAACCTTTGCTCCTATACAAGGTCTTTACTCCATTCAAAGAGAAAACATCTTTACATGCAGCCATTTCTATTACGTGAATGTTGGCGGCCATACGTGAATGCAGGTTACGTGAATGTTGTCGTATTTTGAATTTCGGTGCGAAGTTATCAGATTTGACGATTTATCGCCAATTTGGCAAATTTTTAAATGTACTAGAACTTTCTCGAAATAATGAATATTCATGGAGATACGATCCCCTTCTGATCTTTTTTCTTTTTTTGCGACTATAAGTATTTTTAACGATCGGTGATCAAGTGCTTGTTTAGGGCGTATCAAAGGAACCTATTTAGGGTGTATTGCGTCCGCTTTGTACACTTAATATCGTTACACATATTTGAAAACAGGCTATTGGAAATCGAGTGGTGCTGTGTGTATTAGTCATATTTAAGTGACGGGGGCGCTTATTTGGAACTCGGACAACGCCGAAAAATGCGTTCTAGTACAAAATACAATACATAATCAAAACACGATAAATTATACATAAATAAAAGAATAATAAAATATTTAAAAACATTTGTATTAATAATAAGATTTTTTAAAATCGATGTTAACTTAATTTCAAGTGCGGAAAAATAAAATACTTTAACCCAGTGCTTTATGAACATTGTCATAGAATAAAATGTATTTTTGAAGATAGCAAACAGCACAAGAAGATAGTATTTCATGATATACTTGTAAAGGCAGCCTAATACTGCTGTTGATGATTACGAAAGATTGTTTAAAATTTTCTCGTTGAAGAAAAATTCTGTACTTCATCTGATTATATATTTATATTTGGAGATTTTAATCTTCCATCTGTAAAATTCAACCACTCCAATTCAGAACTCATACTTACTCATGTTGAGTATTCTATTGCTAACTTTATGCCAGTTCCTAAATTTTGATCAGATAAACATTGTTAGTAATAAATATGGTAAAACTCTTAGCTTTATTTTGACCAACTATAAGCAGATCATTATCTAGCACTCTACTCGTACCTTCAGTTTCATGAAAGATGATCTACTCCATACTGCTTTGGAGGGATCTAAGTTGATTAGAAAGATGAGCAGAAATCATCGAATTAATAATACTATGAAATATTACTTTAAGAAGGCCAATTATCCTATGCTGTATGACTACTTCTATAAGTATAATACTGATTGGAAATTTTACTTTCCCTGCAATACATGGTAATGTATAAGGAAAGTATTGGAATCATGCTGAAAATCGCAACTCGAGTTTTCGACGGATCTACACGTTTCAAGATCTCTAGAATACGAAAAACTATTTTTAGCGTGACGTCTGTGTGTGTGTCCGTGTGTCTGTCTGTCTGTGCAGATTTTGTATCCACTCTAACTAAAAAACTAATAGACCGAATTTCATAAAATTTGGTAGGTAAGTTACTTGTTAGCGAATCTGGTGCTGATCAGTTTTGGGTACAATTCGGGATAAAAGAACCCGCCTTTTTTAGCGAAATGACTCGCGAAAGCCTGCATCCACTCTAGCGGAAAAACTAATGGACCGAATTTCACAAAATTCGGTAGATGAGTCGCTTGTGCTGATTAGATTTTGGTATGATTCGGAAAAAAATAACCTGCCTTTTTTTGCAAAATGGCCCGCAAAAATCGCCAAAATCTAAAATAAAAATCTACGTATGCTCAAATATATCCATTAAATGCTGGTTTCATCCGTAATTTTTAACGATGAAAAGAATAAGACAAACCCCATTACACTTGGACTAGCCGTTCTCGAGATATTATAGTTTATTTGTATTTTCTCTACGCCATCTTTGAAAATAAGCCCAGTTACCAAATGAGAAAGAACATTGAATAAAAAGTGAATTAAATTTAATTAAAATAAAAAGAACGCAGATATAATTCTGCAGGGAAAGTCATGTGCTGCCCACATCAGATATTAAAATATATACACAAATCTTAACGATACTATATCGAGTTTTTACTTTTCTTATATACATAATGTATAAGGAAAGTATTGTGACGGGGTCGAAAATTCGAATTCGAGTTTTCGACGGGAGAGCGCGTTTCAAGCATCCCTGATCACGAATCAAACATTTTGAAGTGATGGCTGTGTGTGTATGTGTGTGTGTGTGCGCGCGCGCGTGTGTGTGAAAGTATGTGTGTGTGTGTGTGTGTGTGTGTGTCAGTGAGTCTGTGGAGACGATAACTGACGAACGAATGGACCGATTCAAACAAAATTTGGCACAAAAATCACAATCCATAAACACTGGAAGCCTATTGTTTTTATACGCAATCGACTGTTCAGAATCCCCCCTAAATTTTCGAATGAAATTTTGAAAAAATTGTCAGAAAATCAAAACGGCTAATAAAGTTATGCAAATAGACATTTTTTATGTAATTTTTCATTAGAAAACGATTGACATATATTTTCGAACGCTAGCATGAACCGTTCTCGAGATAATGGACATTTTTCAAAAAAATTATAAAAAAGTCATATAAAATTAAAAAAAAAATATTTCCTATTGAGAAACATGTTCATTTGTGATATGTAACACCATGCGATAAATTGGGTGACATCATTCTCGTGGATCTAGCTCGTTCCATTCATGAAAACGATACTTTAGGTAACACTTTTGTATTTAAACGCCAATAGTCATTTATCTGCTGTAAGAATAACTTATTTTTTCATCCATAACGCTTAACGAGATTTTGGCGACGAATTTGGCGGAATGTCGCCAACTTGGCGACTTTTTGAAATATTGCCAAATTAACGAAAATCTCGCCAAATGAATAAAATGACGCTAAACCAATGAAAATGACGATTAATTATCGAAAATTCAATATCTTGGAAAGAATATTAGTATCTACTATAAGAAAAAACTATTTTTTTTTATTGTAAAAGTAGTAAATTCATTACATTATATAAGGAAAGTCATGTGTTGCCCACATCAGATTTTTATGATTGTGTCTAGAGGATATTTGACTTACGTATATCTGAATATATTCCTACTAAGCGTAAATATAAATCGTTGTACTCTTCTAGCACTATCCATAATATTACATTAAAAAAAGTATCGTAATAAATCTATTAGTGTTGGGGTAAAAGTGATCGATCTACAGGAGTTTCCTAGACTACGCAAAGGGAAGGATGGAATCAAAACTGATTTTTATAATTATATTGCTAATATTGAACTAGAACTCAACAAAAACCCTAAATCCTTTTGGAACTTTTGTAAAGGCGATTCACCTGGTAATCATCAGATTACCACAATGAGTTATAATAATGCTGATTATACTAATGATAATGATATTGCTAACTGCTTCGCGGATATATTTGAATCTGTTTACATCCAGAGTAGCCAACCTATTAATTTTGAACTGCTGACCAATTATTGTGAACTCAATAATATTGACTTAATTAATGTTAAGTATATTTCTGAAACAGATGTTGCTAAATCCCTTAAGAATATAAAATCCACTTAGTCTATAAACTGTGATAAAGTTCCCTCTTTTATTAAAGGTTGCGCTGAATCTCTAATTTACCCTTTGCCTAGCTTGTTCAATCTTTCGATTAAAACTACGACTTTTCCCAATGACTGGAAATAAGATAAAGTTATGCCTGTACATAAAAAGACAAACAAACATGATATTTCTAACTACAGACCTATTACCATTCTGTCCCCTTTTTCCAAGGTTTTTGAATGTGTTATGCATGAAAGGATCTTTTTCCAAATTAAGCAATGGATCTCTTATTACCAACATGGATTTATGCCAATGCGATCAACTTTAACTAATTTAGCTTGTTTTACCTGGGATATTATTGATGCTATTGAAACCTACATAGAAGCAACTGGAAGTTATTTATACTGACTTTAGCAAAGCATTTGCTAACACTAATCTGGAGTTATTAACCCGGAAACTAATTATTTGCCGATTTTGTGTTAATTTATCGACTTGATTGTTCTCGGATATTACAGATAGGCTTTATTCTTTAAGGTACATTGGCGTTAACTCTAGACTATACACCAATTTCTCCGGAGTTCCTCAGTCAGAGTTCAAATTTGGTTCCACTTCTTTTCTTAATTTTTATTAATGAAATACCCCGGATTTTTAAAACTGCTAAATGTCCTATGTTTGCCAATGATCTTAAACTTTATGTCAAAATTAACTCAATAACTGATTGTGAATTCGTGCAGAATAATCTAAATGAACTGTATAGCTGGTCTGTTTTAAATAGACTCCATTTAAATGTTTCTAAGCGCTATGTTATGAGCATTGCTAGAATCCATAATATTCACAACTACAATTACATTTCAAATAATTTACCTCTATCTCGACGTACTCGTATTATTGATTTGTGTGTCACTGATGATGATGCATTTCACTTTCAGAGGCATATCGATAATAGTATTAAAAGATCCTACGAAAGACTTGGCTTGTCCTTGAGACGATCTCGTGTTTTTGCTAGGACTGATACTATTATTTGTCTTTATAATACCCTTGTTAAACCAATTTTGGAGTACTGTGGAATGATCTGGGACCCTGTTTACAATCTACATTTTCAACAAATAGAAGTCGTACTAAATAAACTTTTACGTACTATGAATTACAGAATGTCTGGCTATTATCCTTATGATATGCACACGAGTGAACTTAGATAAAAATTTAATTTAATGTCTCTTTAAAAAGTTTGTCTTTATAATACCCTTGTTAAACCAATTTTGGAGTACTGTGGAATGACCTGGGACCCTGTTTACAATCTACATTCTCAACGAATAGAAGTCGTGCAAAATAAACTTTTACGTACTATGAATTACAGAATGTCTGGCTATTATGCTTATGATATGCACACGAGTGAACTTAGATAAAAATTTAATTTAATGTCTCTTAAAAAAGTTTGCCTTTATAATACCCTTGTTAAACCAATTTTGGAGTACTGTGGAATGATCTGGGACACTGTTTTCAATCTACATTCTCAACGAATAGAAGTCGTGCAGAATAAACTTTTACGTACTATGAATTACAGAATGTCTGGCTATTATGCTTATGATATGCACATGAGTGAACTTAGATAAAAATTTAATTTAATGTCTCTTAAAAAAGTTTGTCTTTATAATACCCTTGTTAAACCAATTTTGGAGTACTGTGGAATGATCTGGGACCCTGTTTACAATCTACATTCTCAACGAATAGAAGTCGTGCAAAATAAACTTTTACGTACTATGAATTACAGAATGTCTGGCTATTAGGCTTATGATATGCACATCCGTGAACTTTGATAAAAATTTGATTTAATGTCTCTTAAAAAAATAAGAAAATAGTCCTGCCTCTTGTTTTATTATAAAGTTTTCTATAATACTATTGATTGCACCATTTTACTTTCTTCTGGAATTCTATATACCTGTTAATAATACTAAAAAAAAACTTTATTTCACAATACTACTGTTAAACAAAATTACATTAAGAGCTACTGTACTGATATTGATATTTTTAATTTGACTCTTGCCCATTTTAAAAAAGTCAGTTTGAATGCGCTTGACATGCATAGTACTTAGTATTCTTGTATTTTATATTCTGTTCTTTTTACTTTTTGTGGTTACTGTAACTGGATTCCATCTGTAGTTGCCACTTAAATTGAATAAAATAAAATAAATCTATGTAAAGCTTGATATACTTGTAAAGCTCTCATAAGTCGAAGATACAAATTATTTGTATTTACTTCATAAAAACTGCCGTATGTGAATTAGGCGAATGCAAGTTTCAAAGGAGTTGTGAACCTTCTTCATCAAGTTAGAAATAGTGTATATTAATCGAAAGATCAATTGAAACTGCTTAAGTACATTACACCTGGTTTGTATAGGAAAGTAGAAAATATTTATTAATTAGTATAGATAGGTGAGGAAAGAACTGTTTGAAACGTTAAATATTCAAATGTTACAAAAACTATAATTTTCTTAGTTTAATTTTAAAAACACAAATTTTGTTTAAATGTATACTCTAAAACTACGGCAAAAATTACTGTAAATTTAAAGCTTTGTCAAAACACAGCGTATGTCAAATTAATAAAGGTATCAATTGGGAAAGCACATTTTTTCAGGATAAAAAATACAGCCCAACCACACCAGAAAAGGCAAGAAGAAGTGGAGTTTTCGGCATAAAAATGATAATTTTCTTCACAAAATTTATCATTTAATGATATTTTTATTTTGTCCAATCTATTTGTTTATCAATTTGAATGTTATTGTTATATCAAATCTTCTTTTTTTTTATTTTTCTCACTAAAGAGAAGTAGTTTTCGGCTAAATCTCGAAAATCTAGACTTTTAAAAGAGGACCACCGTTCTGCTGGTCCATGAATTTATTTGCACAGTTTTTCTCTAACCATCTAAATGATTGAAACCAGTTTTAATAGTTGCATAAACATGAAAATTACTCTAAGATTAAATTAGTTTTGTCCTTCTGAGGGTAGTAATCTCATGCACATTTTGTAAAACAATGTAATATTTCTAAAACTAAACAGAGCGAAAAAAATTGATAAAAAACTAGGTTGTTACATGAAAGGGAAAACATGCCTTTATTTTGTTTATAAACTTGTAAGTGCAGTGTATAAACATATGCGAATTACTTAATCCAATGTCAGTTGAGAAATTTAACTGATTTACACAACACACTAATATAGTTAAACACACTGATATATCATGATAAGAACACTAATAAATTAGCACATATTGCTGTTTACATTATTCTGCAATGAAACCGGTAGGTTTCGATAGTCACTTTCTTACCTTGTGTGGTTGCTCTGTTTTTCTTTTATAATGAATGTGATTGCATTTTGTTTTCTAAACGGGCTGATACTTTGTTGAAGGGTCACTAATGGTAAACATGGCTGGCTGCCTTTAGTAGATGGCTAATAACGGTATAATTTTTAAACCTTGGCTACTATGGCTTTTAGTGACCGAAGTTACAAAAGGTTTATTCTGTCGTAAATATTTTTTATTTTGTAATCTTTAGTAACCCCGGTGCATTACTAAAGGTTTTATCTGTAGTAGCACACCGAGCATGCGCCCGCATAGCGGTCGTTGCACAGAATGATGTTATTATAATAATACTGTTGCACAGAAGACTGTTGTACAGAATGATGCTATTATAATAATATATATCATACGTGTATTGCATATATGGTACGCAAGCGCATCTATTGTTCGTTGTGGTTATTAAAAAGTGATGGTTCAAATACTACTTGCTGCTGTCAGCGCAGCTAGTATACACAAGATATTATGACCAAAAGTGGTAGGGATCAGAAATTTGAAATTTTGTGTAAAAAATGTTGTTGAAAAAATAAATTTACCGAAATGTTTGAAATGCAACATTATTCATCAATGCTGACATGCTCGATTTGTTTCATATAAAAACATTAATTTTATTTTATTGCAAACATACACTTCAATTTTATCAAATTTTAATGGATTTTTACTTTTTCACACGTAGTATTGAGAAAGTGTTGTCTTCAAGAAAATTTTCGATTTCCAGATTTTGATGCCAATATATATTATTACTTTCCTTCTATAAATAATGTAAAAGTATGTGTAATGTATAAATATGTGAAAGTATGTGTGTGTGTGTGTGTGTCAGTGAGTTTGTGGAGACGATAACAGACGAACGAAAGGACCGATTCGAACGAAATTTGGTACAAAAATCACAATCCGCAAACACTGGAAGCCTATTGTTTTTATAAGCAATCGAATGTTCAGAATCCCCCTAAATTTTCGAGTGAAATTTTAAAAAAAGCGTCAAAAAATCAAAACCGCCAATAAAGTTACGCAAATAGACATTTCTTATGCAGTTTTTCATTGGAAAACGATTGGCATAAATTAAAAATATTTCCTATTAAGAAACATGTTCAGTTTTCATATGTAATACCATGCGATAAAATTGTTGACATCATTCTCGTGGATCTAGCTCGTTCCATTCATGAAGAAAGATACTTTGAGTAATACTTTTGTATTTGAACGCTAATAGTCATTTATCTGCTGTAAGAATAACTTATTTCTTCGTCCATAACGCTTGGCGAGATTATGGCGATGGATTTGGTACAATATCGCCAACTTGGCGACTTTTTTAAATGTTGCTGAATTAGCGAGAAACTCGCCAAATGGATAAAAATGGCGCTAAATTTATGATGACTCATTGATGATGACGACATGGAAAATGACGACTTATTGACGAAAATTCAATCTTGGAAAAAAAAATCAAAAAAATCTTGGAAAGAATATAAATAACTACTATAAAAATAATCTATTTTTTTACTGTAAAAGTAGTAAATTCATTGCATTTACACGTAATCGAATGTTCAGAACTCCCCTAAATTTTCGAGTGAAATTTTGAAAAAATCATCAAAAAATCAAAACCTTTAATACAGTTATGTAAATAGGCATTTCTTATGTAAATTTTCCTTATAAAACGATTGACATAAACTTTAGAACGCTCTCATGAACCGTTCTCGAGATATTGCACATTTTTCAAATATATTTATCAAAAAATCCCATAAATTAAAGAAAATACATTAACTGTTGAGAAACATGTTCACTTTTCAAATGTAATATCGATAAATTTGATGACATCATTTTCGTGGATCTAGCTCGTTCCATTCATGAGACAAGATACTTAGTAATACTTTTGTATTTGAGCGCCAATAGTTATTTATTTGCTATAAGAATAACTTATTTCTCCTTCCATAACACTTGGCGAGATCTTGGCGACGAATTTGGCTGAATGTCGCCAACTGGGTGACCTTTTAAATGTCGCCAAATTAACGAAAATCTCGCCAAATGGTTAAAAATGACGCTAAATTAATGAAAATGACGACTAATTGACGAAAATTCAATATCTTGAAAGGAATATAAGTATCTAGTATAAGAATAAGCTTTTTTTTTCTGTAAAAGTAGTAAATTCATTGCATTATATAAGGAAAGTCATGTGCTGCCCACATTACATTTCTTTACTTGTAAAATTTGAAAACGAAATAACAAGTTATTTAAACATGTATTCTGGCATGAGAAAGGTGAGATGAACCACACTTCAGTTAATTTATTTTCATATCATGCAGTTTCATTACATAAATATAGCTATTTTAAAAACTTGAATACGAAAAGTGCGAATATAAACAGAAATTAATTTAAAACTATTCAGTTCCCTCTTTATTTTTTATCCCCACAAAATATTTACTTCAACACATTTATTCGCAGAACTCCTAAAGGGAAAAACAAATTGGAATATCGTGGACAAATGGAAAATTAGATTAAAATAGTCCAATTTGCTGGGTTTTAAAGTATTATATTAAATTTTACAAGAAAGCTCGATGATTAAGAAACAAAAAATATGGATGATGTTCTTGCAAAATATTGCCGATGCAATAACAAAGTATAAAGTACATATGTTATTAAAGTTTCTGTTCAGCTTAAAGTAATAACTTTTGTTCTTTCGAAAAGGTTTGCAATATGTGAAATGAAACGATAGATTATTATTTTGAAGAATATGTTTAAAGACAGAAATGATTTTTTTTAACATCTTATGCATTTTAGCAGATAATATTTATCGAAGTTTATTTCTATGGTTAAACATCGGGAGGAAATAAATTTCAATATCTGGTACAATCTTTTTCTATATATAACTAATTTTAGTATTAACTAATATTAGATATAGTAGATATAGAAATACATTTTAATATATACTCCTGTTTATTAAAATTGCAACACAATAAAGGAATCATCAGATTTGAATGAAATTTATTCCACAAACGACCTGTATTGGTACAAATAAACGATTAAATTTACAAAGCAAAAATTATGACATTACATGTTGAAAATCAGTATTTGGTGAAGCCACAACGCGCTGCAATAAGTGCTTCTATACGATATGGCATCGAATCAAACATATTTTGAAATTGTACTTGAAGAAGCGCATTCCAGATTGCTTCTATCCGAACCTGAAGTTCAGTTTTTTGGCTACAGGATGAGCGTCACGAGCGAGACGCTGACCAACAAAATCCTAAACATGTTCAATAGGATTCTGACGCAGTCTGGAGATGCCACACTGAGACACATTCATAATTCGAGACGCTTCGTTTTGAGATCGACCGGATTCCAGCGTACCAATAATTCTTCCCTTCAAAAACATGTCCAGTTGGTATCTTTGTGACATCTTTCGTCCTTTTTTATTATTAACAACGCTCCGTACCACATCAATTGCGAAATTCTGCCTCAACTGGTCATACCGCTCGAAGCCGCTTTATACTCGCTCCGACGTGCTCCGGCGGTTCAATAGGCGACATATATGGTGAATAGGCAGGTGAAGGGAGAAGCTCTGTCTATTATGCTGAAAATAAGTCTTCAACATTTCTATCAACATGGGGATGGGAATTGCCCTGTTGAAACACAGCTCCAAGAATGCATTGGAGGAAAGGCAAGACTTCGGACTCCAGAACTTTTCTGATGCACAGGTTGCTATTGAGATTACCCACAATTCTTAGAAGTTGAGATCGTCCAAGATACCCAATGGCGCTCCAGACCATCACGCTTGACGTTCGCCCAGTATGACGTTGGATAATGCATTACCTAAAGTGGCGTTCACCGCTGTACCGTCTAACATGGCTGAGGCCTTCACTGTACCACAAATTAAAGAAGTATTCATCAGAAAATATGACTTGTTGCCAATCGGTGCCGCAATTTCTATGTTTAGGAGCCCATTGTAGCCGCAGGCGTAGATGGTTTTGCATTAGCGGTATCCTGTACAAAGAAATTCTTGCACGCAGTCCACGGTGCAGCAGACTCCAACGAATTGTTAGAACAGACAATGTCACACTTGTAGCATTCCCAGTCACTCATAAAACTGCTGCAAGCCTTTGGGCCAGCCAAGTGACCCGGGCGTTCAACACCTGTAGCATTGCTCCAAAGTTTTATCAACTTTAGAGATGAAGCTATAGATCCATCCCTACAATGCGGCTGAGTTGGCTATTCTTCATTGCTGATGTAACATTTCGTTGTCTACTACCGGATTTGCGACTCGTCCTGTTCTCTTCAGTTCACTGTTTTCACACTCGCATCACTGTCGTGACATTGCGTTACATGCGAGCTGCTATTGCACGATAAGTACACTTATGTCCAAAAGTTGAACATAGTTCGTAAAATGCGATAAATTCGGAGTTAATATGGATACAATAGTTCCCAATCAGTTGTGGAGAATTGTGGGATGAAGGTAAATCATTGTACATATGTAAAAAATTCAGTCGACGTCGACATGCTCAAAGTATAGGCGGACGTCGGAGTATAAAACGGCCTCAAACGGCATGGCCAGTTGAGGCAGAATTTCGCAATCACTGTGGCACGGAGCGTTGTTAATAATAAGAAAGGATGAAAGATGTCACAAAGATGCTAAATAGACATGCTTTTGGAGGAACTAATTATTGGAATGCTGAAATTCGGTCGATCCCAAATCAAAGCGTCTCGAATTCTGAATGTGTCTCAGTGTCGGATCTCCAGATTGTGGCAGAAGTTACAAACTACTAGAGATTTTACCAGACAACCAGTCCCAGGTCGGCCAAGGATAACAGCCGCTCGGCAAGACCGATATTTTGTGAAAATTGCGCGATGTCACAGGAACCGTTCTGCCTGACTACTATCCTTGTGACAACTATCCAGACGTTATTATCCATGGTTTGTATTGTTTTCTTCTTCTATAAACCTATTACACCAGCATACCGCGTTTCCTTCAATTCCGATGTAGATTTCCTGAAATTTTCACATAAACAGCAATTATGCTTAATTTTGGACATGTGTGTGAAATCCCTTTTAAGGGGGTCGATCATTCGTTCCCGTTCAAACACCATAACTTGCTCATATGGCGCCCTCTGTCGTCGTAGAAGCACAGCGACATCTTATTAAACGACATCTTATTAAACGTTTGCTGCTGGCAGTTAACCCTAACATATTTTCAACGTCCCGCTACAGTTTTCTCTTTAGACGTCTAAAACAGCAGCTCAGAGGGCGCTGTGATATGTGAGTCATCACACGTCAGGTATTGACGCTATATAGACCGATCTCGTAAAGTGGAGTAAATTAAAATACATCTAATAAGAAACTAAAAATAAAGAGACATATTTTAAACAAAAGTAAATAAACATTTATTTATGCGATAACCATTACTAATATTTGATAAATTCAACAATTCCACAATGCATGTTTAAGATTCCAGACCTCGTATCAACTCATTTAATTTTACAATCATGCCGCGGAACCAATATTTCAAATCATATGCTGATAGATCTCCTTTATCAACATCTACTTCACGTGAGGCATACATTACACAATTGCCTAATTAAATCCAATAAAACCTTTATTGCTCCTAACACTTTTCATAATTAATAGAGAGAGAGGGTGAGAGCATACTGGGCCATTGACCTTCGTGCAAAATACATGTAAAGAAATTGCATACCTCGGAACATCACCGTCGGCTGGAAACTTCTCATCGGCAGGAGGAAAGGCTTTCCCCGGTGCGCTCTGTCTTATCGTCGCCCTAGTGCGACCACCTTTCAGCACACCAAAAATCAACTCCCTCCTCGATTTTTTTCAAATTTTAAAAGTTTAAGTCTCTCTTCATCTCTCCCCTCTCTCTTAGGCCCCCAGACTCTCATTGGTTCCGTAAATACATAACTCCGCCTTCCGGCTATCTAACTGGCCGAAGCCCCCCTTGAAATATCAGATATTTGAGTATTGTCTTTTTCGAGCAGAAAGTTCTCACGAACATTTTCCCATGTCCATCAGGAAGTTAATTGACTTCTCGGGTCAAGAGGTTCAACCCCTTTCGTCTAATATAGTACCTAGTGTTGACGTGAATACGAGAAGCTCCCTTTTTCACTCTCGAACTACGTCCGGTCCAGCTGTGTCTAAGGGAACGTTATATGAATTGTCTCGCTGTATGAGGGACCATCTTCTTAGATCCCCTTCCACTTTCAAAATAGCAATGTTATATTGGGAATTGAAAATTACAATATAACAATTACCCTTCTTCCCCCCCCCAAAGTTTGGTGGGAAAAAAGGCAATTATCGAGTGGCGAGTTCATCATCACACTGGCAGAGTTACCTGTGACATCACCTCCTTTCTCTCTCAAATACTGCATCATCTGTAACATTACACTATATATACATATATCAGTCATTTCAGTACAACAAAAATATTACTGGTAACAAAATATCAAATACTCTTTGCATATATACAAATCACAGTGCTCCTGTAAAGTTTTTTTTTTGTTGTTGTTGTAAGTATCAGTTGGATTTATTGTTATTCTGTATCTAAAACATTGTAGCTGCATTCGTGGAATGTCTTTTGAAAAGTTTATAGTAAAGAAAAATGTTTAAACTGTACATCTTTGTAATGGTACGATTGATTGTACACCATCTCCTTATGGTTAAACACTGGCCTTGTTGCAGAAATGGACATGAATCGCTGAAATGATATGTGAATCGTTGCACGTCTGGATTTGTTGAATCGCTGACCACTTGAGAATCGTTGTTTGTCTGGGATTGTTGAATCGCTGACCACTTGAGAATCGTTGTTTGTCTGGGATTGTTGAATCGCTGACCACTTGAGAATCGTTGTTTGTCTGGAATTGTTGAATCGCTGACCACTTGAGAATCATTGTTTGTCTGGAATTGTTGAATCGCTGACCACTTGAGAATCGTTTTTTGTCTGGGATTGTTGAATCGCTGACCACTTGAGAATCGTTGTTTGTCTGGAATTGTTGAATCGCTGACCACTTGAGAATCGTTGTTTGTCTGGGATTGTTGAATCGCTGACCACTTGAGAATCGTTGTTTGTCTGGAATTGTTGAATCGCTGACCACTTGAGAATCGTTGTTTGTCTGGAATGGTTGTGTAACCGGAATCGCTGACCACTTGGAAATCATTGGGCAACAGGATCTGTATGCTATTTCATGTTTTGTTTAAGCAAATCAATACACATACATTACACTCAGGCCAACTTATTATTACTCTCCTCTCTCTTAAAACTCACCAAAGTATATTTTTTACAAATTCAATTTCCATAATTTTAATTTGTCACCCGGCACACGAAACATTACAAAAAACTTCTTTTTTTTTTTTTTTCTCAAACTCATTTAAATTTGTTAACATTCTCAAAATTTGCCCCATTGAAATTTCTATACTTTATCTACTTTAAATCCTTCCCTATAATATATACATTTTTTTTTTTCAAATTTGATACACCCTTCAAACTTAAATTTTTCAAATTCCTACAATTTATTTATTTTACATTTCTCTGCCTTATGTTTTTCCACATTATATATATACATTTCTTATTTAACATCCTAACCATTTATCTACTTTAAATCCTTCCACATAATATATACATTTTTTTTTTCAAATTTGATACACCCTTCAAACTTAAATTTTTCAAATTCCTACAATTTATTTATTTTACATTTCTCTGCCTTATGTTTTTCCACATTATATATATACATTTCTTATTTAACATCCTAACCATTTATCTACTTTAAATCCTTCCACATAATATATACATTTTTTTTTTTACTTAAATTTGATACTCTCTTCAAACTTAAATTTTTCAAATTCCTACTATTTATTTATTTTACATTTCTCTGCCTTATGTTTTTCCACATTATATATATACATTTCTTATTTAACATCCTAACCATTTATCTACTTTAAATCCTTCCACATAATATATACATTTTTTTTTTTTTTACTTTATATACACTTCTTATCTAAAATCCAATCCACTTAAGTTTGATATCTTATTCAATACTTAAAATATTGAAATTCTTACACTCTCTATACATTAAACTTCACCACTCTTATCAATTTATATTTTCCTGACCTCATCATGTGTTCTCAATTGAACGTGCCATAAATATAACTCATGTACACATTTATACTAATATACTTAAACAATTACACTATCCTCTCAAATACTATCAAAAAGACTTATATAAGTTCAAAAATTTCCGCAAAATACTTTAAAATTTTCCTACAAAGTGAGATGACAGAAAAAAAACCCATGTAATCATTTATTTACCATCCTACTGAAATTCTTATAAATCCCCTGCGATTCGATATTACACTATCCATAAATATACATTTTCTTTCACATATCACCTGGTTAAATCCAAAAAATATACTTGGATACGGAATTTCCCGAATTCATTAAATTATTGACTTTCCCACTTAATGAAACCATACTTAAATTTTTTCGTAAATCTTATCACTCACTGAAATTCTCTCAATGCATACATAATTACAAATTTTCTCTCAAGTATCATCTAACTCAATTCTAATCCCATATTTGAATACCAAAATGTATATTTTCCTTTCATATATCCCTTGTAATTGAATGCAAAGTCTCCTGAATTAATTCGTTTCACCTCTTTCTCTTTTCAACTTCCAAACTTCATGTAACATTCGAGTCTCCAAAGCATTCGTTCCAATGTATTTTTCCCAATTCTCCCAAGATCCTATTCCTTAAATGTTGTTTGGACACAAGGTCAACACGTCCTTGCTATTGTGTCATTTTCCCTGGAAAGCGGTCCCCTTTCTGGCCTGCGGCTAATACGGGCATTTCTTCGTGTGAGTTCCCATGGCCAATTAGCTGTACAAATTTTTGACGATGTCGTTTTGGCAAAATGGTACAAATGTTCTCGTCCACGTTTCCGCCATGTTGTGTAAAGTGTTTAGGACGACGAGTTGTGCGCGTAGCAGTGTGTGTGATTGTCCGTGTTTCGCGACTCCTATGGATTAAGCATTTCCCAGGATTAATTAAAATGCGGTTAGTGTTAATTCTGTACTTCCATTCTATTTTATTATTATACCATGTTATTTCCCGTTAAGTGAATCCTAAATCCAAAATCTCCGTCGTCTAGCGTTCCCCTCGAAAGTTTTTCTCTCTCAAAAAAAAATTTATATGTGTGACCATATCAAAATATATGTAGAAACGCTCTTTTTTTTTTTTTTTCAATGCTTTATATTTAACCTATAATTCGCGTATGTTTATTAAAATTATCTATTCATTTTAAATTATAATTTGCGTCTATTTTCATTACAATTATCTATTTTCTTTGAACTGGCATTTTGATTTTTAATTAAAGTTCTCTATCCATTCTATACTGTAATTTTTTTTATTTTTAATTACCCATTATTTAGTTATTTAAATTACAACTTTTATTTTGAATTACCAATTATTTATTTATTTAAACTAGAAAAAAATTTGTTTTTTTTTTTTTTTTTTTTTATATTTACCAATTATCTAATTATTCAAACAACAACTTCCTATTTCCTCTCGCGTATTAATCTAATAAGGGTTGATCAGTCCTTTTATTACATCAAGGACGCGAAGAAAACGTTTATTTTTGTTATAAGATTTCAGTGCTTTTTTTTTTATTTATTTTTTTTATTATTTAACAATTATTTATTTATTTAAATCACAATTTTTTATTCATAATTCCCAATTGTTTATAGTTCCATATTTATTTAAACTTTCCTGCTCATTTAAACTTTCATCTAATTAATGTACGATTATATTAATGTACGATAACATTTCCTAAAAATTTTTTTTTTCTTAATTAATGTAATATTTATTTAAACTTCCTTAATTTATAATTCAATGTTTATTTAAAATTTCCTTTATTTATAATTCAATGTTTATTTAGAATTTGCGTTCCACCTTTCGCGTTGCATTTTGTGAATGCCGTGTGTTTTCTTTGTTACAAAATTTTCAAAAATTTGAATTACGGTTTGTCCGCGCTCTCACCTATGTTTAAATTTCTTTCGTGCTTTAATTGAATCAATTTAAATTTAAATTCTTTAAAGATCTCAACGCATAGCTGTGTTTAGGCCTAATCGGTGTTGGAAGTAGCGCTGTGCGTGAACAACTTGTACTGTTTATACCATCCCCTTGTAAATTTTCTGCTGATTCCGTGTTTCCCCGCTCCATTTGTATACAACC
Source organism: Amaurobius ferox (assembly GCA_951213105.1). Taxonomy (NCBI): domain Eukaryota; kingdom Metazoa; phylum Arthropoda; class Arachnida; order Araneae; family Amaurobiidae; genus Amaurobius; species Amaurobius ferox. The sequence goes on from OX578143.1 coordinate 45,881,370, forward strand.
CCCATCTATTTGTGTAGGTCCCTCTTGCGCATCTCGTTCTATTTCTCCCGCCTCTTTATCCGTATTTCTTTCAATTTGTGTAGAGTCCCTCTGTTCTGACAGTTCCAAATTCTCCTGCGTTTCTAGCGTGATTTGTCTGTCAGGGTCCCCCCCTGTTGAAAGAATGTTTGCGTTCGGAGAGTCTTTTGGAGGAATGATTGCGTTCTCTTGTGTGCTCTGGGTTGTTTCGTTTTGCCAGGTAACCGGTTTCGCGGATTTAAGAGTAAGAGTGTTTCCGTTAGGATGCTGTGGTTTCGCGCTGTGTGAGCGGGTTTGACAAGACTCTCTGTACTGTCCGTTTGCTATTTCCTCCTCCAACATGATAAGCGGAATATTCTCATTTTGACCGCGGTCTTTTGCTTCTTGTTTCAGTTTTGGTTCAGAGTTTTGTTGCGCGCTTGTAGGAGTTGGAAGGAGAGGAGACTTGTATTTGTTTATGTACGGCATTTTTAGATGCGGTTTGCGGTCGGGAAGAGTCCTCAATCTATTTATGTGGGCTTTTATGATTTTAGAATTTGGTTTGTCACAAAGTTTTATTTCATATACAAATCTATTTATTCTATTAATTACTCGATAAGGTCCCGTGTGGTTCCCTCTTCTATACTTATTATTATTATTTTCCATGAATACCCTCGACCCGATTTCCAAATCCCTGAATTTAGCTCTCTGGAGTTGTTGACTTTCTTGGCGTTCTTTCGCGAGAATTAAATTTTTATTTGCCTCCTTGAATGCGTTATTCATCACTGTTATTTTTTTTGATATGTAATCCTGATATGTTGTTTCTGTATTGTTTTCTGTTACATTAGTTTCAAAATAGGTTGGAAGGTCTCTTCCAAAAAAAAGAAAGTTTGGTGTTTCTTTGGTGCTTGAATGTACTGTCACGTTGTAAACAGCTACGTGGCATTGTACTGCAGTATCCCAGTATGGCGAATTCTCCGCTAATGTCGCTAAGGTGTGTTTCAATTGTTTGTTAGTAACCTCCACTATACCATTAACCCATGGCGAACGTACCGATGCTATTCTGGCAACTATTCCGTGTTTTTCTGTCATAATTTGGTGTATACTAGATGTAAACTGAGAGCCTGCGTCCGATAAAACTGTCCTAGGACATCCCCAATTCATAAAGTAATTTAAGAGTCTATCAGCAACTGTAGTGGCCGTAATATCTGGGATTGGAAACATTTGTATATGTTTGGAGAAATGGTCTACCACCGATAACACATATTTATTATTTGAAGTGCTAGTTTGAAACGGTCCGCAAATGTCTGTCGACAAAATTTGCACGGGCCCATCAGGTATAGGGTTTCTTCCCAGGGGAACGGGCTGATTTTTTCCCTTTTTCTTTCTACACTGTTCGCAGGATGTAATAAAATTTTGTGTGTCACTGTACATACCCGTCCAAAAATATCTGTCCGATAAAAGTTTATAAGTTTTATCAATCCCTGCATGTGTTACGTGTGTAATCGCTAAAATTTCTTTCTGTAAATTTCTGGGTATAACTATAGTTTTGTTCAAATTGTCTCTCCAAGGTCTGTCCTTCCAGTTTCCTACGTGCATTAATAAATTAGTTTCCTCGTCAATATATAATGTGTCATAATGTTTACCCTCTTTAAAATTCCGATTTTGTAAATTTTCTCTGATTATTTTTAATTTCGGATCTTTAATTTGTTCATCTAAAATTCTATCTAATGCCGGGATTTCTGTTATTGTGTTTATCTGTGCAATATAGACACTATCCTCATTCACATATCCATTTCTTTTCACCGTGTTTTCTCCCTTAATTTGTTCTATCAGGTTAATTTCTCCCCTTGGATTCTCAATGTTTTGTTTTCTCTCATTCTGCTCTGTTTGTTTACTTTCAAAATCATCTCTACTTAAAAAATCCGCTAATAAATTATCTTTACCCGGGACGTGAATAAATTCATAATCGTATTCAGATATGTCTAAAAGCCATCTCTGTAATACGCTGGGTGGGTTTTGTATTTTTAAATGCTGTCCCAAAGGTAAATGGTCAGAAAGCACAAAAAACTTTCGTCCGAAAAGAAAATTCCTAAAAAATTTCATTCCCTGATGCATAGCTAATAATTCAATTTTCATGGCCGGGTACTTTTGCTCCTGTATCGATAATTTCCTGCTAAAATATGCAATCGGTTTTAAAATCCCGTCTCTGTATTGTAAGAGAGCGCCTCCTATGGACTGAATGCTGCCATCGATGTTCAGATAAAAGTCTTTGTCAAAATCTGGCTGTACAAGTAATGGTTTCTTGAAAAAACATTCTTGGAGTTCCTGAAATGCCTCCTCACATTTATTATCCCATTTAAATTTATTATCCTTTCTTGTTAAGTCTGATAGAACCGCGGTTAATTGAGCATAATTTTTTATTGAATTTCTGTAAAAATTACAAATGCCTAAAAATCTTTTTAATTTTCTTATAGTTTTTGGTACTGGAAAAGAAGTGATTTTGTTTATATTTTCATCTGTTGGTGTAATGCCTTTTTGACTAATTTCAAATCCTAAATATGCTACTTTTTCTACAAAAAATTTACATTTGCTGGGTGTCAGAGTTAGGTTGTATTTTCTTAATTTATCGAATACTAATTTTAATTTATGTATTAATTCTGAATAAGAGTTAGCCGGGATTATTATGTCGTCGATGTAAGCTTGTATGTTTTCCTCTCTTAAGTCCGCTAAAATGGTATCCATAACCTGTTGAAAGATTGGAGCGGAGCTTACATGTCCAAAAACGAGTCTTTCAAATTGGTAATTGCCATAGGGCGTTGTAAAAGCAAATAATTCTTTTGTGTCTTCAGGCAAAACCAGTTGGTTGAAAGCACTATGAAAATCCAGTTTCGAAAAGTATCTATGTCCGGCTAATTTAGTTATAATTTCATTCACACGGGGAATTTTGTAAGGAAACAGAGTGGATATGTTATTAATTAATCTCAGATCTAAACATAAGCGGTACTCTCCACTTGTTTTACGCACTAAAATCATCGGCGATGCAAAATTTGATTTTGTTCTGGCAATTATCCCTGCTTCTTCTAACTCTTTTAATTGACTTTTTGCGGTATCCTGCAGTGCGTACGGAACGTCGTATGGCCTGGAACGTATTGCGTGGTCATGTGCAAGCTTTATCACCGGTTTTACGATGTCAGTCGCTCCTAAAGTTTTTAATGATTTTGAAAAAACGTCCGAATATTGCATTACAAATTTGAGGAAATCTTGTTTAATGTTTGGGTCTATGTGGTCAGTATTAAAATCTTCTGTTTTCAACTCTTTTTTTCTTTCTGCAATTATCTCCGGTTTAGCCTGTATTAAATTTATCGTCTCTTCGTATTTATGTGTCCGTTCACTAATTTCTGGTTCTTTAATGTCCTGTTGTTGTATCGTAAAATCTGTCGTAATGTTTCCTAAAGCCATGTTTTTATTTAATGTAATTGTCGCATTCGTGTTATTCTGAACTTCAATTTTAAATTTGTAGTCATTCATGTGGTATATTCCATAATTCATTATAATGTATGATTTTTCTTTGGGTTCGAACAAAACCTCTGTTCCATTTTCTAGACTTTCCTCACTATATACTACAACATTCTCCCTTGAATTAGGTTTGATTTGTACTTTTCTTAAAATTTTGGCTAGATTCGGTTTTTCCTGTATTATCTCATTTATTTGTCTATCCATTTGCCTATCAGAATTTAAAATTATTTCTATGTCGCCTATCTTCAGAATGTTCTTTTGTGTATTCAAAATGGCTTGATTTTTCTGTAAAAAGTCAAAACCCAATACTCCCTTGAATTTTTGTGTAAATTTTGCTGTTGTGACAAAAAAAATGTGTTTGAACTGTTTTCCCTGAATTTTGAATGGAATTTCCACAGTCTTTATATACTCAATACTATGTCCTGTTAAAGTTGATATTGTAACAACTTTAACAGGACAGTCTCCTTGACACATATTTAATTTTGACATTATCTTTAATTTTATTGAACAATTCTAATGATAATACACTAACGCTCGCTCCAGAGTCTATCAGGAGTTCGCTTTGTATATTTTTAAATTGAGCTATTATTGTTGGCAATTCTGTTTTTTCAATTTGTTCTCCTACAGATGCAATCGTTTCCTCATGCTTTTCAGTACTTTTATCGTTATGTATCTCCAATTTCTTATTTTCTGTTTGTACAGGAATTTCAATTTTTCTCGGGAACTTTACCCTGTAATTTTTCTCTCTTTGTAAGTTATTATTCAAAGCTCCCACAATTAGTTTAAATTATCTCTTCTATTAGGGAAATTTCTGTATCCAAATCTTGTATTCATTTCTCTTCCATCGTTCCTTTGCACACCCGTTTCTCTGATTCTGTTTTGGTTTGACTCGTCCCTATTATATCGTTGTTCCCTAGAAAATCTACTTTGTGGAGGGGGTGCTGCATAGTAATTTCTGCTCTGTTGATAGTTTCCAAAGGCGTGGTTTGGCCTATAATCGTATGTGTCCGGCTGGGAGGGGTAAGTTGTGTGGTCATCATACGGCTGGGTTTGAAATGAGTGGGGAGGAGACTGTATTTGATTATGCCAATGTGTTCTCGCGTTGTTTATGTTTAGATTCTGGGTTTGCTTAAAATGATCAGCTTTGTATATTCGGCATTCTCTCATGAAATGTCCCTGTTTATTACAGTAATGACATGTTACGGGTTTTTTTGTTTGTGTCGTGGGAATTTGTACTTTTTCTTGGATTTTTAATGTGTTTATTTCTTGGGTAATTGAATTTAAAATATGTGCGTTAAATTCCTGTTGCTCTTTGCGGAGCGTCTCAATTTCTTGTCTATAAGTAGCACTATTTACATTTGCCGTTATCGCAGCTAAATTTGCCTGTTCCAAGTTTGTGGCTATTTTTACAGCTTCATCAAAATTTTGTGCATTAGTTTTTATTATTTCTTTCTGGAATTCAGGTGTTACTGCCTCTAAAAATTTACTTAACCTTAATTTATCCATAATCTGTTGTGTCGCTTCACTGTGCTCTGTGTCGCCAATATAATTTAAAGTTAGTGTTGTTATTCTGTGTGCCAGCTGTTTAATCGTTTCTCCCTGTGTCTGTTTTGCGGTCGTGAAAAGGATCTGATTCGTTGTAATGTTCGGTTTTTCTGTAAAGAACTCTAATAACCTATCCCTAAATTTTTCGAAAGATGTTTCCCTTCTTAATTCTTGTGATCCTATATAAAATTTTCTTGCATTCCCTTTTAACCGAGATTTCACAATTGCTAACTTTTCCTCCTCTGACCAATCCCCCAAGCTGCTTAAAGATTTGATCTGGTCAAAAAAAATTTCTACATCATTCTCTATGCCATTGCATTCCCCTAATAAGTGTAAAAGTCCTGGTAACCTGCCCCTCGTTGTTGGAGGACTTTCTCCGCCTTCTGCCATTCTAAATTTCACTTTCTCGCAAAAATTCTATATCTAAAATTATCTCCTGTTTCTACACCTCAAAATGTTCCCCCAAAATATTTAAATACAATATCACATAAATTCAAAAACATAATTCTAATCATTTCACTATCTACGCATGCAAATACTTCAATCCTCATAATAAACTCCTAAAATATTACACAAAAATTTACATAATTCAAAAATTTCTTAAAAGCTTCAAGTTCCCTAATAATTATATTTTCAAATACAATATGGCATGTCTCATTGAGAACACATAATGATTCATCACTTTGTTTGCTTCTCATACTGTGAAATAAATTTTCTTAAATTTACTTATATTTATTTTAATTTTAAAATTCTTTCTTTAATTTAATCCTTATTTTACTCAAAAAAAATTTATTCAATATTTTCATTTTTCATTAATTCCAAATATAATTATTCTCTTCATTAAAATTTAAATTCTGGCATATAACTGGTCTACAACAGCAAAGTCGCCAGAAGGGTGAAATAATTTTGAATCCAGGTTTGATTGGTCATGAGCACCAATATGCTATGGGTGCGATAATTTTGAGTCCAGGTTCGAAACTGGTTTAAACGGCACCAAAATGATATGTGAGTCATCACACGTCAGGTATTGACGCTATATAGACCGATCTCGTAAAGTGGAGTAAATTAAAATACATCTAATAAGAAACTAAAAGTAAAGAGACATATTTTAAACAAAAGTAAATAAACATTTATTTATGCGATAACCATTACTAATATTTGATAAATTCAACAATTCCACAATGCATGTTTAAGATTCCAGACCTCGTATCAACTCATTTAATTTTACAATCATGCCGCGGAACCAATATTTCAAATCATATGCTGATAGATCTCCTTTATCAACATCTACTTCACGTGAGGCATACATTACACAATTGCCTAATTAAATCCAATAAAACCTTTATTGCTCCTAACACTTTTCATAATTAATAGAGAGAGAGGGTGAGAGCATACTGGGCCATTGACCTTCGTGCAAAATACATGTAAAGAAATTGCATACCTCGGAACATCACCGTCGGCTGGAAACTTCTCATCGGCAGGAGGAAAGGCTTTCCCCGGTGCGCTCTGTCTTATCGTCGCCCTAGTGCGACCACCTTTCAGCACACCAAAAATCAACTCCCTCCTCGATTTTTTTCAAATTTTAAAAGTTTAAGTCTCTCTTCATCTCTCCCCTCTCTCTTAGGCCCCCAGACTCTCATTGGTTCCGTAAATACATAACTCCGCCTTCCGGCTATCTAACTGGCCGAAGCCCCCCTTGAAATATCAGATATTTGAGTATTGTCTTTTTCGAGCAGAAAGTTCTCACGAACATTTTCCCATGTCCATCAGGAAGTTAATTGACTTCTCGGGTCAAGAGGTTCAACCCCTTTCGTCTAATATAGTACCTAGTGTTGACGTGAATACGAGAAGCTCCCTTTTTCACTCTCGAACTACGTCCGGTCCAGCTGTGTCTAAGGGAACGTTATATGAATTGTCTCGCTGTATGAGGGACCATCTTCTTAGATCCCCTTCCACTTTCAAAATAGCAATGTTATATTGGGAATTGAAAATTACAATATAACACGCTGCTCATATCACGTATGCGCGGTGACTCTGGAATCCAATCATTTTCATAGCACACCCTAATTTGCATCTGTTGTAAATTTAAGCTCAATCGCGTGATACCTTCATGGTGTTGCAATTTTTTTCAAACATGAGTTTATTTTATAATTACCTTCCTAATATACATAGTATAATCTATAAGAAAAGTATTGTGACGGGGTCGAATATTCAAATTCGAGTTTTTGACGGGATAGCAAGTTTTAAGCATCCCTTAACACGAATCAGACGATTTTGAGGTGATATCTGTGTGTGTGTGTGTGTGTGTGTGTGTGTGTCAGTGAGTCTGTGGAGACGATATCTCACGAACGAATGGAGCGATTCGAATAAAATTTGGTACAGAATTTACAATCCGTGAATTCTGGAAGCCTATTGTTTTTAAATACAATCGAATGTTCAGAACCCCCCTAAATTTTCGAGTGAATTATTGAAAAAATCACCAAAAATCAAAACCTTTAATAAAGTTACGCAAATAGACATTTCCTATGTAATTTTTCATTAGAAAACGATTGACATAAATTTTAGAACGCTTACATGAACCGTTCTTGAGATATTTCATATTTTCAAAAAAATATGTAAAATAAAAAAAAAATTCTTATTGCGAAACATGTTCACTTTTCATATGTAATATCATGCGATAAATTGGGTGACATCATTTTCGTGGATCTAGCTCGTTCCATTCATGAGAAAAGATACTTTGAGTAATACTTTTGTATTTGAATGCCAATAGTCATTTATCTGCTATAAGAAAAAATTATTTCTCCGTCCATATCGCTTGGCGAGATTTTGGCGACGAATTTGGCTGAATGTCGCCAACTTGGCGACTTTTTTAAATGTTACAAATCAAAGAAAATCTCTCCAAATGGATTAAAATGAAGTTAAATCAATGAAAATGACGACTAATTGACGAAAATTCAATATCTTGGAAATAATTATATTAAGTATCTACTATAAGAGTAACCTATTTTTACTGTAAAAGTAGTAAATTCATTGCATTACATAAGGCAAGTCATGTGCAGCCCACATCAGATTTTTTACTTTTGTCACCTACATATTATAAGGTACAAGAAAAGTACTGTGACGAAGTTAAAAATGATATTTCAAGGTTATGACGAAAAAGCATGTTTTAATCATCCCTGAACTGGAATCGAACGTTTTTGAGGTCTGTGTCCGTGAATCTACGGACGTGATATCTTACGAACGAATGGAAAGAGTAAATTAGTACGATTATTAGAATAACTGAATTTTAGAATTTTTATTGATTTTAAATGCGATCTATGTTCCGAAAATTTAATGAATATTTGAAAAAAAATCCTTAAAGAATCAGGGTACTTAATAATGTTAATTATATAATCGTTCTATATAAACATTTTTATTAGCAGACGAATAGCAAAAGTGTTTGTATGCTATCTTTAACCGTTTTCGCGATATTGCATGTTTCAGAAATAAATGTATTTAAAAAAAATCTGATGTGGGCAGCACATGACTTTCCTTATATAATGCAATAAATTCACTACTTTTACAGTAAAAAAAATAGATTATTTTTATAGTAGTTATTAATATTCTTTTCAAGATATTGAATTTTCGTTAAGGAGTCGTCATTTTCCATGTCGTCATCATCAATGAGTCGTCATTGATTTAGCGTCATTTTAATCCATTTGGCGAGTTTTTCGTTAACTTAGCAACATTTAAAATGTCGTCAAGTTGGCGACATTCCACTAAATTCGTCGCCAAAGTCTCTCCAAGCGTTATGGATGAAGAAATAAGTTATTCTTATAGCAGATAAATGACTATTGGCGTTCAAATACAAAAGTATTACTCAAAGTATCTTTTCTCATGAATGGAACGAACTAGATACACGAGAATGATGTCACCCAAGTTATCGCATGGTATTACACATGAAAAGTGAACATGTTTCAATTCAATTCATTTTATATGGCTTTTTGATAATTTTTTTTAAAATTGTGCAATATCTTGAGAACGGTTCATGTTAGCGTTCCAAAATGCATGTCAATCGCTTTCTAATGAAAAATTACATAAGGAATGTCTATTTGCGTAACTTTATTAAAGGTTTCGATTTTTTGACGATTTTTTCAAAAATTTACTCGAAAATTTGGGGGGATTCTAAACATTCGATTGCATATAAAAACAATAGGCTTCCAGTTTTTATAGATTGTGATTTTTGTACCAAATTTCGTTAGAATCGGTCCATTCGTTCGTCAGTTATCGTCTCCACAGACTCAATGACACACACACACACACACACACACACATACTTTCACACACACACATACTTTCACACACTCACACACATACTTTCACACACACACACACACACACTCACACACAGACATCACTTCAAAAATGTTTGATTCGTGATCAGGGATGCTTGAAACTTGCTCTCCCGTCGAAAACTCGAATTCGAATTTTCGACCCCGTCACAATACTTTCCTTATACGTTATTGTATATAAGGAAAGTAAAAATACATAAAATTTATATGCCGCAAATTTCACCCAATGTGTTTAATTTCCATAGGCAGTACTATAAGTCTGCCAACATTCTCTTAGATCTAGTTCGTCCCACTCAAGTGAGATGGTACTTTTAAATTGGTTTTGTTATTTTGACACCAAACAATTTGTCATTAATATTTTTGACAAAATATTAATTAAATGTTAATTGCTCTTTGATTCGCATTTAGCACGTAAGAATACGCCATTTTGTTTTTACTAATGAAATTGCCAAAAAGTATCAAATTTGAATTTGTATGATATTAATTCATTCCCCATAATATTGTGGTATAGCTTTATTACTTTCCTTGTATACATAATGTATAAGGGAAGTATTGTGATGGCGTCGAAAATTCGAATTCGAGTTTTAGACGGGAGAGCACGTTTCAAGCATCTCTGATCACGAATTAAAGATTTTTGAAGTGATGTCTGTGTGTGTGTGTGTGAAAGTATGTGTACAGACGATAACTGACGAACGAATGGACCGATTCGAACCAGATTTGGTACAAAAATCACAATCCGTAAACATTGGAATCCTATTGTTTTTATACGCAATCGAATGCTCTGAACCCCCCTAAATTTTCGAATGAAATTTTGAAAAAATCGTCAAAAAATTAAAACCGCTAATAAAGTTACGCAAATAGACATTTCTTATGTAATTTTTCATTAGAAAACGATTGACATAAATTTTAGAACGCTAACATGAACCGTTCTCGAGATATTGTAGATTTAAAAAAAAATATTAAACAGTGATATAAAATAAAAAAAACATTTCCTATTGAGAAACATGTTTACTTTTCATATGTAATACCATGCGATCAATTGGGTGACATCATTCTCGTGGATCTAGCTCGTTCCATTCATGAAAAAAGATACTTTATGTAATACTTTTGTATCTGAACGCCAATAGTCATTTATCTGCTGTAAGAATAACTTATTTCTTCGTCCATAACGCTTGGCGAGATTTTGGTGATGAATTTGGCGAAATGTCGCCAACTTGGCGACTTTTGCATTAAAAATAATTTTTTAAAGTATTTCATAAAATGTAAAAATTTAGTAAATAAATAAATAAAGCATTTTCTTTCTGATTTATTTATTTATTAAATTTTTGTTACCAATATTATGCTTCTTTAGAATTTTTTTGGTGGCCTGTGAATCTGTTAATTTAAATTGTTGAATTATTTCCTTATATCATAAACAAAAGGGGGTCCAAACTATTGATGGCCCGAAGGAATTAAAATTTTTATCAGGTACTGAGCTATTTTGTTAGCTCAATTTTTAATGTTTCTGTTATAAAAAAAGCGGCGATTAAAATTTGATCAGAGGAAATGGAAGTATGATATATTTCCATCACAATTTTACTTTACTTTCTAATATGTAATTCATAAATAATATAAGTATTTTAATGAGATCTGAATTTAAATCCTAATTTGCCATAAATCTGTACGTTTCTAACATCATAGAAATAAAATAGGAATTAACTGTTTTTTGACAGATACAGCAATGACTGAATAGCAATAGCCACAAAGACTGTTGATAAGCGTTGATGTAACGGCTCTGGTTTTATTTTTTTTGCATATACAAACTTTTATTTTAGCCCATAATGTTCCGTTATTACCAAATATTTAAAAAGTAGTATGAGCTAAGATCGAAGAATGTTCAAGGTACCCATAAAAATTCTGATTTTCTGACTATATTGATATTTTGTTCTCATTTTGACTAATCCTTACTCTTGAATGATGAGCAATAATAATTGAAAAGGCGGTGACAAGATTTTTTATGGTTAAAATTCTCTACATCTTACGTAATATCTGCTAGGGGCCAAAATTGCACATTTGTCATCTTTATCACTTGAAGTGCTATTTTAGGAACGCAGCAGCGTTCCATTCCGCTAAATTTTGAAACTATAATTGACAAATGTATATTACATTTGACAAAGCCCAGTTTCCAGATGTCTGTAACTCAGTCACCAAGAAAGTCAAATATTTGATATTTTTTTATCTGTAAAGCAGCCTCAAAGTAAAGATAAACAAAATAAAAAAACGCAATTGGTACGGTAACACCTGAGAAAATATACCTTTAAAATGATACTTTTCACGATGGTCGTTCGGACTTTTTGTTCAGTGTGGCGGACTTAGAGCTTTAACTACTGAAGCGATTTTCATGAATAATGGCTCATCTTGTGTGTTATGGTAGGCAATACATACTGTTCTTTAGAAACAAAAAGATGAATTTCACTTAAAATTGAAAAAAAATATAATAAATAAGAGTTGCTTGGAGGTAAAGTATAATTTGCAAAGCTGTATATTTGTTACATAATCCTTTTGTTTTTGGTATGCATCGAAAAAAGTAAAAAATCGTAACATATGCTACAAAGTATAAAGAACTCTTTCGAAAATAGTTTTCTACCGTAAAACGAGGTTAAATCCTTATGCTCAGTGGGAAGGATTTGTGCTTTTAAAATCATTTTAAAGTCTCAAACCAGATTTCCAGAAATGCAACCAATAAATTAATCTCAAAATGGGCTTAAAATTTCAGAAGTTATAAAATCTCATTTTCAATTTAGTAGTGATCGTAACATCTAGTTTCAAATCACGAAATTGGAGTGTGACATACCAATTTTAACAACTATATACTTATTTTCCGATCATAAGTTTTATTTTCCCCTCTCATCTGACAGACTTATATAGCTAGAATCATTTTTTACCATACTCGAAATAGGGAGTCACAGTAATTCAGGGGTTCATTCCTTTTATCTCATCAACACCTCGTACAATTTTTAAAAATAGCTTTCAGTACTCCTTTGCGTCACTTTTAGTCTTATCTTTCTGAGCAGAAAAGCATATAGCAAATTCAATGGGTTTTTAATATTTTGGGGCCGATATAATCTTATCTGAAATTAACACTAGAACGACGGAAGCGGTCATTTTGATCGCATAACTACTTTGAGAAACGATTACTCCAAAACGGCTAATCCAAGCCCTTTTGAAATTTTATGACTTTTCTTATTTTCTTAATGTTATTGAAAACGCAGAAGAAAATTATTCTAGGTTTTATCTTCCTATAGGTTAGATCTTCCTATAACGACGGTAGCGGTCAAAGTTATGCAGTAAAAATGACCGCTTCCGTCGTTCTAGTGTTAAACAAATTGCAAATCCTGATAATTATGTCCAATTATAATGAAAAGCAGTAGTTGAAATATATTGACAAAATTTAATGGTAAAAATGGGCTAACGTTCATCAATAGTTCATTTGGCCACGCCCATTATTTTCATTCAGCGTTCTCTTTAAAAAAACAGTGCTTATTTTTAATAAACATGAAAGTGAGGAGTGTACAGAATTTTAATTATATGATTTCATTTAGAATCACCATTTGAGCAAGTAAAAAAGTGACCAGGGAAATTTTCAAAAATGTAAATAATTATTCGATGCAGATTTCGTATCCACATTTTTACCGTATTAAATTTAAACTTTCATTTTTTTTATTTATAGTCGAAGGGTCTTTGGTCATTTTTTAACGGTAATCACCTGGACTGTCATTTATTAAACCCTAAATAGATAACAGTTACCGCTCGTCAGATCATGAAGTTGGTAAAAGTATGAAATAAAATATTTATGCGGCCTTTCATATATACCAATAATATATTGATGGTATGTGTTATATAAAAATATTTTCGTTTAACTATTGCGTTCTTTCATTTAATAGATTCTTTCAAAAACACTGTACCACATAGAGAGTGCAGTTAGTTAAAATAAGCAGAGAAATCATACTCGGAATCAGAGATCGAGATAACGCCTCTATACGCGTATTTCATGCCATAAAATAAATAAGCAAATACAGCGATCGAGATAACGCCTCTATACGCGTATTTCACGCTATAAAATAAATAAAATAAGCAAACACGCGTTATAAATTAAGTGATGCGTATTTTTACGCACTGATTTCGTAAACACACACAAAAAATGTTTTTTTAAATCGCAAATTAAGCAGATTTGGCTTTAATGTGAATGTAAGTTTGAGAAATCTGTTCCTTTATGGAAAAACTAAAGCAAAGATGTTTGGAATTTTAAAAGGAAAAATAAAAATTATTTTGTTTAATAGGTTTTTAATTTTCTTTTTCCATTGTTTGAATACAACCATATGGAGAAACTAAGCCAAAGGTAAGGCAACAATTTTGATATTTTATCATGAATTATATGATTAATTAGTTTTGTAAAAAAAAAACATTGTTAATTATACTATGACGAATTTATAACTCAAGATTGCTACTATACTTGGAAAATTGACAGGAAATTGAAAAAAAATGGGATCGTAAAAGTCTAAAATTTAGCAAACATTTTAAAACTCATTTCATAAAGTTTATAAGGTAAATTAGTTGTGCTATCAGATATACAATGTATTTTGTTTATTAACACAAAGAGTATAGTGCATTTCATAAATCTAATTTTTTTTCAACGTAGAAAATCAGAAATTTATATTCTGTTGGGAGATGACACTGTAATTTTTTTTTATACAAAATACAACGTATTTAATAAATACCTGGAAATTTGAGGGTAATTGTACGTTTAGTAAAAATTACTCTTCTGGAAAGCAAAATATTCCTTCAAATCAAGTTAGGCAGTATTTTTACGCTTCTGGAAAAATTTTAGCTCGATCTCCGTACGGAATCAATAAGTGAAAACCTTAATAACATAATTAAGCATAAATAAACTCATCGTACTCTATGGCATGTATTGGGTTCTAAGGTTTATCCCCTTTGCCCGAAGTGCAATTTGGCTTCAGTCCTGGACTCCAGTCTGTACTCCAGTCCTGGAGTAGTTCTACATCTTTTGAAGACTCACGGGTTCATGGACTTGATCTGATGTTGCTGTCGGTCAAGTGGGATAAGAAACAGCATAAATAAATAAACAAACTGTTTTGAGGATGCATTTGTCGATGAGTTTGTATTTTATACTCAGCACAACACTCTTTGAAGTTTTTTAAATTTGTGCCTAAATCATATTTTTCGCTATGTAGAGAACTTCCTCCATTTGCAGCTGGTCTTTCGAAAAATATGTTTCTCCCATTCCAGTCAGAGGTACAATAAACACTCGATCCTTAATAAAATTGTATGGAAACACGTCAAAATAATCAATAATTTAAAAGTAAAAACAATCTGAAATTTGTCCATAATTAAAAGTATTTTATTAAAATCTTCTTTTACGACGTACTGAAATTATACAGCCATAGCTTTTTCGGTCATAACCATGTCTTTCATCAGTGCCAAATTGAAAATAAGTTGAAGACCCAGACCGTCCGACTCGTCCAGAGCACTAAGAGCAACTATTTGGACGGCCGGTAAAAATTGAAAATAAGTGACGAACATGTGCTTAAATACAGGCTATAACCGCCAGACAAAATTCACATATTAATCATTTTACATTTTTAATACATTTATAATATTACTTAATTATAAAATACAAAAATTACTGTAAAAGGAAAAAAGGTTCATACATGAAATGCTAACCAATAAAAATATCTTCAATAACAAAATAAAGTAACTATTAAATATTCAGAAAATCTTTCAAGAAGAAAATCTTTCAAGAATTTTTTTTTTTTCTTTCAATCAATACGTTTAACAAGTAGTGAGTCGAGAACGAAACGCCAAGCATAACTTAGTATCTGAATGAGATCAAAATTGCAAATAGAATCGCGGTAAATATTAATAACAAGAAAAATCAATCATGCATAAAACATTGATTATGATACACTTTCCAACTTCAATGCAATTTCATTTAAACATCTCTAAAATGCGATACATTCCTCAGTAATATTTTAAAAATTATCACAATACTGTATTAAATTATTATATGTGAAAACTTCACCGAAAGCAACTGAAACTTAATAAAATGACGGCATCGAAATATAACACGCCTGGCTCTCTTTATAAAAACAGCATTTCATTCATAAACATTTTTCCATTCATTTCATTCATCACAATATTATAATAATTTATTTTATTTAAAAACTTAAGACCATGGAGGTACAAGTTATTAAACTCTATGCTTAAAACTTCATCGAAAAAATCGTCCGTCTCTCTATAAAATCAAAGAATATTTTATTCATATCAGCTATACAGAATCAATGAGCTAAATAATTTTGCGTTAAAGAAATGCTGCAATTCTTATACAACTCATTCTACATATTTTGCTGTTTGCATTTTCCACAAGTGAAAAATAGGCTTCGTTGCAGAAATAATCAAATTTGGATGATCATTTAAACTCAAATATATTGTAATTGCGTTGTTTCAGTATGTAGATGCACAGAATTTAAGCAAAACTAAAGTGGTTTTAGGACGGATGCAACACTAACTATGAATTAAAAAGAACTTTAAAAATCATGATTTTGATACAAGATGAATGCCATATATCATTTTGAAGTGGGTCACGTAATATTTTCATATCATGGTCACGTGATCGCTTCATATAAGAGGTGTAAATTTTATTTTAATTTTTATTTAAAAAACTACTGAATACATTTTGCTGAATTTTTTTTTATATATTTTATGGGATAATTTGAATACTTCCTAAAATTTTCGAAGCGATTTCTGATTCTTAAATCCGTTTGAAAAATGTTTGAAAAATTAGGTCCCATAGGGTTCAATGTATTTCATTTTTTCAAACCGGGTTCAATCCAAAACTATTTCTCACAGACCGTCTGAAGCCGTCGACTCACTAAGTGTTAAACCTTTATATGATTTTCTAAATATTTAGTAGTTGTTTTATTTTGTTTTTGAAGACATTTCTATTGGTTACGATTTAATTTATGAACCATTTTCTTTTAATGTAATTTTTAGATTTTATAATTAAATAATATTTTAAATGCATCGTATTAAAAATGTAAAATGATTAATATCTTAATTTTGTCTGGCGATTATAGCCTGTATTTAAGCACATGCTTCTCACGTATTTTCAATTTACCACTGATGAATTACTTGGTTATGCCCGAAAGAGTATAATTTTGGCTGTATAATTTTAGTACGTCGTAAAAGGAGATTTTAATAAAATAATTTTAATTCTGGACAATTTTTTTGGTTGTCTTTAATTTCAAAATTAATCCTTATTCCATTTTGCATTTTCATTTTATGGACCTATAGCTATAGTGCGCAAATGACATTCACAAAATTTAGAAACTTCACACGTATTCTTTCCAATTAAGGATATTTTTACGACTGCAAAACTATTTTCTACCACTGAGTAGCAATTTAGATCCTTTCTGTGTCTTTGTGAATTTCAGTTTCCTGAAAATTATTCGAACAGTTTGAGTAAACGCAACTATGAATGAGTGTGGATGTTACAACAGAGGATGTGTTAAAATTTTAATTCAATTGTTCTGAATGGGACTTGTGACAATTTTTTTAAATGAATAAATGTAAAATCGGATTCGCAACTATTTTTTGTGGCATCTAATTTTAAGTAAGGTGTGCGTAGGTGTGTCTTAAATTACATCTACGAAGAAAGAACGAGCGGTATGGCTTTATGGCCTAGTGCAACACAACGGATAAATACATTAATGTTGTTTTGTGATAAAAAACGATGCATTGTAGAAGGTTTGATATCATGTGAATCAGTGTATATACGCCCTGGCTGACAGCAGGCCATGTCAAGAACATTTTACAGAAGGTTTCTATGTCTGCTTGTAGGTATATGTAAAAATATCTTTCATTCGAAATATTTCTAGTTGGCACATTATGTAAGCTGAATACAGTTGAAACAGTTTACCAGAATGATATAAGCTGGAACCAACAACATGTTTAGTATCAGACACATAGTATACACATATTGCAAATAATTATCATTTCTTGCATTTCATCAAGATTATGCCATAAAATCTGTGAATTAATTTTTTGATATATATTTTCTATTTTGACTCTTTTTCTTCATATCAATTTTTATTAACTATTATGAGATTTTGAGCATGAAATGTGTTTATTATTACCTATGATGAAGCTTATTTCATGTTTTGCACAAAATGTAACAATTAATACACTGCTCACAACTGAAATCGCAACAACATAAAGTTGTAGGTGTGTAGCTTTAGCTAAATCAGGCAATGGAAACAGCAAGGTGAGATATGCAAATGATCACAGTTATGCTAGGCATAGTGACGTAACACCTTGCCGAGCAGCATAAAAGCGACAGGCCAAGGAGGAGAGATATCACAGCTGAATTGTAGTATCAAGCTGGTTGTAAAAATCAACACAGTATGCCAAGAGACGTACTGCATACGTTCAGTTAGAATAAGTGAAAAATAAAGCCTGTGTGAAAACAAACAATTTCGTTATTATTTTCACTGTACAAAATGCTTATTCACTCGCAGAAATATTTCACATAGCATACATTTTTTATCTGACAACTCATGCAAAGCAATTATTAAATGTCGTTTCCATCCGGAAGATAAAAGCTGTAAAGATTATAAAAAATATCAGTGTCTGAATATAAAAAATAAATATATCAAAGCAACAAATGACACAGTGACATTGATTATGCAATAGCATTTTAAAATGCTATTATTATTTTTGAAGATTATTATTTTCTTTTAGTAAGAAGGTACTGAATATCGTGACACTCACTATCGTCTTTCACACCACGAGGACTTATTTCTGACTTAAATGTACTTTTGAAGGACATTTCTTGCCAGCAGATCTCTTCAGCATATCTTCAGCAGTTTGATGAAGATATGTAAGGCACAGAATAAGCGTAGAATAAGCGAAAAATAAAGCCTGTGTGAAAACAAACAATTTCGTTATTATTTTCACTGTGCAAAATGCTTATTCACTCGCAGCAATATTTCACATAGCATACATTTTTTATCTGACAACTCATGCAAAGCAATTATTAAATGTCGTTTCCATCCGGAAGATAAAAGCTGTAAAGATTATAAAAAATATCAGTGTCTGAATATAAAAAATAAATATATCAAAGCAACAAATGACACAGTGACATTGATTATGCAATAGCATTTTAAAATGCTATTATTATTTTTGAAGATTATTATTTTCTTTTAGTAAGAAGGTACTGAATATCGTGACACTCACTATCGTCTTTCACACCACAAGGACATATTTCTGACTTAAATGTAATTTTGAAGGACATTTTTTGCCAGCAGATTTCTTCAGCATATCTTCAGCAATTTGATAAAGATATGTAAGACACAGAATAAGCGTAGAATAAGCGAAAAATAAAGCCTGTGTGAAAACAAACAATTTCGTTATTATTTTCACTGTGCAAAATGCTTATTCACTCGCAAAAATATTTCACATAGCAAACATTTTTTATCTGGCAACTCATATAAAACCATTATTAAATGTCGTTTCCATCCGGAAGATAAAAGCTGTAAAGATTATATAAAATATCAGCGTCTGAATTTAAAAAATAAATATATCAAAGCAACAAATGACACAGTGACATTGATTATGCAATAGCATTTTGAAATGCTATTATTATTTTTGAAGATTATTATTTTCTTTTAGTAAGAAGGTACTGAATATCGTGACACTCACTATCGTCTTTCACACCACGAGGACTTATTTCTGACTTAAATGTAATTTTGGAGGACATTTCTTGCCAGCAGATCTCTTCAGCATATCTTCAGCAGTTTGATGAAGATATGTAAGGCACAGAATAAGCGTAGAATAAGCGAAAAATAAAGCCTGTGTGAAAACAAACAATTTCGTTATTATTTTCACTGTACAAAATGCTTATTCACTCGCAGAAATATTTCACATAGCATACATTTTTTATCTGACAACTCATGCAAAGCAATTATTAAATGTCGTTTCCATCCGGAAGATAAAAGCTGTAAAGATTATAAAAAATATCAGTGTCTGAATATAAAAAATAAATATATCAAAGCAACAAATGACACAGTGACATTGATTATGCAATAGCATTTTAAAATGCTATTATTATTTTTGAAGATTATTATTTTCTTTTAGTAAGAAGGTACTGAATATCGTGACACTCACTATCGTCTTTCACACCACGAGGACTTATTTCTGACTTAAATGTAATTTTGAAGGACATTTCTTGCCAGCAGATCTCTTCAGCATATCTTCAGCAGTTTGATGAAGATATGTAAGGCACAGAATAAGCGTAGAATAAGCGAAAAATAAAGCCTGTGTGAAAACAAACAATTTCGTTATTATTTTCACTGTGCAAAATGCTTATTCACTCGCAGCAATATTTCACATAGCATACATTTTTTATATGACAACTCATGCAAAGCAATTATTAAATGTCGTTTCCATCCGGAAGATAAAAGCTGTAAAGATTATAAAAAATAAAAGTGTCTGAATATAAAAAATAAATATATCAAAGCAACAAATGACACAGTGACATTGATTATGCAATAGCATTTTGAAATGCTATTATTATTTTTGAAGATTATTATTTTCTTTTAGTAAGAAGGTACTGAATATCGTGACACTCACTATCGTCTTTCACACCACGAGGACTTATTTCTGACTTAAATGTAATTTTGAAGGACATTTCTTGCCAGCAGATCTCTTCAGCATATCTTCAGCAGTTTGATGAAGATATGTAAGGCACAGAATAAGCGTAGAATAAGCGAAAAATAAAGCCTGTGTGAAAACAAACAATTTCGTTATTATTTTCACTGTACAAAATGCTTATTCACTCGCAGAAATATTTTACATAGCATACATTTTTTATCTGACAACTCATGCAAAGCAATTATTAAATGTCGTTTCCATCCGGAAGATAAAAGCTGTAAAGATTATAAAAAATATCAGTGTCTGAATATAAAAAATAAATATATCAAAGCAACAAATGACACAGTGACATTGATTATGCAATAGCATTTTAAAATGCTATTATTATTTTTGAAGATTATTATTTTCTTTTAGTAAGAAGGTACTGAATATCGTGACACTCACTATCGTCTTTCACACCACGAGGACTTATTTCTGACTTAAATGTACTTTTGAAGGACATTTCTTGCCAGCAGATCTCTTCAGCATATCTTCAGCAGTTTGATGAAGATATGTAAGGCACAGAATAAGCGTAGAATAAGCGAAAAATAAAGCCTGTGTGAAAACAAACAATTTCGTTATTATTTTCACTGTTCAAAATGCTTATTCACTCGCAGCAATATTTCACATAGCATAAATTTTTTATCTGACAACTCATGCAAAGCAATTATTAAATGTCGTTTCCATCCGGAAGATAAAAGCTGTAAAGATTATAAAAAATATCAGTGTCTGAATATAAAAAATAAATATATCAAAGCAACAAATGACACAGTGACATTGATTATGCAATAGCATTTTAAAATGCTATTATTATTTTTGAAGATTATTATTTTCTTTTAGTAAGAAGGTACTGAATATCGTGACACTCACTATCGTCTTTCACACCACAAGGACATATTTCTGACTTAAATGTAATTTTGAAGGACATTTTTTGCCAGCAGATTTCTTCAGCATATCTTCAGCAATTTGATAAAGATATGTAAGACACAGAATAAGCGTAGAATAAGCGAAAAATAAAGCCTGTGTGAAAACAAACAATTTCGTTATTATTTTCACTGTGCAAAATGCTTATTCACTCGCAAAAATATTTCACATAGCAAACATTTTTTATCTGGCAACTCATATAAAACCATTATTAAATGTCGTTTCCATCCGGAAGATAAAAGCTGTAAAGATTATATAAAATATCAGCGTCTGAATTTAAAAAATAAATATATCAAAGCAACAAATGACACAGTGACATTGATTATGCAATAGCATTTTAAAATGTTATTATTATTTTTGAAGATTATTATTTTCTTTTAGTAAGAAGGTACTGAATATCGTGACACTCACTATCGTCTTTCACACCACAAGGACTTATTTCTGACTTAAATGTAATTTTGAAGGACATTTCTTGCCAGCAGATTTCTTCAGCATATCTTCAGCAATTTGATAAAGATATGTAAGACACAGAATAAGCGTAGAATAAGCGAAAAATAAAGCCTGTGTGAAAACAAACAATTTCGTTATTATTTTCACTGTGCAAAATGCTTATTCACTCGCAGAAATATTTCACATAGCATACATTTTTTATCTGACAACTCATGCAAAGCAATTATTAAATGTTGTTTCCATCCGGAAGATAAAAGCTGTAAAGATTATAAAAAATATCAGTGTCTAAATATAAAAAATAAATATATCAAAGCAACAAATGACACAGTGACATTGATTATGCAATAGCATTTTAAAATGCTATTATTATTTTTGACGATTATTATTTTCTTTTAGTAAGAAGGTACTGAATATCGTGACACTCACTATCGTCTTTCACACCACAAGGACTTATTTCTGACTTAAATGTAATTTTGAAGGACATTTCTTGCCAGCAGATCTCTTCAGCATATCTTCAGCAATTTGATGAAGATATGTAAGGCACAGAATAAGCGTAGAATAAGCGAAAAATAAAGCCTGTGTGAAAACAAACAATTTCGTTAGAATTTCACTGTGCAAAATGCTTATTCACACGCAGAAATATTTCACATAGCATAAATTTTTTATCTGACAACTCATGCAAAGCAATTATTAAATGTCGTTTCCATCCGGAAGATAAAAGCTGTAAAGATTATAAAAAATATCAGTGTCTGAATATAAAAAATGAATATATCAAAGCAACAAATGACACAGTGACATTGATTATGCAATAGCATTTTAAAATGCTATTATTATTTTTGAAGATTATTATCTTCTTTTAGTAAGAAGGTACTGAATATCGTGACACTCACTATCGTCTTTCACACCACAAGGACTTATTTCTGACTTAAATGTAATTTTGAAGGACATTTCATGCCAGCAGATCTCTTCAGCATATCTTCAACAATTTGATGAAGATATGTAAGGCACAGAATAAGCGTAGAATAAGCGAAAAATAAAGCCTGTGTGAAAACAAACAATTTCGTTATTATTTCAACTGTGCAAAATGCTTATTCACTCGCAGAAATATTTTACATAGCATACATTTTTTATCTGACAACTCATGCAAAGCAATTATTAAATGTCGTTTCCATCCGGAAGATAAAAGCTGTAAAGATTATAAAAAATAAAAGTGTCTGAATATAAAAAATAAATATATCAAAGCAACAAATGACACAGTGACATTGATTATGCAATAGCATTTTGAAATGCTATTATTATTTTTGAAGATTATTATTTTCTTTTAGTAAGAAGGTACTGAATATCGTGACACTCACTATAGTCTTTCACACCACGAGGACTTATTTCTGACTTAAATGTAATTTTGGAGGACATTTCTTGCCAGCAGATCTCTTCAGCATATCTTCAGCAGTTTGATGAAGATATGTAAGGCACAGAATAAGCGTAGAATAAGCGAAAAATAAAGCCTGTGTGAAAACAAACAATTTCGTTATTATTTTCACTGTACAAAATGCTTATTCACTCGCAGAAATATTTCACATAGCATACATTTTTTATCTGACAACTCATGCAAAGCAATTATTAAATGTCGTTTCCATCCGGAAGATAAAAGCTGTAAAGATTATAAAAAATATCAGTGTCTGAATATAAAAAATAAATATATCAAAGCAACAAATGACACAGTGACATTGATTATGCAATAGCATTTTAAAATGCTATTATTATTTTTGAAGATTATTATTTTCTTTTAGTAAGAAGGTACTGAATATCGTGACACTCACTATCGTCTTTCACACCACAAGGACTTATTTCTGACTTAAATGTAATTTTGAAGGACATTTCTTGCCAGCAGATCTCTTCAGCATATCTTCAGCAATTTGATGAAGATATGTAAGGCACAGAATAAGCGTAGAATAAGCGAAAAATAAAGCCTGTGTGAAAACAAACAATTTCGTTAGAATTTCACTGTGCAAAATGCTTATTCACACGCAGAAATATTTCACATAGCATAAATTTTTTATCTGACAACTCATGCAAAGCAATTATTAAATGTCGTTTCCATCCGGAAGATAAAAGCTGTAAAGATTATAAAAAATATCAGTGTCTGAATATAAAAAATAAATATATCAAAGCAACAAATGACACAGTGACATTGATTATGCAATAGCATTTTAAAATGCTATTATTATTTTTGAAGATTATTATCTTCTTTTAGTAAGAAGGTACTGAATATCGTGACACTCACTATCGTCTTTCACACCACAAGGACTTATTTCTGACTTAAATGTAATTTTGAAGGACATTTCATGCCAGCAGATCTCTTCAGCATATCTTCAACAATTTGATGAAGATATGTAAGGCACAGAATAAGCGTAGAATAAGCGAAAAATAAAGCCTGTGTGAAAACAAACAATTTCGTTATTATTTCAACTGTGCAAAATGCTTATTCACTCGCAGAAATATTTTACATAGCATACATTTTTTATCTGACAACTCATGCAAAGCAATTATTAAATGTCGTTTCCATCCGGAAGATAAAAGCTGTAAAGATTATAAAAAATAAAAGTGTCTGAATATAAAAAATAAATATATCAAAGCAACAAATGACACAGTGACATTGATTATGCAATAGCATTTTGAAATGCTATTATTATTTTTGAAGATTATTATTTTCTTTTAGTAAGAAGGTACTGAATATCGTGACACTCACTATCGTCTTTCACACCACGAGGACTTATTTCTGACTTAAATGTAATTTTGGAGGACATTTCTTGCCAGCAGATCTCTTCAGCATATCTTCAGCAGTTTGATGAAGATATGTAAGGCACAGAATAAGCGTAGAATAAGCGAAAAATAAAGCCTGTGTGAAAACAAACAATTTCGTTATTATTTTCACTGTACAAAATGCTTATTCACTCGCAGAAATATTTCACATAGCATACATTTTTTATCTGACAACTCATGCAAAGCAATTATTAAATGTCGTTTCCATCCGGAAGATAAAAGCTGTAAAGATTATAAAAAATATCAGTGTCTGAATATAAAAAATAAATATATCAAAGCAACAAATGACACAGTGACATTGATTATGCAATAGCATTTTAAAATGCTATTATTATTTTTGAAGATTATTATTTTCTTTTAGTAAGAAGGTACTGAATATCGTGACACTCACTATCGTCTTTCACACCACGAGGACTTATTTCTGATTTAAATGTAATTTTGAAGGACATTTCTTGCCAGCAGATCTCTTCAGCATATCTTCAGCAGTTTGATGAAGATATGTAAGGCACAGAATAAGCGTAGAATAAGCGAAAAATAAAGCCTGTGTGAAAACAAACAATTTCGTTATTATTTTCACTGTGCAAAATGCTTATTCACTCGCAGCAATATTTCACATAGCATACATTTTTTATATGACAACTCATGCAAAGCAATTATTAAATGTCGTTTCCATCCGGAAGATAAAAGCTGTAAAGATTATAAAAAATAAAAGTGTCTGAATATAAAAAATAAATATATCAAAGCAACAAATGACACAGTGACATTGATTATGCAATAGCATTTTGAAATGCTATTATTATTTTTGAAGATTATTATTTTCTTTTAGTAAGAAGGTACTGAATATCGTGACACTCACTATCGTCTTTCACACCACGAGGACTTATTTCTGACTTAAATGTAATTTTGAAGGACATTTCTTGCCAGCAGATCTCTTCAGCATATCTTCAGCAATTTGATGAAGATATGTAAGGCACAGAATAAGAGTAGAATAAGGGAAAAATAAAGCCTGTGTGAAAACAAACAATTTCGTTAGTATTTTCACTGTGCAAAATGCTTATTCACACGCAGAAATATTTCAATTAGCATAAATTTTTTATCTGACAACTCATGCAAAGCAATTATTAAATGTCGTTTCCATCCGGAAGATAAAAGCTGTAAAGATTATAAAAAATATCAGTGTCTGAATATAAAAAATAAATATATCAAAGCAACAAATGACACAGTGACATTGATTATGCAATAGCATTTTAAAATGCTATTATTATTATTGAAGATTATTATTTTCTTTTAGTAAGAAGGTACTGAATATCGTGACACTCACTATCGTCTTTCACACCACGAGGACTTATTTCTGACTTAAATGTAATTTTGAAGGACATTTCTTGCCAGCAGATCTCTTCAGCATATCTTCAGCAGTTTGATGAAGATATGTAAGGCACAGAATAAGCGTAGAATAAGCGAAAAATAAAGCCTGTGCGAAAACAAACAATTTCGTTATTATTTTCACTGTGCAAAATGCTTATTCACTCGCAGCATTATTTCACTTAGCATACATTTTTTATCTGACAACTCATGCAAAGCAATTATTAATTGTCGTTTCCATCCGGAAGATAAAAGCTGTAAAGATTATAAAAAATAAAAGTGTCTGAATATAAAAAATAAATATATCAAAGCAACAAAAGACACAGTGACATTGATTATGCAATAGCATTTTGAAATGCTATTATTATTTTTGAAGATTATTATTTTCTTTTAGTAAGAAGGTACTGAATATCGTGACACTCACTATCGTCTTTCACACCACGAGGACTTATTTCTGACTTAAATGTAATTTTGAAGGACATTTCTTGCCAGCAGATCTCTTCAGCATATCTTCAGCAGTTTGATGAAGATATGTAAGGCACAGAATAAGCGCAGAATAAGCGAAAAATAAAGCCTGTGTGAAAACAAACAATTTCGTTATTGTTTTCACTGTACAAAATGCTTATTCACTCGCAGAAATATTTCACATAGCATACATTTTTTTATCTGACAACTCATGCAAAGCAATTATTAAATGTCGTTTCCATCCGGAAGATAAAAGCTGTAAAGATTATAAAAAATATCAGTGTCTGAATATAAAAAATAAATATATCAAAGCAACAAATGACACAGTGACATTGATTATGCAATAGCATTTTAAAATGCTATTATTATTTTTGAAGATTATTATTTTGTTTTAGTAAGAAGGTACTGAATATCGTGACACTCACTATCGTCTTTCACACCACAAGGACATATTTCTGACTTAAATGTAATTTTGAAGGACATTTTTTGCCAGCAGATTTCTTCAGCATATCTTCAGCAATTTGATAAAGATATGTAAGACACAGAATAAGCGTAGAATAAGCGAAAAATAAAGCCTGTGTGAAAACAAACAATTTCGTTATTATTTTCACTGTGCAAAATGCTTATTCACTCGCAAAAATATTTCACATAGCAAACATTTTTTATCTGGCAACTCATATAAAACCATTATTAAATGTCGTTTCCATCCGGAAGATAAAAGCTGTAAAGATTATATAAAATATCAGCGCCTGAATTTAAAAAATAAATATATCAAAGCAACAAATGACACAGTGACATTGATTATGCAATAGATTTTAAAATGTTATTATTATTTTTGAAGATTATTATTTTCTTTTAGTAAGAAGGTACTGAATATCGTGACACTCACTATCGTCTTTCACACCACAAGGACTTATTTCTGACTTAAATGTAATTTTGAAGGACATTTCTTGCCAGCAGATTTCTTCAGCATATCTTCAGCAATTTGATAAAGATATGTAAGACACAGAATAAGCGTAGAATAAGCGAAAAATAAAGCCTGTGTGAAAACAAACAATTTCGTTATTATTTTCACTGTGCAAAATGCTTATTCACTCGCAGAAATATTTCACATAGCATACATTTTTTATCTGACAACTCATGCAAAGCAATTATTAAATGTTGTTTCCATCCGGAAGATAAAAGCTGTAAAGATTATAAAAAATATCAGTGTCTAAATATAAAAAATAAATATATCAAAGCAACAAATGACACAGTGACATTGATTATGCAATAGCATTTTAAAATGCTATTATTATTTTTGACGATTATTATTTTCTTTTAGTAAGAAGGTACTGAATATCGTTGCACTCACTATCGTCTTTCACACCACAAGGACTTATTTCTGACTTAAATGTAATTTTGAAGGACATTTCTTGCCAGCAGATCTCTTCAGCATATCTTCAGCAATTTGATGAAGATATGTAAGGCACAGAATAAGCGTCGAATAAGCGAAAAATAAAGCCTGTGTGAAAACAAACAATTTCGTTAGAATTTCACTGTGCAAAATGCTTATTCACACGCAGAAATATTTCACATAGCATAAATTTTTTATCTGACAACTCATGCAAAGCAATTATTAAATGTCGTTTCCATCCGGAAGATAAAAGCTGTAAAGATTATAAAAAATATCAGTGTCTGAATATAAAAAATAAATATATCAAAGCAACAAATGACACAGTGACATTGATTATGCAATAGCATTTTAAAATGCTATTATTATTTTTGAAGATTATTATCTTCTTTTAGTAAGAAGGTACTGAATATCGTGACACTCACTATCGTCTTTCACACCACAAGGACTTATTTCTGACTTAAATGTAATTTTGAAGGACATTTCATGCCAGCAGATCTCTTCAGCATATCTTCAGCAATTTGATGAAGATATGTAAGGCACAGAATAAGCGTAGAATAAGCGAAAAATAAAGCCTGTGTGAAAACAAACAATTTCGTTGGAATTTCACTGTGCAAAATGCTTATTCACACGCAGAAATATTTCACATAGCATAAATTTTTTATCTGACAACTCATGCAAAGCAATTATTAAATGTCGTTTCCATCCGGAAGATAAAAGCTGTAAAGATTATAAAAAATATCAGTGTCTGAATATAAAAAATAAATATATCAAAGCAACAAATGACACAGTGACATTGATTATGCAATAGCATTTTAAAATGCTATTATTATTTTTGAAGATTATTATCTTCTTTTAGTAAGAAGGTACTGAATATCGTGACACTCACTATCGTCTTTCACACCACAAGGACTTATTTCTGACTTAAATGTAATTTTGAAGGACATTTCATGCCAGCAGATCTCTTCAGCATATCTTCAACAATTTGATGAAGATATGTAAGGCACAGAATAAGCGTAGAATAAGCGAAAAATAAAGCCTGTGTGAAAACAAACAATTTCGTTATTATTTCAACTGTGCAAAATGCTTATTCACTCGCAGAAATATTTTACATAGCATACATTTTTTATCTGACAACTCATGCAAAGCAATTATTAAATGTCGTTTCCATCCGGAAGATAAAAGCTGTAAAGATTATAAAAAATAAAAGTGTCTGAATATAAAAAATAAATATATCAAAGCAACAAATGACACAGTGACATTGATTATGCAATAGCATTTTGAAATGCTATTATTATTTTTGAAGATTATTATTTTCTTTTAGTAAGAAGGTACTGAATATCGTGACACTCACTATCGTCTTTCACACCACGAGGACTTATTTCTGACTTAAATGTAATTTTGGAGGACATTTCTTGCCAGCAGATCTCTTCAGCATATCTTCAGCAGTTTGATGAAGATATGTAAGGCACAGAATAAGCGTAGAATAAGCGAAAAATAAAGCCTGTGTGAAAACAAACAATTTCGTTATTATTTTCACTGTACAAAATGCTTATTCACTCGCAGAAATATTTCACATAGCATACATTTTTTATCTGACAACTCATGCAAAGCAATTATTAAATGTCGTTTCCATCTGGAAGATAAAAGCTGTAAAGATTATAAAAAATATCAGTGTCTGAATATAAAAAATAAATATATCAAAGCAACAAATGACACAGTGACATTGATTATGCAATAGCATTTTAAAATGCTATTATTATTTTTGAAGATTATTATTTTCTTTTAGTAAGAAGGTACTGAATATCGTGACACTCACTATCGTCTTTCACACCACGAGGACTTATTTCTGACTTAAATGTAATTTTGAAGGACATTTCTTGCCAGCAGATCTCTTCAGCATATCTTCAGCACTTTGATGAAGATATGTAAGGCACAGAATAAGAGTAGAATAAGGGAAAAATAAAGCCTGTGTGAAAACAAACAATTTCGTTAGTATTTTCACTGTGCAAAATGCTTATTCACACGCAGAAATATTTCAATTAGCATAAATTTTTTATCTGACAACTCATGCAAAGCAATTATTAAATGTCGTTTCCATCCGGAAGATAAAAGCTGTAAAGATTATAAAAAATATCAGTGTCTGAATATAAAAAATAAATATATCAAAGCAACAAATGACACAGTGACATTGATTATGCAATAGCATTTTAAAATGCTATTATTATTATTGAAGATTATTATTTTCTTTTAGTAAGAAGGTACTGAATATCGTGACACTCACTATCGTCTTTCACACCACGAGGACTTATTTCTGACTTAAATGTAATTTTGAAGGACATTTCTTGCCAGCAGATCTCTTCAGCATATCTTCAGCACTTTGATGAAGATATGTAAGGCACAGAATAAGCGTAGAATAAGCGAAAAATAAAGCCTGTGTGAAAACAAACAATTTCGTTATTATTTTCACTGTGCAAAATGCTTATTCACTCGCAAAAATATTTCACATAGCAAACATTTTTTATCTGGCAACTCATATAAAACCATTATTAAATGTCGTTTCCATCCGGAAGATAAAAGCTGTAAAGATTATATAAAATATCAGCGTCTGAATTTAAAAAATAAATATATCAAAGCAACAAATGACACAGTGACATTGATTATGCAATAGCATTTTGAAATGCTATTATTATTTTTGAAGATTATTATTTTCTTTTAGTAAGAAGGTACTGAATATCGTGACACTCACTATCGTCTTTCACACCACGAGGACTTATTTCTGACTTAAATGTAATTTTGGAGGACATTTCTTGCCAGCAGATCTCTTCAGCATATCTTCAGCAGTTTGATGAAGATATGTAAGGCACAGAATAAGCGTAGAATAAGCGAAAAATAAAGCCTGTGTGAAAACAAACAATTTCGTTATTATTTTCACTGTACAAAATGCTTATTCACTCGCAGAAATATTTCACATAGCATACATTTTTTATCTGACAACTCATGCAAAGCAATTATTAAATGTCGTTTCCATCCGGAAGATAAAAGCTGTAAAGATTATAAAAAATATCAGTGTCTGAATATAAAAAATAAATATATCAAAGCAACAAATGACACAGTGACATTGATTATGCAATAGCATTTTAAAATGCTATTATTATTTTTGAAGATTATTATTTTCTTTTAGTAAGAAGGTACTGAATATCGTGACACTCACTATCGTCTTTCACACCACGAGGACTTATTTCTGACTTAAATGTAATTTTGAAGGACATTTCTTGCCAGCAGATCTCTTCAGCATATCTTCAGCAGTTTGATGAAGATATGTAAGGCACAGAATAAGCGTAGAATAAGCGAAAAATAAAGCCTGTGTGAAAACAAACAATTTCGTTATTATTTTCACTGTGCAAAATGCTTATTCACTCGCAGCAATATTTCACATAGCATACATTTTTTATATGACAACTCATGCAAAGCAATTATTAAATGTCGTTTCCATCCGGAAGATAAAAGCTGTAAAGATTATAAAAAATAAAAGTGTCTGAATATAAAAAATAAATATATCAAAGCAACAAATGACACAGTGACATTGATTATGCAATAGCATTTTGAAATGCTATTATTATTTTTGAAGATTATTATTTTCTTTTAGTAAGAAGGTACTGAATATCGTGACACTCACTATCGTCTTTCACACCACGAGGACTTATTTCTGACTTAAATGTAATTTTGAAGGACATTTCTTGCCAGCAGATCTCTTCAGCATATCTTCAGCAGTTTGATGAAGATATGTAAGGCACAGAATAAGCGTAGAATAAGCGAAAAATAAAGCCTGTGTGAAAACAAACAATTTCGTTATTATTTTCACTGTACAAAATGCTTATTCACTCGCAGAAATATTTTACATAGCATACATTTTTTATCTGACAACTCATGCAAAGCAATTATTAAATGTCGTTTCCATCCGGAAGATAAAAGCTGTAAAGATTATAAAAAATATCAGTGTCTGAATATAAAAAATAAATATATCAAAGCAACAAATGACACAGTGACATTGATTATGCAATAGCATTTTAAAATGCTATTATTATTTTTGAAGATTATTATTTTCTTTTAGTAAGAAGGTACTGAATATCGTGACACTCACTATCGTCTTTCACACCACGAGGACTTATTTCTGACTTAAATGTACTTTTGAAGGACATTTCTTGCCAGCAGATCTCTTCAGCATATCTTCAGCAGTTTGATGAAGATATGTAAGGCACAGAATAAGCGTAGAATAAGCGAAAAATAAAGCCTGTGTGAAAACAAACAATTTCGTTATTATTTTCACTGTTCAAAATGCTTATTCACTCGCAGCAATATTTCACATAGCATAAATTTTTTATCTGACAACTCATGCAAAGCAATTATTAAATGTCGTTTCCATCCGGAAGATAAAAGCTGTAAAGATTATAAAAAATATCAGTGTCTGAATATAAAAAATAAATATATCAAAGCAACAAATGACACAGTGACATTGATTATGCAATAGCATTTTAAAATGCTATTATTATTTTTGAAGATTATTATTTTCTTTTAGTAAGAAGGTACTGAATATCGTGACACTCACTATCGTCTTTCACACCACAAGGACATATTTCTGACTTAAATGTAATTTTGAAGGACATTTTTTGCCAGCAGATTTCTTCAGCATATCTTCAGCAATTTGATAAAGATATGTAAGACACAGAATAAGCGTAGAATAAGCGAAAAATAAAGCCTGTGTGAAAACAAACAATTTCGTTATTATTTTCACTGTGCAAAATGCTTATTCACTCGCAAAAATATTTCACATAGCAAACATTTTTTATCTGGCAACTCATATAAAACCATTATTAAATGTCGTTTCCATCCGGAAGATAAAAGCTGTAAAGATTATATAAAATATCAGCGTCTGAATTTAAAAAATAAATATATCAAAGCAACAAATGACACAGTGACATTGATTATGCAATAGCATTTTAAAATGTTATTATTATTTTTGAAGATTATTATTTTCTTTTAGTAAGAAGGTACTGAATATCGTGACACTCACTATCGTCTTTCACACCACAAGGACTTATTTCTGACTTAAATGTAATTTTGAAGGACATTTCTTGCCAGCAGATCTCTTCAGCATATCTTCAGCAATTTGATGAAGATATGTAAGGCACAGAATAAGCGTAGAATAAGCGAAAAATAAAGCCTGTGTGAAAACAAACAATTTCGTTAGAATTTCACTGTGCAAAATGCTTATTCACACGCAGAAATATTTCACATAGCATAAATTTTTTATCTGACAACTCATGCAAAGCAATTATTAAATGTCGTTTCCATCCGGAAGATAAAAGCTGTAAAGATTATAAAAAATATCAGTGTCTGAATATAAAAAATGAATATATCAAAGCAACAAATGACACAGTGACATTGATTATGCAATAGCATTTTAAAATGCTATTATTATTTTTGAAGATTATTATCTTCTTTTAGTAAGAAGGTACTGAATATCGTGACACTCACTATCGTCTTTCACACCACAAGGACTTATTTCTGACTTAAATGTAATTTTGAAGGACATTTCATGCCAGCAGATCTCTTCAGCATATCTTCAACAATTTGATGAAGATATGTAAGGCACAGAATAAGCGTAGAATAAGCGAAAAATAAAGCCTGTGTGAAAACAAACAATTTCGTTATTATTTCAACTGTGCAAAATGCTTATTCACTCGCAGAAATATTTTACATAGCATACATTTTTTATCTGACAACTCATGCAAAGCAATTATTAAATGTCGTTTCCATCCGGAAGATAAAAGCTGTAAAGATTATAAAAAATAAAAGTGTCTGAATATAAAAAATAAATATATCAAAGCAACAAATGACACAGTGACATTGATTATGCAATAGCATTTTGAAATGCTATTATTATTTTTGAAGATTATTATTTTCTTTTAGTAAGAAGGTACTGAATATCGTGACACTCACTATAGTCTTTCACACCACGAGGACTTATTTCTGACTTAAATGTAATTTTGGAGTACATTTCTTGCCAGCAGATCTCTTCAGCATATCTTCAGCAGTTTGATGAAGATATGTAAGGCACAGAATAAGCGTAGAATAAGCGAAAAATAAAGCCTGTGTGAAAACAAACAATTTCGTTATTATTTTCACTGTACAAAATGCTTATTCACTCGCAGAAATATTTCACATAGCATACATTTTTTATCTGACAACTCATGCAAAGCAATTATTAAATGTCGTTTCCATCCGGAAGATAAAAGCTGTAAAGATTATAAAAAATATCAGTGTCTGAATATAAAAAATAAATATATCAAAGCAACAAATGACACAGTGACATTGATTATGCAATAGCATTTTAAAATGCTATTATTATTTTTGAAGATTATTATTTTCTTTTAGTAAGAAGGTACTGAATATCGTGACACTCACTATCGTCTTTCACACCACAAGGACTTATTTCTGACTTAAATGTAATTTTGAAGGACATTTCTTGCCAGCAGATCTCTTCAGCATATCTTCAGCAATTTGATGAAGATATGTAAGGCACAGAATAAGCGTAGAATAAGCGAAAAATAAAGCCTGTGTGAAAACAAACAATTTCGTTAGAATTTCACTGTGCAAAATGCTTATTCACACGCAGAAATATTTCACATAGCATAAATTTTTTATCTGACAACTCATGCAAAGCAATTATTAAATGTCGTTTCCATCCGGAAGATAAAAGCTGTAAAGATTATAAAAAATATCAGTGTCTGAATATAAAAAATAAATATATCAAAGCAACAAATGACACAGTGACATTGATTATGCAATAGCATTTTAAAATGCTATTATTATTTTTGAAGATTATTATCTTCTTTTAGTAAGAAGGTACTGAATATCGTGACACTCACTATCGTCTTTCACACCACAAGGACTTATTTCTGACTTAAATGTAATTTTGAAGGACATTTCATGCCAGCAGATCTCTTCAGCATATCTTCAACAATTTGATGAAGATATGTAAGGCACAGAATAAGCGTAGAATAAGCGAAAAATAAAGCCTGTGTGAAAACAAACAATTTCGTTATTATTTCAACTGTGCAAAATGCTTATTCACTCGCAGAAATATTTTACATAGCATACATTTTTTATCTGACAACTCATGCAAAGCAATTATTAAATGTCGTTTCCATCCGGAAGATAAAAGCTGTAAAGATTATAAAAAATAAAAGTGTCTGAATATAAAAAATAAATATATCAAAGCAACAAATGACACAGTGACATTGATTATGCAATAGCATTTTGAAATGCTATTATTATTTTTGAAGATTATTATTTTCTTTTAGTAAGAAGGTACTGAATATCGTGACACTCACTATCGTCTTTCACACCACGAGGACTTATTTCTGACTTAAATGTAATTTTGGAGGACATTTCTTGCCAGCAGATCTCTTCAGCATATCTTCAGCAGTTTGATGAAGATATGTAAGGCACAGAATAAGCGTAGAATAAGCGAAAAATAAAGCCTGTGTGAAAACAAACAATTTCGTTATTATTTTCACTGTACAAAATGCTTATTCACTCGCAGAAATATTTCACATAGCATACATTTTTTATCTGACAACTCATGCAAAGCAATTATTAAATGTCGTTTCCATCCGGAAGATAAAAGCTGTAAAGATTATAAAAAATATCAGTGTCTGAATATAAAAAATAAATATATCAAAGCAACAAATGACACAGTGACATTGATTATGCAATAGCATTTTAAAATGCTATTATTATTTTTGAAGATTATTATTTTCTTTTAGTAAGAAGGTACTGAATATCGTGACACTCACTATCGTCTTTCACACCACGAGGACTTATTTCTGATTTAAATGTAATTTTGAAGGACATTTCTTGCCAGCAGATCTCTTCAGCATATCTTCAGCAGTTTGATGAAGATATGTAAGGCACAGAATAAGCGTAGAATAAGCGAAAAATAAAGCCTGTGTGAAAACAAACAATTTCGTTATTATTTTCACTGTGCAAAATGCTTATTCACTCGCAGCAATATTTCACATAGCATACATTTTTTATATGACAACTCATGCAAAGCAATTATTAAATGTCGTTTCCATCCGGAAGATAAAAGCTGTAAAGATTATAAAAAATAAAAGTGTCTGAATATAAAAAATAAATATATCAAAGCAACAAATGACACAGTGACATTGATTATGCAATAGCATTTTGAAATGCTATTATTATTTTTGAAGATTATTATTTTCTTTTAGTAAGAAGGTACTGAATATCGTGACACTCACTATCGTCTTTCACACCACGAGGACTTATTTCTGACTTAAATGTAATTTTGAAGGACATTTCTTGCCAGCAGATCTCTTCAGCATATCTTCAGCAATTTGATGAAGATATGTAAGGCACAGAATAAGAGTAGAATAAGGGAAAAATAAAGCCTGTGTGAAAACAAACAATTTCGTTAGTATTTTCACTGTGCAAAATGCTTATTCACACGCAGAAATATTTCAATTAGCATAAATTTTTTATCTGACAACTCATGCAAAGCAATTATTAAATGTCGTTTCCATCCGGAAGATAAAAGCTGTAAAGATTATAAAAAATATCAGTGTCTGAATATAAAAAATAAATATATCAAAGCAACAAATGACACAGTGACATTGATTATGCAATAGCATTTTAAAATGCTATTATTATTATTGAAGATTATTATTTTCTTTTAGTAAGAAGGTACTGAATATCGTGACACTCACTATCGTCTTTCACACCACGAGGACTTATTTCTGACTTAAATGTAATTTTGAAGGACATTTCTTGCCAGCAGATCTCTTCAGCATATCTTCAGCAGTTTGATGAAGATATGTAAGGCACAGAATAAGCGTAGAATAAGCGAAAAATAAAGCCTGTGCGAAAACAAACAATTTCGTTATTATTTTCACTGTGCAAAATGCTTATTCACTCGCAGCATTATTTCACTTAGCATACATTTTTTATCTGACAACTCATGCAAAGCAATTATTAATTGTCGTTTCCATCCGGAAGATAAAAGCTGTAAAGATTATAAAAAATAAAAGTGTCTGAATATAAAAAATAAATATATCAAAGCAACAAAAGACACAGTGACATTGATTATGCAATAGCATTTTGAAATGCTATTATTATTTTTGAAGATTATTATTTTCTTTTAGTAAGAAGGTACTGAATATCGTGACACTCACTATCGTCTTTCACACCACGAGGACTTATTTCTGACTTAAATGTAATTTTGAAGGACATTTCTTGCCAGCAGATCTCTTCAGCATATCTTCAGCAGTTTGATGAAGATATGTAAGGCACAGAATAAGCGCAGAATAAGCGAAAAATAAAGCCTGTGTGAAAACAAACAATTTCGTTATTATTTTCACTGTACAAAATGCTTATTCACTCGCAGAAATATTTCACATAGCATACATTTTTTTATCTGACAACTCATGCAAAGCAATTATTAAATGTCGTTTCCATCCGGAAGATAAAAGCTGTAAAGATTATAAAAAATATCAGTGTCTGAATATAAAAAATAAATATATCAAAGCAACAAATGACACAGTGACATTGATTATGCAATAGCATTTTAAAATGCTATTATTATTTTTGAAGATTATTATTTTGTTTTAGTAAGAAGGTACTGAATATCGTGACACTCACTATCGTCTTTCACACCACAAGGACATATTTCTGACTTAAATGTAATTTTGAAGGACATTTTTTGCCAGCAGATTTCTTCAGCATATCTTCAGCAATTTGATAAAGATATGTAAGACACAGAATAAGCGTAGAATAAGCGAAAAATTAAGCCTGTGTGAAAACAAACAATTTCGTTATTATTTTCACTGTGCAAAATGCTTATTCACTCGCAAAAATATTTCACATAGCAAACATTTTTTATCTGGCAACTCATATAAAACCATTATTAAATGTCGTTTCCATCCGGAAGATAAAAGCTGTAAAGATTATATAAAATATCAGCGCCTGAATTTAAAAAATAAATATATCAAAGCAACAAATGACACAGTGACATTGATTATGCAATAGATTTTAAAATGTTATTATTATTTTTGAAGATTATTATTTTCTTTTAGTAAGAAGGTACTGAATATCGTGACACTCACTATCGTCTTTCACACCACAAGGACTTATTTCTGACTTAAATGTAATTTTGAAGGACATTTCTTGCCAGCAGATTTCTTCAGCATATCTTCAGCAATTTGATAAAGATATGTAAGACACAGAATAAGCGTAGAATAAGCGAAAAATAAAGCCTGTGTGAAAACAAACAATTTCGTTATTATTTTCACTGTGCAAAATGCTTATTCACTCGCAGA
The DNA here is from genome assembly GCA_951213105.1 of Amaurobius ferox. Lineage (NCBI taxonomy): Eukaryota > Metazoa > Arthropoda > Arachnida > Araneae > Amaurobiidae > Amaurobius > Amaurobius ferox. Next base: position 45,919,328 of record OX578143.1, read on the forward strand.
AATATTTCACATAGCATACATTTTTTATCTGACAACTCATGCAAAGCAATTATTAAATGTTGTTTCCATCCGGAAGATAAAAGCTGTAAAGATTATAAAAAATATCAGTGTCTAAATATAAAAAATAAATATATCAAAGCAACAAATGACACAGTGACATTGATTATGCAATAGCATTTTAAAATGCTATTATTATTTTTGACGATTATTATTTTCTTTTAGTAAGAAGGTACTGAATATCGTTGCACTCACTATCGTCTTTCACACCACAAGGACTTATTTCTGACTTAAATGTAATTTTGAAGGACATTTCTTGCCAGCAGATCTCTTCAGCATATCTTCAGCAATTTGATGAAGATATGTAAGGCACAGAATAAGCGTCGAATAAGCGAAAAATAAAGCCTGTGTGAAAACAAACAATTTCGTTAGAATTTCACTGTGCAAAATGCTTATTCACACGCAGAAATATTTCACATAGCATAAATTTTTTATCTGACAACTCATGCAAAGCAATTATTAAATGTCGTTTCCATCCGGAAGATAAAAGCTGTAAAGATTATAAAAAATATCAGTGTCTGAATATAAAAAATAAATATATCAAAGCAACAAATGACACAGTGACATTGATTATGCAATAGCATTTTAAAATGCTATTATTATTTTTGAAGATTATTATCTTCTTTTAGTAAGAAGGTACTGAATATCGTGACACTCACTATCGTCTTTCACACCACAAGGACTTATTTCTGACTTAAATGTAATTTTGAAGGACATTTCATGCCAGCAGATCTCTTCAGCATATCTTCAGCAATTTGATGAAGATATGTAAGGCACAGAATAAGCGTAGAATAAGCGAAAAATAAAGCCTGTGTGAAAACAAACAATTTCGTTGGAATTTCACTGTGCAAAATGCTTATTCACACGCAGAAATATTTCACATAGCATAAATTTTTTATCTGACAACTCATGCAAAGCAATTATTAAATGTCGTTTCCATCCGGAAGATAAAAGCTGTAAAGATTATAAAAAATATCAGTGTCTGAATATAAAAAATAAATATATCAAAGCAACAAATGACACAGTGACATTGATTATGCAATAGCATTTTAAAATGCTATTATTATTTTTGAAGATTATTATCTTCTTTTAGTAAGAAGGTACTGAATATCGTGACACTCACTATCGTCTTTCACACCACAAGGACTTATTTCTGACTTAAATGTAATTTTGAAGGACATTTCATGCCAGCAGATCTCTTCAGCATATCTTCAACAATTTGATGAAGATATGTAAGGCACAGAATAAGCGTAGAATAAGCGAAAAATAAAGCCTGTGTGAAAACAAACAATTTCGTTATTATTTCAACTGTGCAAAATGCTTATTCACTCGCAGAAATATTTTACATAGCATACATTTTTTATCTGACAACTCATGCAAAGCAATTATTAAATGTCGTTTCCATCCGGAAGATAAAAGCTGTAAAGATTATAAAAAATAAAAGTGTCTGAATATAAAAAATAAATATATCAAAGCAACAAATGACACAGTGACATTGATTATGCAATAGCATTTTGAAATGCTATTATTATTTTTGAAGATTATTATTTTCTTTTAGTAAGAAGGTACTGAATATCGTGACACTCACTATCGTCTTTCACACCACGAGGACTTATTTCTGACTTAAATGTAATTTTGGAGGACATTTCTTGCCAGCAGATCTCTTCAGCATATCTTCAGCAGTTTGATGAAGATATGTAAGGCACAGAATAAGCGTAGAATAAGCGAAAAATAAAGCCTGTGTGAAAACAAACAATTTCGTTATTATTTTCACTGTACAAAATGCTTATTCACTCGCAGAAATATTTCACATAGCATACATTTTTTATCTGACAACTCATGCAAAGCAATTATTAAATGTCGTTTCCATCCGGAAGATAAAAGCTGTAAAGATTATAAAAAATATCAGTGTCTGAATATAAAAAATAAATATATCAAAGCAACAAATGACACAGTGACATTGATTATGCAATAGCATTTTAAAATGCTATTATTATTTTTGAAGATTATTATTTTCTTTTAGTAAGAAGGTACTGAATATCGTGACACTCACTATCGTCTTTCACACCACGAGGACTTATTTCTGACTTAAATGTAATTTTGAAGGACATTTCTTGCCAGCAGATCTCTTCAGCATATCTTCAGCACTTTGATGAAGATATGTAAGGCACAGAATAAGAGTAGAATAAGCGAAAAATAAAGCCTGTGTGAAAACAAACAATTTCGTTAGAATTTCACTGTGCAAAATGCTTATTCACACGCAGAAATATTTCACATAGCATAAATTTTTTATCTGACAACTCATGCAAAGCAATTATTAAATGTCGTTTCCATCCGGAAGATAAAAGCTGTAAAGATTATAAAAAATATCAGTGTCTGAATATAAAAAATAAATATATCAAAGCAACAAATGACACAGTGACATTGATTATGCAATAGCATTTTAAAATGCTATTATTATTTTTGAAGATTATTATCTTCTTTTAGTAAGAAGGTACTGAATATCGTGACACTCACTATCGTCTTTCACACCACAAGGACTTATTTCTGACTTAAATGTAATTTTGAAGGACATTTCATGCCAGCAGATCTCTTCAGCATATCTTCAGCAATTTGATGAAGATATGTAAGGCACAGAATAAGCGTAGAATAAGCGAAAAATAAAGCCTGTGTGAAAACAAACAATTTCGTTGGAATTTCACTGTGCAAAATGCTTATTCACACGCAGAAATATTTCACATAGCATAAATTTTTTATCTGACAACTCATGCAAAGCAATTATTAAATGTCGTTTCCATCCGGAAGATAAAAGCTGTAAAGATTATAAAAAATATCAGTGTCTGAATATAAAAAATAAATATATCAAAGCAACAAATGACACAGTGACATTGATTATGCAATAGCATTTTAAAATGCTATTATTATTTTTGAAGATTATTATCTTCTTTTAGTAAGAAGGTACTGAATATCGTGACACTCACTATCGTCTTTCACACCACAAGGACTTATTTCTGACTTAAATGTAATTTTGAAGGACATTTCATGCCAGCAGATCTCTTCAGCATATCTTCAACAATTTGATGAAGATATGTAAGGCACAGAATAAGCGTAGAATAAGCGAAAAATAAAGCCTGTGTGAAAACAAACAATTTCGTTATTATTTCAACTGTGCAAAATGCTTATTCACTCGCAGAAATATTTTACATAGCATACATTTTTTATCTGACAACTCATGCAAAGCAATTATTAAATGTCGTTTCCATCCGGAAGATAAAAGCTGTAAAGATTATAAAAAATAAAAGTGTCTGAATATAAAAAATAAATATATCAAAGCAACAAATGACACAGTGACATTGATTATGCAATAGCATTTTGAAATGCTATTATTATTTTTGAAGATTATTATTTTCTTTTAGTAAGAAGGTACTGAATATCGTGACACTCACTATCGTCTTTCACACCACGAGGACTTATTTCTGACTTAAATGTAATTTTGGAGGACATTTCTTGCCAGCAGATCTCTTCAGCATATCTTCAGCAGTTTGATGAAGATATGTAAGGCACAGAATAAGCGTAGAATAAGCGAAAAATAAAGCCTGTGTGAAAACAAACAATTTCGTTATTATTTTCACTGTACAAAATGCTTATTCACTCGCAGAAATATTTCACATAGCATACATTTTTTATCTGACAACTCATGCAAAGCAATTATTAAATGTCGTTTCCATCCGGAAGATAAAAGCTGTAAAGATTATAAAAAATATCAGTGTCTGAATATAAAAAATAAATATATCAAAGCAACAAATGACACAGTGACATTGATTATGCAATAGCATTTTAAAATGCTATTATTATTTTTGAAGATTATTATTTTCTTTTAGTAAGAAGGTACTGAATATCGTGACACTCACTATCGTCTTTCACACCACGAGGACTTATTTCTGACTTAAATGTAATTTTGAAGGACATTTCTTGCCAGCAGATCTCTTCAGCATATCTTCAGCACTTTGATGAAGATATGTAAGGCACAGAATAAGAGTAGAATAAGGGAAAAATAAAGCCTGTGTGAAAACAAACAATTTCGTTAGTATTTTCACTGTGCAAAATGCTTATTCACACGCAGAAATATTTCAATTAGCATAAATTTTTTATCTGACAACTCATGCAAAGCAATTATTAAATGTCGTTTCCATCCGGAAGATAAAAGCTGTAAAGATTATAAAAAATATCAGTGTCTGAATATAAAAAATAAATATATCAAAGCAACAAATGACACAGTGACATTGATTATGCAATAGCATTTTAAAATGCTATTATTATTATTGAAGATTATTATTTTCTTTTAGTAAGAAGGTACTGAATATCGTGACACTCACTATCGTCTTTCACACCACGAGGACTTATTTCTGACTTAAATGTAATTTTGAAGGACATTTCTTGCCAGCAGATCTCTTCAGCATATCTTCAGCACTTTGATGAAGATATGTAAGGCACAGAATAAGAGTAGAATAAGGGAAAAATAAAGCCTGTGTGAAAACAAACAATTTCGTTAGTATTTTCACTGTGCAAAATGCTTATTCACACGCAGAAATATTTCAATTAGCATAAATTTTTTATCTGACAACTCATGCAAAGCAATTATTAAATGTCGTTTCCATCCGGAAGATAAAAGCTGTAAAGATTATAAAAAATATCAGTGTCTGAATATAAAAAATAAATATATCAAAGCAACAAATGACACAGTGACATTGATTATGCAATAGCATTTTAAAATGCTATTATTATTATTGAAGATTATTATTTTCTTTTAGTAAGAAGGTACTGAATATCGTGACACTCACTATCGTCTTTCACACCACGAGGACTTATTTCTGACTTAAATGTAATTTTGAAGGACATTTCTTGCCAGCAGATCTCTTCAGCATATCTTCAGCAGTTTGATGAAGATATGTAAGGCACAGAATAAGCGTAGAATAAGCGAAAAATAAAGCCTGTGCGAAAACAAACAATTTCGTTATTATTTTCACTGTGCAAAATGCTTATTCACTCGCAGCATTATTTCACTTAGCATACATTTTTTATCTGACAACTCATGCAAAGCAATTATTAATTGTCGTTTCCATCCGGAAGATAAAAGCTGTAAAGATTATAAAAAATAAAAGTGTCTGAATATAAAAAATAAATATATCAAAGCAACAAAAGACACAGTGACATTGATTATGCAATAGCATTTTGAAATGCTATTATTATTTTTGAAGATTATTATTTTCTTTTAGTAAGAAGGTACTGAATATCGTGACACTCACTATCGTCTTTCACACCACGAGGACTTATTTCTGACTTAAATGTAATTTTGAAGGACATTTCTTGCCAGCAGATCTCTTCAGCATATTTTCAGCAGTTTGATGAAGATATGTAAGGCACAGAATAAGCGCAGAATAAGCGAAAAATAAAGCCTGTGTGAAAACAAACAATTTCGTTATTATTTTCACTGTACAAAATGCTTATTCACTCGCAGAAATATTTCACATAGCATACATTTTTTTATCTGACAACTCATGCAAAGCAATTATTAAATGTCGTTTCCATCCGGAAGATAAAAGCTGTAAAGATTATAAAAAATATCAGTGTCTGAATATAAAAAATAAATATATCAAAGCAACAAATGACACAGTGACATTGATTATGCAATAGCATTTTAAAATGCTATTATTATTTTTGAAGATTATTATTTTGTTTTAGTAAGAAGGTACTGAATATCGTGACACTCACTATCGTCTTTCACACCACAAGGACATATTTCTGACTTAAATGTAATTTTGAAGGACATTTTTTGCCAGCAGATTTCTTCAGCATATCTTCAGCAATTTGATAAAGATATGTAAGACACAGAATAAGCGTAGAATAAGCGAAAAATAAAGCCTGTGTGAAAACAAACAATTTCGTTATTATTTTCACTGTGCAAAATGCTTATTCACTCGCAAAAATATTTCACATAGCAAACATTTTTTATCTGGCAACTCATATAAAACCATTATTAAATGTCGTTTCCATCCGGAAGATAAAAGCTGTAAAGATTATATAAAATATCAGCGTCTGAATTTAAAAAATAAATATATCAAAGCAACAAATGACACAGTGACATTGATTATGCAATAGATTTTAAAATGTTATTATTATTTTTGAAGATTATTATTTTCTTTTAGTAAGAAGGTACTGAATATCGTGACACTCACTATCGTCTTTCACACCACAAGGACTTATTTCTGACTTAAATGTAATTTTGAAGGACATTTCTTGCCAGCAGATTTCTTCAGCATATCTTCAGCAATTTGATAAAGATATGTAAGACACAGAATAAGCGTAGAATAAGCGAAAAATAAAGCCTGTGTGAAAACAAACAATTTCGTTATTATTTTCACTGTGCAAAATGCTTATTCACTCGCAGAAATATTTCACATAGCATACATTTTTTATCTGACAACTCATGCAAAGCAATTATTAAATGTTGTTTCCATCCGGAAGATAAAAGCTGTAAAGATTATAAAAAATATCAGTGTCTAAATATAAAAAATAAATATATCAAAGCAACAAATGACACAGTGACATTGATTATGCAATAGCATTTTAAAATGCTATTATTATTTTTGACGATTATTATTTTCTTTTAGTAAGAAGGTACTGAATATCGTTGCACTCACTATCGTCTTTCACACCACAAGGACTTATTTCTGACTTAAATGTAATTTTGAAGGACATTTCTTGCCAGCAGATCTCTTCAGCATATCCTCAACAATTTGATGAAGATATGTAAGGCACAGAATAAGCGTAGAATAAGCGAAAAATAAAGCCTGTGTGAAAACAAACAATTTCGTTAGTATTTTCACTGTGCAAAATGCTTATTCACACGCAGAAATATTTCACATAGCATAAATTTTTTATCTGACAACTCATGCAAAGCAATTATTAAATGTCGTTTCCATCCGGAAGATAAAAGCTGTAAAGATTATAAAAAATATCAGTGTCTGAATATAAAAAATAAATATATCAAAGCAACAAATGACACAGTGACATTGATTATGCAATAGCATTTTAAAATGCTATTATTATTTTTGAAGATTATTATTTTCTTTTAGTAAGAAGGTACTGAATATCGTGACACTCACTATCGTCTTTCACACCACGAGGACTTATTTCTGACTTAAATGTAATTTTGAAGGACATTTCTTGCCAGCAGATCTCTTCAGCATATCTTCAGCAGTTTGATGAAGATATGTAAGGCACAGAATAAGCGTAGAATAAGCGAAAAATAAAGCCTGTGTGAAAACAAACAATTTCGTTATTATTTTCACTGTGCAAAATGCTTATTCACTCGCAGCAATATTTCACATAGCATACATTTTTTATATGACAACTCATGCAAAGCAATTATTAAATGTCGTTTCCATCCGGAAGATAAAAGCTGTAAAGATTATAAAAAATAAAAGTGTCTGAATATAAAAAATAAATATATCAAAGCAACAAATGACACAGTGACATTGATTATGCAATAGCATTTTGAAATGCTATTATTATTTTTGAAGATTATTATTTTCTTTTAGTAAGAAGGTACTGAATATCGTGACACTCACTATCGTCTTTCACACCACGAGGACTTATTTCTGACTTAAATGTAATTTTGAAGGACATTTCTTGCCAGCAGATCTCTTCAGCATATCTTCAGCAGTTTGATGAAGATATGTAAGGCACAGAATAAGCGTAGAATAAGCGAAAAATAAAGCCTGTGTGAAAACAAACAATTTCGTTATTATTTTCACTGTACAAAATGCTTATTCACTCGCAGAAATATTTCACATAGCATACATTTTTTATCTGACAACTCATGCAAAGCAATTATTAAATGTCGTTTCCATCCGGAAGATAAAAGCTGTAAAGATTATAAAAAATATCAGTGTCTGAATATAAAAAATAAATATATCAAAGCAACAAATGACACAGTGACATTGATTATGCAATAGCATTTTAAAATGCTATTATTATTTTTGAAGATTATTATTTTCTTTTAGTAAGAAGGTACTGAATATCGTGACACTCACTATCGTCTTTCACACCACGAGGACTTATTTCTGACTTAAATGTACTTTTGAAGGACATTTCTTGCCAGCAGATCTCTTCAGCATATCTTCAGCAGTTTGATGAAGATATGTAAGGCACAGAATAAGCGTAGAATAAGCGAAAAATAAAGCCTGTGTGAAAACAAACAATTTCGTTATTATTTTCACTGTGCAAAATGCTTATTCACTCGCAGCAATATTTCACATAGCATACATTTTTTATCTGACAACTCATGCAAAGCAATTATTAAATGTCGTTTCCATCCGGAAGATAAAAGCTGTAAAGATTATAAAAAATATCAGTGTCTGAATATAAAAAATAAATATATCAAAGCAACAAATGACACAGTGACATTGATTATGCAATAGCATTTTAAAATGCTATTATTATTTTTGAAGATTATTATTTTCTTTTAGTAAGAAGGTACTGAATATCGTGACACTCACTATCGTCTTTCACACCACAAGGACATATTTCTGACTTAAATGTAATTTTGAAGGACATTTTTTGCCAGCAGATTTCTTCAGCATATCTTCAGCAATTTGATAAAGATATGTAAGACACAGAATAAGCGTAGAATAAGCGAAAAATAAAGCCTGTGTGAAAACAAACAATTTCGTTATTATTTTCACTGTGCAAAATGCTTATTCACTCGCAAAAATATTTCACATAGCAAACATTTTTTATCTGGCAACTCATATAAAACCATTATTAAATGTCGTTTCCATCCGGAAGATAAAAGCTGTAAAGATTATATAAAATATCAGCGTCTGAATTTAAAAAATAAATATATCAAAGCAACAAATGACACAGTGACATTGATTATGCAATAGCATTTTAAAATGTTATTATTATTTTTGAAGATTATTATTTTCTTTTAGTAAGAAGGTACTGAATATCGTGACACTCACTATCGTCTTTCACACCACAAGGACTTATTTCTGACTTAAATGTAATTTTGAAGGACATTTCTTGCCAGCAGATTTCTTCAGCATATCTTCAGCAATTTGATAAAGATATGTAAGACACAGAATAAGCGTAGAATAAGCGAAAAATAAAGCCTGTGTGAAAACAAACAATTTCGTTATTATTTTCACTGTGCAAAATGCTTATTCACTCGCAGAAATATTTCACATAGCATACATTTTTTATCTGACAACTCATGCAAAGCAATTATTAAATGTCGTTTCCATCCGGAAAATAAAAGCTGTAAAGATTATAAAAAATATCAGTGTCTGAATATAAAAAATAAATATATCAAAGCAACAAATGACACAGTGACATTGATTATGCAATAGCATTTTAAAATGCTATTATTATTTTTGAAGATTATTATTTTCTTTTAGTAAGAAGGTACTGAATATCGTGACACTCACTATCGTCTTTCACACCACGAGGACTTATTTCTGACTTAAATGTAATTTTGAAGGACATTTCTTGCCAGCAGATCTCTTCAGCATATCTTCAGCAGTTTGATGAAGATATGTAAGGCACAGAATAAGCGTAGAATAAGCGAAAAATAAAGCCTGTGTGAAAACAAACAATTTCGTTATTATTTTCACTGTGCAAAATGCTTATTCACTCGCAGCAATATTTCACATAGCATACATTTTTTATATGACAACTCATGCAAAGCAATTATTAAATGTCGTTTCCATCCGGAAGATAAAAGCTGTAAAGATTATAAAAAATAAAAGTGTCTGAATATAAAAAATAAATATATCAAAGCAACAAATGACACAGTGACATTGATTATGCAATAGCATTTTGAAATGCTATTATTATTTTTGAAGATTATTATTTTCTTTTAGTAAGAAGGTACTGAATATCGTGACACTCACTATCGTCTTTCACACCACGAGGACTTATTTCTGACTTAAATGTAATTTTGAAGGACATTTCTTGCCAGCAGATCTCTTCAGCATATCTTCAGCAGTTTGATGAAGATATGTAAGGCACAGAATAAGCGTAGAATAAGCGAAAAATAAAGCCTGTGTGAAAACAAACAATTTCGTTATTATTTTCACTGTACAAAATGCTTATTCACTCGCAGAAATATTTCACATAGCATACATTTTTTATCTGACAACTCATGCAAAGCAATTATTAAATGTCGTTTCCATCCGGAAGATAAAAGCTGTAAAGATTATAAAAAATAACAGTGTCTGAATATAAAAAATAAATATATCAAAGCAACAAATGACACAGTGACATTGATTATGCAATAGCATTTTAAAATGCTATTATTATTTTTGAAGATTATTATTTTCTTTTAGTAAGAAGGTACTGAATATCGTGACACTCACTATCGTCTTTCACACCACGAGGACTTATTTCTGACTTAAATGTACTTTTGAAGGACATTTCTTGCCAGCAGATCTCTTCAGCATATCTTCAGCAGTTTGATGAAGATATGTAAGGCACAGAATAAGCGTAGAATAAGCGAAAAATAAAGCCTGTGTGAAAACAAACAATTTCGTTATTATTTTCACTGTGCAAAATGCTTATTCACTCGCAGCAATATTTCACATAGCATACATTTTTTATCTGACAACTCATGCAAAGCAATTATTAAATGTCGTTTCCATCCGGAAGATAAAAGCTGTAAAGATTATAAAAAATATCAGTGTCTGAATATAAAAAATAAATATATCAAAGCAACAAATGACACAGTGACATTGATTATGCAATAGCATTTTAAAATGCTATTATTATTTTTGAAGATTATTATTTTCTTTTAGTAAGAAGGTACTGAATATCGTGACACTCACTATCGTCTTTCACACCACAAGGACATATTTCTGACTTAAATGTAATTTTGAAGGACATTTTTTGCCAGCAGATTTCTTCAGCATATCTTCAGCAATTTGATAAAGATATGTAAGACACAGAATAAGCGTAGAATAAGCGAAAAATAAAGCCTGTGTGAAAACAAACAATTTCGTTATTATTTTCACTGTGCAAAATGCTTATTCACTCGCAAAAATATTTCACATAGCAAACATTTTTTATCTGGCAACTCATATAAAACCATTATTAAATGTCGTTTCCATCCGGAAGATAAAAGCTGTAAAGATTATATAAAATATCAGCGTCTGAATTTAAAAAATAAATATATCAAAGCAACAAATGACACAGTGACATTGATTATGCAATAGCATTTTAAAATGTTATTATTATTTTTGAAGATTATTATTTTCTTTTAGTAAGAAGGTACTGAATATCGTGACACTCACTATCGTCTTTCACACCACAAGGACTTATTTCTGACTTAAATGTAATTTTGAAGGACATTTCTTGCCAGCAGATTTCTTCAGCATATCTTCAGCAATTTGATAAAGATATGTAAGACACAGAATAAGCGTAGAATAAGCGAAAAATAAAGCCTGTGTGAAAACAAACAATTTCGTTATTATTTTCACTGTGCAAAATGCTTATTCACTCGCAGAAATATTTCACATAGCATACATTTTTTATCTGACAACTCATGCAAAGCAATTATTAAATGTTGTTTCCATCCGGAAGATAAAAGCTGTAAAGATTATAAAAAATATCAGTGTCTAAATATAAAAAATAAATATATCAAAGCAACAAATGACACAGTGACATTGATTATGCAATAGCATTTTAAAATGCTATTATTATTTTTGACGATTATTATTTTCTTTTAGTAAGAAGGTACTGAATATCGTGGCACTCACTATCGTCTTTCACACCACAAGGACTTATTTCTGACTTAAATGTAATTTTGAAGGACATTTCTTGCCAGCAGATCTCTTCAGCATATCTTCAGCAATTTGATGAAGATATGTAAGGCACAGAATAAGCGTAGAATAAGCGAAAAATAAAGCCTGTGTGAAAACAAACAATTTCGTTAGAATTTCACTGTGCAAAATGCTTATTCACACGCAGAAATATTTCACATAGCATAAATTTTTTATCTGACAACTCATGCAAAGCAATTATTAAATGTCGTTTCCATCCGGAAGATAAAAGCTGTAAAGATTATAAAAAATATCAGTGTCTGAATATAAAAAATAAATATATCAAAGCAACAAATGACACAGTGACATTGATTATGCAATAGCATTTTAAAATGCTATTATTATTTTTGAAGATTATTATCTTCTTTTAGTAAGAAGGTACTGAATATCGTGACACTCACTATCGTCTTTCACACCACAAGGACTTATTTCTGACTTAAATGTAATTTTGAAGGACATTTCATGCCAGCAGATCTCTTCAGCATATCTTCAACAATTTGATGAAGATATGTAAGGCACAGAATAAGCGTAGAATAAGCGAAAAATAAAGCCTGTGTGAAAACAAACAATTTCGTTATTATTTCAACTGTGCAAAATGCTTATTCACTCGCAGAAATATTTTACATAGCATACATTTTTTATCTGACAACTCATGCAAAGCAATTATTAAATGTCGTTTCCATCCGGAAGATAAAAGCTGTAAAGATTATAAAAAATAAAAGTGTCTGAATATAAAAAATAAATATATCAAAGCAACAAATGACACAGTGACATTGATTATGCAATAGCATTTTAAAATGCTATTATTATTTTTGAAGATTATTATTTTCTTTTAGTAAGAAGGTACTGAATATCGTGACACTCACTATCGTCTTTCACACCACAAGGACATATTTCTGACTTAAATGTAATTTTGAAGGACATTTTTTGACAGCAGATTTCTTCAGCATATCTTCAGCAATTTGATAAAGATATGTAAGACACACAATAAGCGTAGAATAAGCGAAAAATAAAGCCTGTGTGAAAACAAACAATTTCGTTATTATTTTCACTGTGCAAAATGCTTATTCACTCGCAGAAATATTTCACATAGCATACATTTTTTATCTGACAACTCATGCAAAGCAATTATTAAATGTTGTTTCCATCCGGAAGATAAAAGCTGTAAAGATTATAAAAAATATCAGTGTCTGAATATAAAAAATAAATATATCAAAGCAACAAATGACACAGTGACATTGATTATGCAATAGCATTTTAAAATGCTATTATTATTTTTGAAGATTATTATCTTCTTTTAGTAAGAAGGTACTGAATATCGTGACACTCACTATCGTCTTTCACACCACAAGGACTTATTTCTGACTTAAATGTAATTTTGAAGGACATTTCATGCCAGCAGATCTCTTCAGCATATCTTCAACAATTTGATGAAGATATGTAAGGCACAGAATAAGCGTAGAATAAGCGAAAAATAAAGCCTGTGTGAAAACAAACAATTTCGTTATTATTTCAACTGTGCAAAATGCTTATTCACTCGCAGAAATATTTTACATAGCATACATTTTTTATCTGACAACTCATGCAAAGCAATTATTAAATGTCGTTTCCATCCGGAAGATAAAAGCTGTAAAGATTATAAAAAATAAAAGTGTCTGAATATAAAAAATAAATATATCAAAGCAACAAATGACACAGTGACATTGATTATGCAATAGCATTTTGAAATGCTATTATTATTTTTGAAGATTATTATTTTCTTTTAGTAAGAAGGTACTGAATATCGTGACACTCACTATCGTCTTTCACACCACGAGGACTTATTTCTGACTTAAATGTAATTTTGGAGCACATTTCTTGCCAGCAGATCTCTTCAGCATATCTTCAGCAATTTGATGAAGATATGTAAGGCGCAGAATAAGCGTAGAATAAGGGAAAAATAAAGCCTGTGTGAAAACAAACAATTTCGTTAGTATTTTCACTGTGCAAAATGCTTATTCACACGCAGAAATATTTCAATTAGCATAAATTTTTTATCTGACAACTCATGCAAAGCAATTATTAAATGTCGTTTCCATCCGGAAGATAAAAGCTGTAAAGATTATAAAAAATATCAGTGTCTGAATATAAAAAATAAATATATCAAAGCAACAAATGACACAGTGACATTGATTATGCAATAGCATTTTAAAATGCTATTATTATTTTTGAAGATTATTATTTTCTTTTAGTAAGAAGGTACTGAATATCGTGACACTCACTATCGTCTTTCACACCACGAGGACTTATTTCTGACTTAAATGTAATTTTGAAGGACATTTCTTGCCAGCAGATCTCTTCAGCATATCTTCAGCAGTTTGATGAAGATATGTAAGGCACAGAATAAGCGTAGAATAAGCGAAAAATAAAGCCTGTGCGAAAACAAACAATTTCGTTATTATTTTCACTGTGCAAAATGCTTATTCACTCGCAGCAATATTTCACTTAGCATACATTTTTTATCTGACAACTCATGCAAAGCAATTATTAAATGTCGTTTCCATCCGGAAGATAAAAGCTGTAAAGATTATAAAAAATAAAAGTGTCTGAATATAAAAAATAAATATATCAAAGCAACAAAAGACACTGTGACATTGATTATGCAATAGCATTTTGAAATGCTATTATTATTTTTGAAGATTATTATTTTCTTTTAGTAAAAAGGTACTGAATATCGTGACACTCACTATCGTCTTTCACACCACGAGGACTTATTTCTGACTTAAATGTAATTTTGAAGGACATTTCTTGCCAGCAGATCTCTTCAGCATATCTTCAGCAGTTTGATGAAGATATGTAAGGCTCAGAATAAGCGCAGAATAAGCGAAAAATAAAGCCTGTGTGAAAACAAACAATTTCGTTATTATTTTCACTGTACAAAATGCTTATTCACTCGCTGAAATATTTCACATAGCATACATTTTTTTATCTGACAACTCATGCAAAGCAATTATTAAATGTCGTTTCCATCCGGAAGATAAAAGCTGTAAAGATTATAAAAAATATCAGTGTCTGAATATAAAAAATAAATATATCAAAGCAACAAATGACACAGTGACATTGATTATCCAATAGCATTTTAAAATGCTATTATTATTTTTGAAGATTATTATTTTCTTTTAGTAAGAAGGTACTGAATATCGTGACACTCACTATCGTCTTTCACACCACAAGGACATATTTCTGACTTAAATGTAATTTTGAAGGACATTTTTTGACAGCAGATTTCTTCAGCATATCTTCAGCAATTTGATAAAGATATGTAAGACACAGAATAAGCGTAGAATAAGCGAAAAATAAAGCCTGTGTGAAAACAAACAATTTCGTTATTATTTTCACTGTGCAAAATGCTTATTCACTCGCAGAAATATTTCACATAGCATACATTTTTTATCTGACAATTCATGCAAAGCAATTATTAAATGTTGTTTCCATCCGGAAGATAAAAGCTGTAAAGATTATAAAAAATATCAGTGTCTGAATATAAAAAATAAATATATCAAAGCAACAAATGACACAGTGACATTGATTATGCAATAGCATTTTAAAATGCTATTATTATTTTTGAAGATTATTATCTTCTTTTAGTAAGAAGGTACTGAATATCGTGACACTCACTATAGTCTTTCACACCACAAGGACTTATTTCTGACTTAAATGTAATTTTGAAGGACATTTCATGCCAGCAGATCTCTTCAGCATATCTTCAACAATTTGATGAAGATATGTAAGGCACAGAATAAGCGTAGAATAAGCGAAAAATAAAGCCTGTGTGAAAACAAACAATTTCGTTATTATTTCAACTGTGCAAAATGCTTATTCACTCGCAGAAATATTTTACATAGCATACATTTTTTATCTGACAACTCATGCAAAGCAATTATTAAATGTCGTTTCCATCCGGAAGATAAAAGCTGTAAAGATTATAAAAAATAAAAGTGTCTGAATATAAAAAATAAATATATCAAAGCAACAAATGACACAGTGACATTGATTATGCAATAGCATTTTGAAATGCTATTATTATTTTTGAAGATTATTATTTTCTTTTAGTAAGAAGGTACTGAATATCGTGACACTCACTATCGTCTTTCACACCACGAGGACTTATTTCTGACTTAAATGTAATTTTGGAGGACATTTCTTGCCAGCAGATCTCTTCAGCATATCTTCAGCAGTTTGATGAAGATATGTAAGGCACAGAATAAGCGTAGAATAAGCGAAAAATAAAGCCTGTGTGAAAACAAACAATTTCGTTATTATTTTCACTGTACAAAATGCTTATTCACTCGCAGAAATATTTCACATAGCATACATTTTTTATCTGACAACTCATGCAAAGCAATTATTAAATGTCGTTTCCATCCGGAAGATAAAAGCTGTAAAGATTATAAAAAATATCAGTGTCTGAATATAAAAAATAAATATATCAAAGCAACAAATGACACAGTGACATTGATTATGCAATAGCATTTTAAAATGCTATTATTATTTTTGAAGATTATTATTTTCTTTTAGTAAGAAGGTACTGAATATCGTGACACTCACTATCGTCTTTCACACCACGAGGACTTATTTCTGACTTAAATGTAATTTTGAAGGACATTTCTTGCCAGCAGATCTCTTCAGCATATCTTCAGCAGTTTGATGAAGATATGTAAGGCACAGAATAAGCGTAGAATAAGCGAAAAATAAAGCCTGTGTGAAAACAAACAATTTCGTTATTATTTTCACTGTGCAAAATGCTTATTCACTCGCAGCAATATTTCACATAGCATACATTTTTTATATGACAACTCATGCAAAGCAATTATTAAATGTCGTTTCCATCCGGAAGATAAAAGCTGTAAAGATTATAAAAAATAAAAGTGTCTGAATATAAAAAATAAATATATCAAAGCAACAAATGACACAGTGACATTGATTATGCAATAGCATTTTGAAATGCTATTATTATTTTTGAAGATTATTATTTTCTTTTAGTAAGAAGGTACTGAATATCGTGACACTCACTATCGTCTTTCACACCACGAGGACTTATTTCTGACTTAAATGTAATTTTGAAGGACATTTCTTGCCAGCAGATCTCTTCAGCATATCTTCAGCAGTTTGATGAAGATATGTAAGGCACAGAATAAGCGTAGAATAAGCGAAAAATAAAGCCTGTGTGAAAACAAACAATTTAGTTATTATTTTCACTGTACAAAATGCTTATTCACTCGCAGAAATATTTCACATAGCATACATTTTTTTTCTGACAACTCATGCAAAGCAATTATTAAATGTCGTTTCCATCCGGAAGATAAAAGCTGTAAAGATTATAAAAAATATCAGTGTCTGAATATAAAAAATAAATATATCAAAGCAACAAATGACACAGTGACATTGATTATGCAATAGCATTTTAAAATGCTATTATTATTTTTGAAGATTATTATTTTCTTTTAGTAAGAAGGTACTGAATATCGTGACACTCACTATCGTCTTTCACACCACGAGGACTTATTTCTGACTTAAATGTAATTTTGAAGGACATTTTTTGCCAGCAGATTTCTTCAGCATATCTTCAGCAATTTGATAAAGATATGTAAGACACAGAATAAGCGTAGAATAAGCGAAAAATAAAGCCTGTGTGAAAACAAACAATTTCGTTATTATTTTCACTGTGCAAAATGCTTATTCACTCGCAGAAATATTTCACATAGCATACATTTTTTATCTGACAACTCATGCAAAGCAATTATTAAATGTTGTTTCCATCCGGAAGATAAAAGCTGTAAAGATTATAAAAAATATCAGTGTCTAAATATAAAAAATAAATATATCAAAGCAACAAATGACACAGTGACATTGATTATGCAATAGCATTTTAAAATGCTATTATTATTTTTGACGATTATTATTTTCTTTTAGTAAGAAGGTACTGAATATCGTGACACTCACTATCGTCTTTCACACCACAAGGACTTATTTCTGACTTAAATGTAATTTTGAAGGACATTTCTTGCCAGCAGATCTCTTCAGCATATCTTCAGCAATTTGATGAAGATATGTAAGGCACAGAATAAGCGTAGAATAAGCGAAAAATAAAGCCTGTGTGAAAACAAACAATTTCGTTATTATTTTCACTGTACAAAATGCTTATTCACTCGCAGAAATATTTCACATAGCATACATTTTTTATCTGACAACTCATGCAAAGCAATTATTAAATATCGTTTCCATCCGGAAGATAAAAGCTGTAAAGATTATAAAAAATATCAGTGTCTGAATATAAAAAATAAATATATCAAAGCAACAAATGACACAGTGACATTGATTATGCAATAGCATTTTAAAATGCTATTATTATTTTTGAAGATTATTATTTTCTTTTAGTAAGAAGGTACTGAATATCGTGACACTCACTATCGTCTTTCACACCACGAGGACTTATTTCTGACTTAAATGTAATTTTGAAGGACATTTCTTGCCAGCAGATCTCTTCAGCATATCTTCAGCAGTTTGATGAAGATATGTAAGGCACAGAATAAGCGTAGAATAAGCGAAAAATAAAGCCTGTGTGAAAACAAACAATTTCGTTATTATTTTCACTGTACAAAATGCTTATTCACTCGCAGAAATATTTCACATAGCATACATTTTTTATCTGACAACTCATGCAAAGCAATTATTAAATGTCGTTTCCATCCGGAAGATAAAAGCTGTAAAGATTATAAAAAATAACAGTGTCTGAATATAAAAAATAAATATATCAAAGCAACAAATGACACAGTGACATTGATTATGCAATAGCATTTTAAAATGCTATTATTATTTTTGAAGATTATTATTTTCTTTTAGTAAGAAGGTACTGAATATCGTGACACTCACTATCGTCTTTCACACCACGAGGACTTATTTCTGACTTAAATGTACTTTTGAAGGACATTTCTTGCCAGCAGATCTCTTCAGCATATCTTCAGCAGTTTGATGAAGATATGTAAGGCACAGAATAAGCGTAGAATAAGCGAAAAATAAAGCCTGTGTGAAAACAAACAATTTCGTTATTATTTTCACTGTGCAAAATGCTTATTCACTCGCAGCAATATTTCACATAGCATACATTTTTTATCTGACAACTCATGCAAAGCAATTATTAAATGTCGTTTCCATCCGGAAGATAAAAGCTGTAAAGATTATAAAAAATATCAGTGTCTGAATATAAAAAATAAATATATCAAAGCAACAAATGACACAGTGACATTGATTATGCAATAGCATTTTAAAATGCTATTATTATTTTTGAAGATTATTATTTTCTTTTAGTAAGAAGGTACTGAATATCGTGACACTCACTATCGTCTTTCACACCACAAGGACATATTTCTGACTTAAATGTAATTTTGAAGGACATTTTTTGCCAGCAGATTTCTTCAGCATATCTTCAGCAATTTGATAAAGATATGTAAGACACAGAATAAGCGTAGAATAAGCGAAAAATAAAGCCTGTGTGAAAACAAACAATTTCGTTATTATTTTCACTGTGCAAAATGCTTATTCACTCGCAAAAATATTTCACATAGCAAACATTTTTTATCTGGCAACTCATATAAAACCATTATTAAATGTCGTTTCCATCCGGAAGATAAAAGCTGTAAAGATTATATAAAATATCAGCGTCTGAATTTAAAAAATAAATATATCAAAGCAACAAATGACACAGTGACATTGATTATGCAATAGCATTTTAAAATGTTATTATTATTTTTGAAGATTATTATTTTCTTTTAGTAAGAAGGTACTGAATATCGTGACACTCACTATCGTCTTTCACACCACAAGGACTTATTTCTGACTTAAATGTAATTTTGAAGGACATTTCTTGCCAGCAGATTTCTTCAGCATATCTTCAGCAATTTGATAAAGATATGTAAGACACAGAATAAGCGTAGAATAAGCGAAAAATAAAGCCTGTGTGAAAACAAACAATTTCGTTATTATTTTCACTGTGCAAAATGCTTATTCACTCGCAGAAATATTTCACATAGCATACATTTTTTATCTGACAACTCATGCAAAGCAATTATTAAATGTTGTTTCCATCCGGAAGATAAAAGCTGTAAAGATTATAAAAAATATCAGTGTCTAAATATAAAAAATAAATATATCAAAGCAACAAATGACACAGTGACATTGATTATGCAATAGCATTTTAAAATGCTATTATTATTTTTGACGATTATTATTTTCTTTTAGTAAGAAGGTACTGAATATCGTGGCACTCACTATCGTCTTTCACACCACAAGGACTTATTTCTGACTTAAATGTAATTTTGAAGGACATTTCTTGCCAGCAGATCTCTTCAGCATATCTTCAGCAATTTGATGAAGATATGTAAGGCACAGAATAAGCGTAGAATAAGCGAAAAATAAAGCCTGTGTGAAAACAAACAATTTCGTTAGAATTTCACTGTGCAAAATGCTTATTCACACGCAGAAATATTTCACATAGCATAAATTTTTTATCTGACAACTCATGCAAAGCAATTATTAAATGTCGTTTCCATCCGGAAGATAAAAGCTGTAAAGATTATAAAAAATATCAGTGTCTGAATATAAAAAATAAATATATCAAAGCAACAAATGACACAGTGACATTGATTATGCAATAGCATTTTAAAATGCTATTATTATTTTTGAAGATTATTATCTTCTTTTAGTAAGAAGGTACTGAATATCGTGACACTCACTATCGTCTTTCACACCACAAGGACTTATTTCTGACTTAAATGTAATTTTGAAGGACATTTCATGCCAGCAGATCTCTTCAGCATATCTTCAACAATTTGATGAAGATATGTAAGGCACAGAATAAGCGTAGAATAAGCGAAAAATAAAGCCTGTGTGAAAACAAACAATTTCGTTATTATTTCAACTGTGCAAAATGCTTATTCACTCGCAGAAATATTTTACATAGCATACATTTTTTATCTGACAACTCATGCAAAGCAATTATTAAATGTCGTTTCCATCCGGAAGATAAAAGCTGTAAAGATTATAAAAAATAAAAGTGTCTGAATATAAAAAATAAATATATCAAAGCAACAAATGACACAGTGACATTGATTATGCAATAGCATTTTAAAATGCTATTATTATTTTTGAAGATTATTATTTTCTTTTAGTAAGAAGGTACTGAATATCGTGACACTCACTATCGTCTTTCACACCACAAGGACATATTTCTGACTTAAATGTAATTTTGAAGGACATTTTTTGACAGCAGATTTCTTCAGCATATCTTCAGCAATTTGATAAAGATATGTAAGACACACAATAAGCGTAGAATAAGCGAAAAATAAAGCCTGTGTGAAAACAAACAATTTCGTTATTATTTTCACTGTGCAAAATGCTTATTCACTCGCAGAAATATTTCACATAGCATACATTTTTTATCTGACAACTCATGCAAAGCAATTATTAAATGTTGTTTCCATCCGGAAGATAAAAGCTGTAAAGATTATAAAAAATATCAGTGTCTGAATATAAAAAATAAATATATCAAAGCAACAAATGACACAGTGACATTGATTATGCAATAGCATTTTAAAATGCTATTATTATTTTTGAAGATTATTATCTTCTTTTAGTAAGAAGGTACTGAATATCGTGACACTCACTATCGTCTTTCACACCACAAGGACTTATTTCTGACTTAAATGTAATTTTGAAGGACATTTCATGCCAGCAGATCTCTTCAGCATATCTTCAACAATTTGATGAAGATATGTAAGGCACAGAATAAGCGTAGAATAAGCGAAAAATAAAGCCTGTGTGAAAACAAACAATTTCGTTATTATTTCAACTGTGCAAAATGCTTATTCACTCGCAGAAATATTTTACATAGCATACATTTTTTATCTGACAACTCATGCAAAGCAATTATTAAATGTCGTTTCCATCCGGAAGATAAAAGCTGTAAAGATTATAAAAAATAAAAGTGTCTGAATATAAAAAATAAATATATCAAAGCAACAAATGACACAGTGACATTGATTATGCAATAGCATTTTGAAATGCTATTATTATTTTTGAAGATTATTATTTTCTTTTAGTAAGAAGGTACTGAATATCGTGACACTCACTATCGTCTTTCACACCACGAGGACTTATTTCTGACTTAAATGTAATTTTGGAGCACATTTCTTGCCAGCAGATCTCTTCAGCATATCTTCAGCAATTTGATGAAGATATGTAAGGCGCAGAATAAGCGTAGAATAAGGGAAAAATAAAGCCTGTGTGAAAACAAACAATTTCGTTAGTATTTTCACTGTGCAAAATGCTTATTCACACGCAGAAATATTTCAATTAGCATAAATTTTTTATCTGACAACTCATGCAAAGCAATTATTAAATGTCGTTTCCATCCGGAAGATAAAAGCTGTAAAGATTATAAAAAATATCAGTGTCTGAATATAAAAAATAAATATATCAAAGCAACAAATGACACAGTGACATTGATTATGCAATAGCATTTTAAAATGCTATTATTATTTTTGAAGATTATTATTTTCTTTTAGTAAGAAGGTACTGAATATCGTGACACTCACTATCGTCTTTCACACCACGAGGACTTATTTCTGACTTAAATGTAATTTTGAAGGACATTTCTTGCCAGCAGATCTCTTCAGCATATCTTCAGCAGTTTGATGAAGATATGTAAGGCACAGAATAAGCGTAGAATAAGCGAAAAATAAAGCCTGTGCGAAAACAAACAATTTCGTTATTATTTTCACTGTGCAAAATGCTTATTCACTCGCAGCAATATTTCACTTAGCATACATTTTTTATCTGACAACTCATGCAAAGCAATTATTAAATGTCGTTTCCATCCGGAAGATAAAAGCTGTAAAGATTATAAAAAATAAAAGTGTCTGAATATAAAAAATAAATATATCAAAGCAACAAAAGACACTGTGACATTGATTATGCAATAGCATTTTGAAATGCTATTATTATTTTTGAAGATTATTATTTTCTTTTAGTAAAAAGGTACTGAATATCGTGACACTCACTATCGTCTTTCACACCACGAGGACTTATTTCTGACTTAAATGTAATTTTGAAGGACATTTCTTGCCAGCAGATCTCTTCAGCATATCTTCAGCAGTTTGATGAAGATATGTAAGGCTCAGAATAAGCGCAGAATAAGCGAAAAATAAAGCCTGTGTGAAAACAAACAATTTCGTTATTATTTTCACTGTACAAAATGCTTATTCACTCGCTGAAATATTTCACATAGCATACATTTTTTTATCTGACAACTCATGCAAAGCAATTATTAAATGTCGTTTCCATCCGGAAGATAAAAGCTGTAAAGATTATAAAAAATATCAGTGTCTGAATATAAAAAATAAATATATCAAAGCAACAAATGACACAGTGACATTGATTATCCAATAGCATTTTAAAATGCTATTATTATTTTTGAAGATTATTATTTTCTTTTAGTAAGAAGGTACTGAATATCGTGACACTCACTATCGTCTTTCACACCACAAGGACATATTTCTGACTTAAATGTAATTTTGAAGGACATTTTTTGACAGCAGATTTCTTCAGCATATCTTCAGCAATTTGATAAAGATATGTAAGACACAGAATAAGCGTAGAATAAGCGAAAAATAAAGCCTGTGTGAAAACAAACAATTTCGTTATTATTTTCACTGTGCAAAATGCTTATTCACTCGCAGAAATATTTCACATAGCATACATTTTTTATCTGACAATTCATGCAAAGCAATTATTAAATGTTGTTTCCATCCGGAAGATAAAAGCTGTAAAGATTATAAAAAATATCAGTGTCTGAATATAAAAAATAAATATATCAAAGCAACAAATGACACAGTGACATTGATTATGCAATAGCATTTTAAAATGCTATTATTATTTTTGAAGATTATTATCTTCTTTTAGTAAGAAGGTACTGAATATCGTGACACTCACTATAGTCTTTCACACCACAAGGACTTATTTCTGACTTAAATGTAATTTTGAAGGACATTTCATGCCAGCAGATCTCTTCAGCATATCTTCAACAATTTGATGAAGATATGTAAGGCACAGAATAAGCGTAGAATAAGCGAAAAATAAAGCCTGTGTGAAAACAAACAATTTCGTTATTATTTCAACTGTGCAAAATGCTTATTCACTCGCAGAAATATTTTACATAGCATACATTTTTTATCTGACAACTCATGCAAAGCAATTATTAAATGTCGTTTCCATCCGGAAGATAAAAGCTGTAAAGATTATAAAAAATAAAAGTGTCTGAATATAAAAAATAAATATATCAAAGCAACAAATGACACAGTGACATTGATTATGCAATAGCATTTTGAAATGCTATTATTATTTTTGAAGATTATTATTTTCTTTTAGTAAGAAGGTACTGAATATCGTGACACTCACTATCGTCTTTCACACCACGAGGACTTATTTCTGACTTAAATGTAATTTTGGAGGACATTTCTTGCCAGCAGATCTCTTCAGCATATCTTCAGCAGTTTGATGAAGATATGTAAGGCACAGAATAAGCGTAGAATAAGCGAAAAATAAAGCCTGTGTGAAAACAAACAATTTCGTTATTATTTTCACTGTACAAAATGCTTATTCACTCGCAGAAATATTTCACATAGCATACATTTTTTATCTGACAACTCATGCAAAGCAATTATTAAATGTCGTTTCCATCCGGAAGATAAAAGCTGTAAAGATTATAAAAAATATCAGTGTCTGAATATAAAAAATAAATATATCAAAGCAACAAATGACACAGTGACATTGATTATGCAATAGCATTTTAAAATGCTATTATTATTTTTGAAGATTATTATTTTCTTTTAGTAAGAAGGTACTGAATATCGTGACACTCACTATCGTCTTTCACACCACGAGGACTTATTTCTGACTTAAATGTAATTTTGAAGGACATTTCTTGCCAGCAGATCTCTTCAGCATATCTTCAGCAGTTTGATGAAGATATGTAAGGCACAGAATAAGCGTAGAATAAGCGAAAAATAAAGCCTGTGTGAAAACAAACAATTTCGTTATTATTTTCACTGTGCAAAATGCTTATTCACTCGCAGCAATATTTCACATAGCATACATTTTTTATATGACAACTCATGCAAAGCAATTATTAAATGTCGTTTCCATCCGGAAGATAAAAGCTGTAAAGATTATAAAAAATAAAAGTGTCTGAATATAAAAAATAAATATATCAAAGCAACAAATGACACAGTGACATTGATTATGCAATAGCATTTTGAAATGCTATTATTATTTTTGAAGATTATTATTTTCTTTTAGTAAGAAGGTACTGAATATCGTGACACTCACTATCGTCTTTCACACCACGAGGACTTATTTCTGACTTAAATGTAATTTTGAAGGACATTTCTTGCCAGCAGATCTCTTCAGCATATCTTCAGCAGTTTGATGAAGATATGTAAGGCACAGAATAAGCGTAGAATAAGCGAAAAATAAAGCCTGTGTGAAAACAAACAATTTAGTTATTATTTTCACTGTACAAAATGCTTATTCACTCGCAGAAATATTTCACATAGCATACATTTTTTTTCTGACAACTCATGCAAAGCAATTATTAAATGTCGTTTCCATCCGGAAGATAAAAGCTGTAAAGATTATAAAAAATATCAGTGTCTGAATATAAAAAATAAATATATCAAAGCAACAAATGACACAGTGACATTGATTATGCAATAGCATTTTAAAATGCTATTATTATTTTTGAAGATTATTATTTTCTTTTAGTAAGAAGGTACTGAATATCGTGACACTCACTATCGTCTTTCACACCACGAGGACTTATTTCTGACTTAAATGTAATTTTGAAGGACATTTTTTGCCAGCAGATTTCTTCAGCATATCTTCAGCAATTTGATAAAGATATGTAAGACACAGAATAAGCGTAGAATAAGCGAAAAATAAAGCCTGTGTGAAAACAAACAATTTCGTTATTATTTTCACTGTGCAAAATGCTTATTCACTCGCAGAAATATTTCACATAGCATACATTTTTTATCTGACAACTCATGCAAAGCAATTATTAAATGTTGTTTCCATCCGGAAGATAAAAGCTGTAAAGATTATAAAAAATATCAGTGTCTAAATATAAAAAATAAATATATCAAAGCAACAAATGACACAGTGACATTGATTATGCAATAGCATTTTAAAATGCTATTATTATTTTTGACGATTATTATTTTCTTTTAGTAAGAAGGTACTGAATATCGTGACACTCACTATCGTCTTTCACACCACAAGGACTTATTTCTGACTTAAATGTAATTTTGAAGGACATTTCTTGCCAGCAGATCTCTTCAGCATATCTTCAGCAATTTGATGAAGATATGTAAGGCACAGAATAAGCGTAGAATAAGCGAAAAATAAAGCCTGTGTGAAAACAAACAATTTCGTTATTATTTTCACTGTACAAAATGCTTATTCACTCGCAGAAATATTTCACATAGCATACATTTTTTATCTGACAACTCATGCAAAGCAATTATTAAATATCGTTTCCATCCGGAAGATAAAAGCTGTAAAGATTATAAAAAATATCAGTGTCTGAATATAAAAAATAAATATATCAAAGCAACAAATGACACAGTGACATTGATTATGCAATAGCATTTTAAAATGCTATTATTATTTTTGAAGATTATTATTTTCTTTTAGTAAGAAGGTACTGAATATCGTGACACTCACTATCGTCTTTCACACCACGAGGACTTATTTCTGACTTAAATGTAATTTTGAAGGACATTTCTTGCCAGCAGATCTCTTCAGCATATCTTCAGCAGTTTGATGAAGATATGTAAGGCACAGAATAAGCGTAGAATAAGGGAAAAATAAAGCCTGTGTGAAAACAAACAATTTCGTTAGTATTTTCACTGTGCAAAATGCTTATTCACACGCAGAAATATTTCAATTAGCATAAATTTTTTATCTGACAACTCATGCAAAGCAATTATTAAATGTCGTTTCCATCCGGAAGATAAAAGCTGTAAAGATTATAAAAAATATCAGTGTCTGAATATAAAAAATAAATATATCAAAGCAACAAATGACACAGTGACATTGATTATGCAATAGCATTTTAAAATGCTATTATTATTTTTGAAGATTATTATTTTCTTTTAGTAAGAAGGTACTGAATATCGTGACACTCACTATCGTCTTTCACACCACGAGGACTTATTTCTGACTTAAATGTAATTTTGAAGGACATTTCTTGCCAGCAGATCTCTTCAGCATATCTTCAGCAGTTTGATGAAGATATGTAAGGCACAGAATAAGCGTAGAATAAGCGAAAAATAAAGCCTGTGCGAAAACAAACAATTTCGTTATTATTTTCACTGTGCAAAATGCTTATTCACTCGCAGCAATATTTCACTTAGCATACATTTTTTATCTGACAACTCATGCAAAGCAATTATTAAATGTCGTTTCCATCCGGAAGATAAAAGCTGTAAAGATTATAAAAAATAAAAGTGTCTGAATATAAAAAATAAATATATCAAAGCAACAAAAGACACAGTGACATTGATTATGCAATAGCATTTTGAAATGCTATTATTATTTTTGAAGATTATTATTTTCTTTTAGTAAAAAGGTACTGAATATCGTGACACTCACTATCGTCTTTCACACCACGAGGACTTATTTCTGACTTAAATGTAATTTTGAAGGACATTTCTTGCCAGCAGATCTCTTCAGCATATCTTCAGCAGTTTGATGAAGATATGTAAGGCTCAGAATAAGCGCAGAATAAGCGAAAAATAAAGCCTGTGTGAAAACAAACAATTTCGTTATTATTTTCACTGTACAAAATGCTTATTCACTCGCTGAAATATTTCACATAGCATACATTTTTTTATCTGACAACTCATGCAAAGCAATTATTAAATGTCGTTTCCATCCGGAAGATAAAAGCTGTAAAGATTATAAAAAATATCAGTGTCTGAATATAAAAAATAAATATATCAAAGCAACAAATGACACAGTGACATTGATTATGCAATAGCATTTTAAAATGCTATTATTATTTTTGAAGATTATTATTTTCTTTTAGTAAGAAGGTACTGAATATCGTGACACTCACTATCGTCTTTCACACCACAAGGACATATTTCTGACTTAAATGTAATTTTGAAGGACATTTTTTGACAGCAGATTTCTTCAGCATATCTTCAGCAATTTGATAAAGATATGTAAGACACAGAATAAGCGTAGAATAAGCGAAAAATAAAGCCTGTGTGAAAACAAACAATTTCGTTATTATTTTCACTGTGCAAAATGCTTATTCACTCGCAGAAATATTTCACATAGCATACATTTTTTATCTGACAACTCATGCAAAGCAATTATTAAATGTTGTTTCCATCCGGAAGATAAAAGCTGTAAAGATTATAAAAAATATCAGTGTCTGAATATAAAAAATAAATATATCAAAGCAACAAATGACACAGTGACATTGATTATGCAATAGCATTTTAAAATGCTATTATTATTTTTGAAGATTATTATCTTCTTTTAGTAAGAAGGTACTGAATATCGTGACACTCACTATAGTCTTTCACACCACAAGGACTTATTTCTGACTTAAATGTAATTTTGAAGGACATTTCATGCCAGCAGATCTCTTCAGCATATCTTCAACAATTTGATGAAGATATGTAAGGCACAGAATAAGCGTAGAATAAGCGAAAAATAAAGCCTGTGTGAAAACAAACAATTTCGTTATTATTTCAACTGTGCAAAATGCTTATTCACTCGCAGAAATATTTTACATAGCATACATTTTTTATCTGACAACTCATGCAAAGCAATTATTAAATGTCGTTTCCATCCGGAAGATAAAAGCTGTAAAGATTATAAAAAATAAAAGTGTCTGAATATAAAAAATAAATATATCAAAGCAACAAATGACACAGTGACATTGATTATGCAATAGCATTTTGAAATGCTATTATTATTTTTGAAGATTATTATTTTCTTTTAGTAAGAAGGTACTGAATATCGTGACACTCACTATCGTCTTTCACACCACGAGGACTTATTTCTGACTTAAATGTAATTTTGGAGGACATTTCTTGCCAGCAGATCTCTTCAGCATATCTTCAGCAGTTTGATGAAGATATGTAAGGCACAGAATAAGCGTAGAATAAGCGAAAAATAAAGCCTGTGTGAAAACAAACAATTTCGTTATTATTTTCACTGTACAAAATGCTTATTCACTCGCAGAAATATTTCACATAGCATACATTTTTTATCTGACAACTCATGCAAAGCAATTATTAAATGTCGTTTCCATCCGGAAGATAAAAGCTGTAAAGATTATAAAAAATATCAATGTCTGAATATAAAAAATAAATATATCAAAGCAACAAATGACACAGTGACATTGATTATGCAATAGCATTTTAAAATGCTATTATTATTTTTGAAGATTATTATTTTCTTTTAGTAAGAAGGTACTGAATATCGTGACACTCACTATCGTCTTTCACACCACGAGGACTTATTTCTGACTTAAATGTAATTTTGAAGGACATTTCTTGCCAGCAGATCTCTTCAGCATATCTTCAGCAGTTTGATGAAGATATGTAAGGCACAGAATAAGCGTAGAATAAGCGAAAAATAAAGCCTGTGTGAAAACAAACAATTTCGTTATTATTTTCACTGTGCAAAATGCTTATTCACTCGCAGCAATATTTCACATAGCATACATTTTTTATATGACAACTCATGCAAAGCAATTATTAAATGTCGTTTCCATCCGGAAGATAAAAGCTGTAAAGATTATAAAAAATAAAAGTGTCTGAATATAAAAAATAAATATATCAAAGCAACAAATGACACAGTGACATTGATTATGCAATAGCATTTTGAAATGCTATTATTATTTTTGAAGATTATTATTTTCTTTTAGTAAGAAGGTACTGAATATCGTGACACTCACTATCGTCTTTCACACCACGAGGACTTATTTCTGACTTAAATGTAATTTTGAAGGACATTTCTTGCCAGCAGATCTCTTCAGCATATCTTCAGCAGTTTGATGAAGATATGTAAGGCACAGAATAAGCGTAGAATAAGCGAAAAATAAAGCCTGTGTGAAAACAAACAATTTAGTTATTATTTTCACTGTACAAAATGCTTATTCACTCGCAGAAATATTTCACATAGCATACATTTTTTTTCTGACAACTCATGCAAAGCAATTATTAAATGTCGTTTCCATCCGGAAGATAAAAGCTGTAAAGATTATAAAAAATATCAGTGTCTGAATATAAAAAATAAATATATCAAAGCAACAAATGACACAGTGACATTGATTATGCAATAGCATTTTAAAATGCTATTATTATTTTTGAAGATTATTATTTTCTTTTAGTAAGAAGGTACTGAATATCGTGACACTCACTATCGTCTTTCACACCACGAGGACTTATTTCTGACTTAAATGTACTTTTGAAGGACATTTCTTGCCAGCAGATCTCTTCAGCATATCTTCAGCAGTTTGATGAAGATATGTAAGGCACAGAATAAGCGTAGAATAAGCGAAAAATAAAGCCTGTGTGAAAACAAACAATTTCGTTATTATTTTCACTGTGCAAAATGCTTATTCACTCGCAGCAATATTTCACATAGCATACATTTTTTATCTGACAACTCATGCAAAGCAATTATTAAATGTCGTTTCCATCCGGAAGATAAAAGCTGTAAAGATTATAAAAAATATCAGTGTCTGAATATAAAAAATAAATATATCAAAGCAACAAATGACACAGTGACATTGATTATGCAATAGCATTTTAAAATGCTATTATTATTTTTGAAGATTATTATTTTCTTTTAGTAAGAAGGTACTGAATATCGTGACACTCACTATCGTCTTTCACACCACGAGGACTTATTTCTGACTTAAATGTACTTTTGAAGGACATTTCTTGCCAGCAGATCTCTTCAGCATATCTTCAGCAGTTTGATGAAGATATGTAAGGCACAGAATAAGCGTAGAATAAGCGAAAAATAAAGCCTGTGTGAAAACAAACAATTTCGTTATTATTTTCACTGTGCAAAATGCTTATTCACTCGCAGCAATATTTCACATAGCATACATTTTTTATCTGACAACTCATGCAAAGCAATTATTAAATGTCGTTTCCATCCGGAAGATAAAAGCTGTAAAGATTATAAAAAATATCAGTGTCTGAATATAAAAAATAAATATATCAAAGCAACAAATGACACAGTGACATTGATTATGCAATAGCATTTTAAAATGCTATTATTATTTTTGAAGATTATTATTTTCTTTTAGTAAGAAGGTACTGAATATCGTGACACTCACTATCGTCTTTCACACCACAAGGACATATTTCTGACTTAAATGTAATTTTGAAGGACATTTTTTGCCAGCAGATTTCTTCAGCATATCTTCAGCAATTTGATAAAGATATGTAAGACACAGAATAAGCGTAGAATAAGCGAAAAATAAAGCCTGTGTGAAAACAAACAATTTCGTTATTATTTTCACTGTGCAAAATGCTTATTCACTCGCAGAAATATTTCACATAGCATACATTTTTTATCTGACAACTCATGCAAAGCAATTATTAAATGTTGTTTCCATCCGGAAGATAAAAGCTGTAAAGATTATAAAAAATATCAGTGTCTAAATATAAAAAATAAATATATCAAAGCAACAAATGACACAGTGACATTGATTATGCAATAGCATTTTAAAATGCTATTATTATTTTTGACGATTATTATTTTCTTTTAGTAAGAAGGTACTGAATATCGTGACACTCACTATCGTCTTTCACACCACAAGGACTTATTTCTGACTTAAATGTAATTTTGAAGGACATTTCTTGCCAGCAGATCTCTTCAGCATATCTTCAGCAATTTGATGAAGATATGTAAGGCACAGAATAAGCGTAGAATAAGCGAAAAATAAAGCCTGTGTGAAAACAAACAATTTCGTTATTATTTTCACTGTACAAAATGCTTATTCACTCGCAGAAATATTTCACATAGCATACATTTTTTATCTGACAACTCATGCAAAGCAATTATTAAATATCGTTTCCATCCGGAAGATAAAAGCTGTAAAGATTATAAAAAATATCAGTGTCTGAATATAAAAAATAAATATATCAAAGCAACAAATGACACAGTGACATTGATTATGCAATAGCATTTTAAAATGCTATTATTATTTTTGAAGATTATTATTTTCTTTTAGTAAGAAGGTACTGAATATCGTGACACTCACTATCGTCTTTCACACCACGAGGACTTATTTCTGACTTAAATGTAATTTTGAAGGACATTTCTTGCCAGCAGATCTCTTCAGCATATCTTCAGCAGTTTGATGAAGATATGTAAGGCACAGAATAAGCGTAGAATAAGGGAAAAATAAAGCCTGTGTGAAAACAAACAATTTCGTTAGTATTTTCACTGTGCAAAATGCTTATTCACACGCAGAAATATTTCAATTAGCATAAATTTTTTATCTGACAACTCATGCAAAGCAATTATTAAATGTCGTTTCCATCCGGAAGATAAAAGCTGTAAAGATTATAAAAAATATCAGTGTCTGAATATAAAAAATAAATATATCAAAGCAACAAATGACACAGTGACATTGATTATGCAATAGCATTTTAAAATGCTATTATTATTTTTGAAGATTATTATTTTCTTTTAGTAAGAAGGTACTGAATATCGTGACACTCACTATCGTCTTTCACACCACGAGGACTTATTTCTGACTTAAATGTAATTTTGAAGGACATTTCTTGCCAGCAGATCTCTTCAGCATATCTTCAGCAGTTTGATGAAGATATGTAAGGCACAGAATAAGCGTAGAATAAGCGAAAAATAAAGCCTGTGCGAAAACAAACAATTTCGTTATTATTTTCACTGTGCAAAATGCTTATTCACTCGCAGCAATATTTCACTTAGCATACATTTTTTATCTGACAACTCATGCAAAGCAATTATTAAATGTCGTTTCCATCCGGAAGATAAAAGCTGTAAAGATTATAAAAAATAAAAGTGTCTGAATATAAAAAATAAATATATCAAAGCAACAAAAGACACAGTGACATTGATTATGCAATAGCATTTTGAAATGCTATTATTATTTTTGAAGATTATTATTTTCTTTTAGTAAAAAGGTACTGAATATCGTGACACTCACTATCGTCTTTCACACCACGAGGACTTATTTCTGACTTAAATGTAATTTTGAAGGACATTTCTTGCCAGCAGATCTCTTCAGCATATCTTCAGCAGTTTGATGAAGATATGTAAGGCTCAGAATAAGCGCAGAATAAGCGAAAAATAAAGCCTGTGTGAAAACAAACAATTTCGTTATTATTTTCACTGTACAAAATGCTTATTCACTCGCTGAAATATTTCACATAGCATACATTTTTTTATCTGACAACTCATGCAAAGCAATTATTAAATGTCGTTTCCATCCGGAAGATAAAAGCTGTAAAGATTATAAAAAATATCAGTGTCTGAATATAAAAAATAAATATATCAAAGCAACAAATGACACAGTGACATTGATTATGCAATAGCATTTTGAAATGCTATTATTATTTTTGAAGATTATTATTTTCTTTTAGTAAGAAGGTACTGAATATCGTGACACTCACTATCGTCTTTCACACCACGAGGACTTATTTCTGACTTAAATGTAATTTTGGAGGACATTTCTTGCCAGCAGATCTCTTCAGCATATCTTCAGCAGTTTGATGAAGATATGTAAGGCACAGAATAAGCGTAGAATAAGCGAAAAATAAAGCCTGTGTGAAAACAAACAATTTCGTTATTATTTTCACTGTACAAAATGCTTATTCACTCGCAGAAATATTTCACATAGCATACATTTTTTATCTGACAACTCATGCAAAGCAATTATTAAATGTCGTTTCCATCCGGAAGATAAAAGCTGTAAAGATTATAAAAAATATCAATGTCTGAATATAAAAAATAAATATATCAAAGCAACAAATGACACAGTGACATTGATTATGCAATAGCATTTTAAAATGCTATTATTATTTTTGAAGATTATTATTTTCTTTTAGTAAGAAGGTACTGAATATCGTGACACTCACTATCGTCTTTCACACCACGAGGACTTATTTCTGACTTAAATGTAATTTTGAAGGACATTTCTTGCCAGCAGATCTCTTCAGCATATCTTCAGCAGTTTGATGAAGATATGTAAGGCACAGAATAAGCGTAGAATAAGCGAAAAATAAAGCCTGTGTGAAAACAAACAATTTCGTTATTATTTTCACTGTGCAAAATGCTTATTCACTCGCAGCAATATTTCACATAGCATACATTTTTTATATGACAACTCATGCAAAGCAATTATTAAATGTCGTTTCCATCCGGAAGATAAAAGCTGTAAAGATTATAAAAAATAAAAGTGTCTGAATATAAAAAATAAATATATCAAAGCAACAAATGACACAGTGACATTGATTATGCAATAGCATTTTGAAATGCTATTATTATTTTTGAAGATTATTATTTTCTTTTAGTAAGAAGGTACTGAATATCGTGACACTCACTATCGTCTTTCACACCACGAGGACTTATTTCTGACTTAAATGTAATTTTGAAGGACATTTCTTGCCAGCAGATCTCTTCAGCATATCTTCAGCAGTTTGATGAAGATATGTAAGGCACAGAATAAGCGTAGAATAAGCGAAAAATAAAGCCTGTGTGAAAACAAACAATTTAGTTATTATTTTCACTGTACAAAATGCTTATTCACTCGCAGAAATATTTCACATAGCATACATTTTTTTTCTGACAACTCATGCAAAGCAATTATTAAATGTCGTTTCCATCCGGAAGATAAAAGCTGTAAAGATTATAAAAAATATCAGTGTCTGAATATAAAAAATAAATATATCAAAGCAACAAATGACACAGTGACATTGATTATGCAATAGCATTTTAAAATGCTATTATTATTTTTGAAGATTATTATTTTCTTTTAGTAAGAAGGTACTGAATATCGTGACACTCACTATCGTCTTTCACACCACGAGGACTTATTTCTGACTTAAATGTACTTTTGAAGGACATTTCTTGCCAGCAGATCTCTTCAGCATATCTTCAGCAGTTTGATGAAGATATGTAAGGCACAGAATAAGCGTAGAATAAGCGAAAAATAAAGCCTGTGTGAAAACAAACAATTTCGTTATTATTTTCACTGTGCAAAATGCTTATTCACTCGCAGCAATATTTCACATAGCATACATTTTTTATCTGACAACTCATGCAAAGCAATTATTAAATGTCGTTTCCATCCGGAAGATAAAAGCTGTAAAGATTATAAAAAATATCAGTGTCTGAATATAAAAAATAAATATATCAAAGCAACAAATGACACAGTGACATTGATTATGCAATAGCATTTTAAAATGCTATTATTATTTTTGAAGATTATTATTTTCTTTTAGTAAGAAGGTACTGAATATCGTGACACTCACTATCGTCTTTCACACCACAAGGACATATTTCTGACTTAAATGTAATTTTGAAGGACATTTTTTGCCAGCAGATTTCTTCAGCATATCTTCAGCAATTTGATAAAGATATGTAAGACACAGAATAAGCGTAGAATAAGCGAAAAATAAAGCCTGTGTGAAAACAAACAATTTCGTTATTATTTTCACTGTGCAAAATGCTTATTCACTCGCAGAAATATTTCACATAGCATACATTTTTTATCTGACAACTCATGCAAAGCAATTATTAAATGTTGTTTCCATCCGGAAGATAAAAGCTGTAAAGATTATAAAAAATATCAGTGTCTAAATATAAAAAATAAATATATCAAAGCAACAAATGACACAGTGACATTGATTATGCAATAGCATTTTAAAATGCTATTATTATTTTTGACGATTATTATTTTCTTTTAGTAAGAAGGTACTGAATATCGTGACACTCACTATCGTCTTTCACACCACAAGGACTTATTTCTGACTTAAATGTAATTTTGAAGGACATTTCTTGCCAGCAGATCTCTTCAGCATATCTTCAGCAATTTGATGAAGATATGTAAGGCACAGAATAAGCGTAGAATAAGCGAAAAATAAAGCCTGTGTGAAAACAAACAATTTCGTTATTATTTTCACTGTACAAAATGCTTATTCACTCGCAGAAATATTTCACATAGCATACATTTTTTATCTGACAACTCATGCAAAGCAATTATTAAATGTCGTTTCCATCCGGAAGATAAAAGCTGTAAAGATTATAAAAAATATCAGTGTCTGAATATAAAAAATAAATATATCAAAGCAACAAATGACACAGTGACATTGATTATGCAATAGCATTTTAAAATGCTATTATTATTTTTGAAGATTATTATTTTCTTTTAGTAAGAAGGTACTGAATATCGTGACACTCACTATCGTCTTTCACACCACGAGGACTTATTTCTGACTTAAATGTAATTTTGAAGGACATTTCTTGCCAGCAGATCTCTTCAGCATATCTTCAGCAGTTTGATGAAGATATGTAAGGCACAGAATAAGCGTAGAATAAGCGAAAAATAAAGCCTGTGTGAAAACAAACAATTTCGTTATTATTTTCACTGTGCAAAATGCTTATTCACTCGCAGCAATATTTCACATAGCATACATTTTTTATATGACAACTCATGCAAAGCAATTATTAAATGTCGTTTCCATCCGGAAGATAAAAGCTGTAAAGATTATAAAAAATAAAAGTGTCTGAATATAAAAAATAAATATATCAAAGCAACAAATGACACAGTGACATTGATTATGCAATAGCATTTTGAAATGCTATTATTATTTTTGAAGATTATTATTTTCTTTTAGTAAGAAGGTACTGAATATCGTGACACTCACTATCGTCTTTCACACCACGAGGATTTATTTCTGACTTAAATGTAATTTTGAAGGACATTTCTTGCCAGCAGATCTCTTCAGCATATCTTCAGCAGTTTGATGAAGATATGTAAGGCACAGAATAAGCGTAGAATAAGCGAAAAATAAAGCCTGTGTGAAAACAAACAATTTCGTTATTATTTTCACTGTACAAAATGCTTATTCACTCGCAGAAATATTTCACATAGCATACATTTTTTATCTGACAACTCATGCAAAGCAATTATTAAATGTCGTTTCCATCCGGAAGATAAAAGCTGTAAAGATTATAAAAAATATCAGTGTCTGAATATAAAAAATAAATATATCAAAGCAACAAATGACACAGTGACATTGATTATGCAATAGCATTTTAAAATGCTATTATTATTTTTGAAGATTATTATTTTCTTTTAGTAAGAAGGTACTGAATATCGTGACACTCACTATCGTCTTTCACACCACGAGGACTTATTTCTGACTTAAATGTACTTTTGAAGGACATTTCTTGCCAGCAGATCTCTTCAGCATATCTTCAGCAGTTTGATGAAGATATGTAAGGCACAGAATAAGCGTAGAATAAGCGAAAAATAAAGCCTGTGTGAAAACAAACAATTTCGTTATTATTTTCACTGTGCAAAATGCTTATTCACTCGCAGCAATATTTCACATAGCATACATTTTTTATCTGACAACTCATGCAAAGCAATTATTAAATGTCGTTTCCATCCGGAAGATAAAAGCTGTAAAGATTATATAAAATAAAAGTGTCTGAATATAAAAAATAAATATATCAAAGCAACAAATGACACAGTGACATTGATTATGCAATAGCATTTTAAAATGCTATTATTATTTTTGAAGATTATTATTTTCTTTTAGTAAGAAGGTACTGAATATCGTGACACTCACTATCGTCTTTCACACCACGAGGACTTATTTCTGACTTAAATGTAATTTTGAAGGACATTTCTTGCCAGCAGATCTCTTCAGCATATCTTCAGCAGTTTGATGAAGATATGTAAGGCACAGAATAAGCGTAGAATAAGCGAAAAATAAAGCCTGTGTGAAAACAAACAATTTCGTTATTATTTTCACTGTGCAAAATGCTTATTCACTCGCAGCAATATTTCACATAGCATACATTTTTTATATGACAACTCATGCAAAGCAATTATTAAATGTCGTTTCCATCCGGAAGATAAAAGCTGTAAAGATTATAAAAAATATCAGTGTCTGAATATTAAAAATAAATATATCAAAGCAACAAATGACACAGTGACATTGATTATGCAATAGCATTTTAAAATGCTATTAATATTTTTGAAGATTATTATCTTCTTTTAGTAAGAAGGTACTGAATATCGTGACACTAACTATCGTCTTTCACACCACAAGGACTTATTTCTGACTTAAATGTAATTTTGAAGGACATTTCTTGCCAGCAGATCTCTTCAGCATATTTTCAGCAATTTGATGAAGATATTTAAGGCACAGAATAAGCATAGAATAAGCGAAAAATAAAGCCTGTGTGAAAACAAACAATTTCGTTATTATTTTTACTGTGCAAAATGCTTATTCACTCGCAAAAATATTTCACATAGCAAACATTTTTTATCTGGCAACTCATATAAAACAATTATTAAATGTCGTTTCCATCCGGAAGATAAAAGCTGTAAAGATTATATAAAATATCAGCGTCTGAATTTAAAAAATAAATATATCAAAGCAACAAATGACACAGTGACATTGATTATGCAATAGCATTTTAAAATGTTATTATTATTTTTGAAGATTATTATCTTCTTTTAGTAAGAAGGTACTGAATATCGTGACACTCACTATCGTCTTTCACACCACAAGGACTTATTTCTGACTTAAATGTAATTTTGAAGGACATTTCTTGCCAGCAGATCTCTTCAGCATATCTTCAGCAATTTGATGAAGATATTTAAGGCACAGAATAAGCATAGAATAAGCGAAAAATAAAGCCTGTGTGAAAACAAACAATTTCTTTATTATTTTCACTGTGCAAAATGCTTATTCACTCGCAAAAATATTTCACATAGCAAACATTTTTTATCTGGCAACTCATATAAAACAATTATTAAATGTCGTTTCCATCCGGAAGATAAAAGCTGTAAAGATTATATAAAATATCAGCGTCTGAATTTAAAAAATAAATATATCAAAGCAACAAATGACACAGTGACATTGATTATGCAATAGCATTTTAAAATGTTATTATTATTTTTGAAGATTATTATTTTCTTTTAGTAAGAAGGTACTGAATATCGTGACACTCACTATCGTCTTTCATACCACGAGGACTTATTTATGACTTAAATGTAATTTTGAAGGACATTTCTTGCCAGCAGATCTCTTCAGCATATCTTCAGAAATTTGATGAAGATATGTAAGGCACAGAATAAGCGTAGAATAAGCGAAAAATAAAGCCTGTGTGAAAACAAATAATTTCGTTATTATTTTCACTGTGCAAAATGCTTATTCACTCGCAAAAATATTTCACATAGCAAACATTTTTTATCTGGCAACTCATATAAAACAATTATTAAATGTCGTTTCCATCCGGAAGATAAAAGCTGTAAAGATTATATAAAATATCAGCGTCTGAATTTAATAAAATAAATATATCAAAGCAACAAATGGCACAGTGACATTGATTATGCAATAGCATTTTAAAATGTTATTATTATTTTTGAAGATTATTATTTTCTTTTAGTAAGAAGGTACTGAATATCGTGACACTCACTATCGTCTTTCACACCACAAGGACTTATTTCTGACTTAAATGTAATTTTGAAGGACATTTCTTGCCAGCAGATTTCTTCAGCATATCTTCAGCAATTTGATAAAGATATGTAAGACACAGAATAAGCGTAGAATAAGCGAAAAATAAAGCCTGTGTGAAAACAAACAATTTCGTTATTATTTTCACTGTGCAAAATGCTTATTCACTCGCAAAAATATTTCACATAGCAAACATTTTTTATCTGGCAACTCATATAAAACAATTATTAAATGTCGTTTCCATCCGGAAGATAAAAGCTGTAAAGATTATATAAAATATCAGCGTCTGAATTTAAAAAATAAATATATCAAAGCAACAAATGACACAGTGACATTGATTATGCAATAGCATTTTAAAATGTTATTATTATTTTTGAAGATTATTATTTTCTTTTAGTAAGAAGGTACTGAATATCGTGACACTCACTATCGTCTTTCACACCACAAGGACTTATTTCTGACTTAAATGTAATTTTGAAGGACATTTCTTGCCAGCAGATCTCTTCAGCATATCTTCAGCAATTTGATAAAGATATGTAAGGCACAGGCGTTGCCAAGATCTTTGAAAAGGGACAATTGAAGATCAAATGGGAAAGCTTGTTTGTTAATATGGACTTTATAGAGAACAAATGACATTTTTTGGTCAATGTAGAAATTATCAGCTCAGATGCCTAGAGGCGCCCAAATCTGTGTGTGCTTTGGGCTACGAAGTGTTTTAATCCGACTCTGCAGCTATTGTTATAAAACTATAATCATTATTGGCATGTATACGGTAATAACGAGATCTAATTTTATCGTTTCGTTGAAATATATCGTTGCAGGGCCACTATTGAGGCACAAGAAATGTATTTCTCTTTAGACGCTAATAGATGACGCTACCTAATTTAGTAAGAAAGTACATATTTAGTTATTGACGATGCCAGGCTTCTTGATCTTCTTCTTGATCTTCTTCTTGATTGATTATGCCTGTCTTTTTTATCCTCATTAAAAAGGCACTTTAGCCTTTGAAACAGGTTTATACATTTAATCAACTGCCAACGAAGTTTTTTCTTCAGCAGATTATTTAAGATATGTTTGAGACAATATTTTTTTTTATTTTTAGCTTGGCATGTATGGTTTAGACGTGTTGAAGCTTCCTTGGCTACATCACATTGAAACTTCTGCAAGGTATTAGACAAAATTCTAAACACTTGAATACTTTGGCCTATTTAACACTCCTACTGTCGCGCGGCTTACTGGGTATGCCATTTAGAGTTTAAACTCCAGTGACGCACATAACAATGACGACTAAGACACCACTAAACTTTTTATCAGACAAATATTATCAACTGTTAGAGATACCGAATGACAACATGAAATTATGCTCTGTTTGTAATATATAAATACACTCTTTTGACCTAGCCTGAAAAATCGGTATCTTGGGGTACAAAGGATTACATACAATTACAGCATGTTACCCCTCACTTTAAAGGTTTTAAAATCTTTCGATTGATACTATACTTGACAATGTATCCCCGGGGGACGTTGAAGACCCAGACCACCCGACTCACCCTAGGGTATGAGCAACAGGATGAGTGGCCGGGGCGTGTAACTTTTCCCCAGAGGGGGGGGGGGGGGGGGCTAATAACGGCACGAACAAAAAAAAATATATCGCGGTTATCTTTCACAACAATGATTGAAAATATTAAGCCTCGTGGCCATTTAGATATAAACAAACCCTTTTTATGTACGATTATGTAAAAGTTTGTCCTATGCTGTCATGTTAAAGAAATATAAAATTAAAAAAATATTTCGAATTTTTCGCTTGAATTTAGAAGATTCTATATAGTTCTAGATTAGTTTATAATAAAGCCGGATATAAAATTTCGCGAAAATCCATTAATATCTGTGGCCGCTATTGTGCACACAAGAAGTCGACTACAGAGATATAGAGAAACAGACAGGCTGACGAATAGACAGACGGACATCTCGCCAAAAGTAATAAAAACGTGTTCAGGAGGTCTTAAAACATATATTGGCATCAAATGTCGAAATCGAAAATTTTGTGGTGAAAACAATACTTTCTCAATACTACGTACGAGAAAGTAAATGTGTGCTATTTCAGTGTATTTATTCGTTATCTAACAATAAAATTGAATATTTTTTTCCAAAAAAAGTATGTACTTAAAGTTCAGAAGAGTACTAAAATTAATAAAAAAAAACAAAACAGAAAACTAGATACAAATGGGGAAAATGAGGCGTCTGGATAGGAAATTGGATAGTTAATTGGATAGGAATCACGATAGTAATATTAACGTATTAAGCGCAGCGTGATTGTGCTTGTAATTAAACGTAGCGCAGCTGTGCATGTAACTGAACACTAAGTGACTGCTGAAGGGTTACTTTGATTCGTTGATTGCACTTTAGTTCTAAAATTTTGGGCCCCGCAGTAAAAGAAAATACTTAGAAAGTTATATAAATTTTTAGTAATAAAGGATAAAATATTTTATGTCAATATTATATCAGGGGTTGGTATAGTACGCATGTTTTGATAGGAAATAGTATAATACCTAGTAATATTTAATGGGAGGAGTGTATGTCTCGCATGTGTCTGTGGATATCAGGAGCGGGTGTAAAGGTTGGAGGGAGTTGATGGCCGCCGGTTCCTGTTTCCCGTTAGAAATTTATATAATTCTTTAGTAATAAAGGATAAAATATTTTATGTCTACTGATAAATTTGAAAATATATGACGGGTATAATTTTTAGTTTGGTTATTTTTTTTGGCGATTATTAAAATCAATTTATTTTCTCCCAAAATTAAATATAAAATCTAATTCTAGGGGAGGGTCTAGGGGAGCGTAAATAAATCGCGTTATATTAGGGGTTGGTATAGTACGCATATTTTGATAGAAAATAGTATAATACCTAGTAATATTGAATTGAAGGAGTGTATGCCTCGTATGTGTTTGTGGATATCAGGAGCGGGTTTAAAGGTTGGAGGGAGTTGATGGCCGCCGGTTCCTGTTTCCCATTAGAAATTTATATAATTGTTTAGTAATAAAAGATAAAATGTTTTATGTCTACTGATGGATTTGAAAATATATGACGGGTATAATTTTTAGTTTGGTTATTTTATGAACAACTGTGAAGGGCAAACATTTTTACTTCCCCTATATACATTAATATACAGAGAAAATATTATGACGAGGTCGAAAACACGAATTCGAGTTTTCGAAGGATTAACACGCTTCAAGTATTCCTGAACTCGATTCGAATATTTCTGAGGCAATATCTGTATGCATGTGGGTGTGTCCTTGTGTTATTTTATGGTATCTTAATGTACCTTGTGTTATTTTATGGTTATTTTATGTATATGGTATCTCTTGAAATAATGGATCATTTTGAATGAAATTTGGCACGATTATCACTATCATTGTGGATTCGTACTATAGTGGAAATAAAACGTGTAAATCTGCTGAAAACTCGAATTTCAATTTTTGACTCTACTCTAATATTCACCTTTATGCACTACTAAGTATTTTAGGAAAAATATTGGGAGTCATATATATGAATTATGCATGTATGATAACTTTCACTCCAGATATTTTTCGTAATTAATTTCTTCTTCTTAAATAATGACATGTGTCGAAGATTGAGGCAGGTTAATTTCTGAATTGTTCAACAAACCATCTACAAATTTAATTGCGGTTTCAGCAGTCTATTGAGCAGAATAATTACTGGTACGTCAAGATGAGTTAGTACTGTGATTCATCACAGCGCAGGTTGTTGTGAGCGATGTCAAAACACAACATTGATTAAATCCAGTAAATGCCAACGCAATTATTAAAATCAATTTATTTTCTCCCAAAATGAAATATAAAATATAATCCATGGGGAGGGTCCAGGGGAGCGTAAATGAATCGCGTTATATTAGGGGTTGGTAT
Organism: Amaurobius ferox; assembly: GCA_951213105.1. Taxonomy (NCBI): domain Eukaryota; kingdom Metazoa; phylum Arthropoda; class Arachnida; order Araneae; family Amaurobiidae; genus Amaurobius; species Amaurobius ferox. The sequence continues at coordinate 45,963,066 of OX578143.1, forward strand.
GTTTTGATAGGAAATAGTATAATATATAGTAATATTGAATGAGAGAGGTGTATGTCTCGCATGTGTCTGTGGATATTAGGAGCGGACGTAAGGGTTGGCAGGAGTTGTTGGCCGCCGGTTCCTGCTTCCCATGCATGGCCGTGTACTTGGACTATGCTAGCGCACGAAGCGGACGAACTTTGCTGTTAATTTGACATATCTGTTAACCTCCATATAAAATTCAAAGTGTATTTGCAGTTTCTGATTCTATATACCCTTTATGATGTATTATAAAACATTTCTGGTAAAAAAAATATCTCTATATTAAAAAAAATCTGATGTGGGCAACACATAACTTTCCTTATATAATGCAATAAATTAACTATTTTTACAGTTTAAAAAAATGTTATTCTTATAATAGATACTTATATTCTTTCCAAGATATTCAATTTTCTTCAATTAGTCGTCATTTTCATTGATTTATCCTCATTTTTATCAATTTGGCGAGATTTTTGTTAATTTGGAAACGATTAAAAATATCGCCAAGTTGGCGACGTTCCGCCAAATTCGCCGCCAAAATCTCGCCAAGCGTTATGGACGGCGGAATAAGTTATCCTTAAAGCAAATAAATGACTATTTGCGTTCAAATACAAAAGTATTACTCAAAGTATCTTTTTTCATGAATGGAACGAGCTAGATCCACGAGAATGATATCACCCAATTTATCGCACGATATTATATATGAAAAGTGAACGTGTTTCTTAATAGGACATTTTTTTTTTATTTTATATAACTTTTTGATAATTTTTTTGAAAAATGTGCAATATCTCGAGAACGGTTCATGTTAGCGTTCTAAAATTTATGTCAATCGTTTTCTAATGAAAAATTACATAAGAAATGTCTATTTGCGTAACTTTATTAGCGGTTTTGATTTTTTGACGATTTTTTCAAAATTTCATTCGAAAAGTTAGGGGGGTTCAGAACATTCGATTGCGTATAAAAACAATAGGCTTCCAGTGTTCACGGATTGAGATTTTTGTACCAAATTTGGTTCGAATCGGTCCATTCGTTCGTCAGTTATCGTCTCCACAGACTCACTGACACACACACATACTTTCACACACACACACATCACTTCAAAAATGTTTGATTCGTGATCAGGGATGCTTGAAACGTGCTCTCCCGTCGAAAACTCGAATTCGAATTTTCGACCCCGTCACAATACTTTCCTTATACATTATGTATATAAGGAAAGTAATAAACTGACACCACCTCCACCACAGATTGACAAAGTTCACGTTCCTGGAGTTTCTCTGTTTTGTACCGCAAAAGCTATAACATATAAAAATGTAAACTTTTTGTACACTTGTGGAGAATAGTTTGAGGAACATCCTAAAATAAACAGTTATTCGATATATATTTTAGTTTAAGAAATATTTAATGTCAAAATCAAGTACAAACTGCTTGAGCTGCGAGTTCGCGTCCTGGATAAACTAACAATCGCAAGACTGGTGCATGCAGGTATCTGTATAGTTGAATTTGTGCAGGATGGAGCTCTTTTTTAATTTCGATGTAGTTTACGAGATATTTTACTTTTTATACACTTCTGAAGTGAAAAATGTTCTTTCGTATCGGCACGTCCATCGACTTTTTCCGTTTCTACTATAGCATACAAAACTATAACATACAGAAATATGAAATTTGTTGCATTTGCAGAGAAATAATGGGGTTACACGGTGAAATAAACCGTTTACCGATTTAAACTTTACTTTGGCATGAAATACTTCGGAAAGCGAGCTCTGTTCGTAGGAAACAAAACCTTCCGACCCGCAAACCGAGTTACAGGGGTTGGCGAAGCATAGCGAGCAGGAGGCAAAGTCCCGTAGTATGTTATATAAAAATAGCGCTAAACTGATCAGATTGCTTTTAAACGTCAAGATTTGTTGAAATTAACATGTTTATACTCGAGGAAAAAATATTCGAAAATATAAAAATACGGCAACTAGTCATTACGGTTATTTCAAATTGGATAATTGAGAGTATTCGTATTTATCCCTTAAAAATATAAGTAGAATACTCAACATGCCGAATATTAAGCTTCTAATTTCATCATTCAAATGTAGAACTTAGTTCCTATTTTAGGTTTGATTTTCTCCTTTAGGTTTAGAACTTCCAAAACTAAAGGATGATTCATTGCAGCACCATTCTCTGTCCCAAACAAGTTTCACTTCTACCTTGTGGTCCTCAGCACACTCGGTGTTTTAAAGTCTCTTTTGTTAAGTCTAAGCTCACTGGAAAACTCCGATGACCTAGAAAACCGGGGCTGGTGCTGATTAGCTTTGGGTACGATTCGGAATAAAAAAACCCGCCTTTTTTGTGAAATGGCCCGCAAAAGCTTGTATCCACTGTAGCTGAAAAACTAATGGACCGAATTTCACAAAATTCGGTAGATGAGTCACGTATAGGTCACCATGGTGCTGATTAGATTTTGGTACGATTCAGAAAAAAATAAACTGCCTTTTTTTGCAGAATGGCCCTCAAAAATTATCAAAATCTAAACTAAAAAGCTACGTATGCTCAAATATATCCATTAAATGCTTGTTTAATGCGTAATTTTTAACGAAAAAAAGAATAAGACTTACCCCATTACATTAGGACTAGCCGTTCTCGAGATATATTAGTTTTTTTCGTATTTTTCCACGCCACCTTTGAAAATAAGTCCAGTTATCAAATGAGAACGAAAATTGAATTAAAAGTGAATTAAATTTAATTGAAATAAATAGAACGTGGATATAAGTTTGCAGGGAATGTCATGTGCTGCCCACATCAGATTTTTATATCTTATATTTATGTTGAAACTGAATTGTGCGTGGAAAAATTGATAAAACTGCTATGGATGAAACGCTTGAAACTGCCGTAACACTTTGAGAATTGTATCTAGGTGTCGCTGGTGTTAGTAAAGCGCCCTTAGTTTCCATTCGCCACAATAGATATGCATAGTATTGAGTATATGCATTTTTGATTATTTTTTAATTAAAATTATCTAATTATCGGTATGATTAATCCGTATTTTTTCACAGTTATAGGACAGAGTTCATAATATAGGGAGATAAAAATATATTGAAATGTAATATACTTTTGAATACTTTTCGAATGTATCGCGTGGGCGTTCACGCAGGGTACACGAAGGAGTCCAAATTTCTGGGTTTCTTCACAAGCACAGTGTGCCGGCCGTCCAAATAGTTGCTCTTAGTCTTCTGGACGAGTCGGACGGTCTGGGTCTTCAACAAGCACAGTGTAAACAGGAACAATATACAGTAAAACAAGACTTAAATGCTCCACTAATTTATCAAAATATTGATATTAATCATAAAACATTGACGACAGTATTCGAAAAACAGTCGCTACTCATCTCAAAATATTGACAAAGATCACAGGTCAACTCATTAATCATTATCGCAACTCATCAAATCCTCTCCTACGGAATAGTGGCTTCTGTTATAGCCCCTCTATAGAAATTTCTGGAATTCTCTCATATCGCGTAAAATAATCGTTATTTCGCGGTCTATCTCGGACATTCGGGAAGTCGACAGATACCGCCAAATTGGCCATATATCGCTAAATCTGGTAACCCTTCGAATTTTCGCGAGTGGCAATCCTAGAATGGCGTCATGGGATAGAATGCATGTACGGATATTTTCTTCGTATGGTAGTTGAAACAAAAGAAAGAAAGGACTTCAGTAAGAGAGACGAAAGAAGACTTCAGTGAGGGAGATGAAAGAAGACTTCAGTGAGGGAGACAAAAGAAGACTTCAGTGAGGGAGACGAAAGAATACTTCAGTTAGGGAGATAAAAGACTTTCGAGAGGGAGAGATAGGAGACTTCAGTGAGGGAGATGAAACAAGACTTCCGTGAGGGAGATGAAAGAAGACTTCAGTGAGGGAGATGAAAGAAGACTTCAGTGAGGGAGAGTAAAGAAGACTTCAGTGAGGGAGACGAAAGAAGACTTCAGTGAGGAAGACGAAAGAGGACTTCAATGAGGGATATGAAAAAAGACTTTAGTTAGGGAGATGAAAGAAGACTTCAGTGAGGAAGATGAAAGAAGACTTCAGTGAGAGAGATGAAAGGATACTTTAGTGAGGGACATGAAAGAATACTTCAGTGAGGGAGAAGAAAGAATACTTCAGTGACGGAGATGAAATAAGACTTCAGTCAAGGAGACGATAGAAGATTTCAGTGAGGTGACATCATCGAAGACTCGTTCGTAACTATACGTAGGAATATTCCTTATTGTTTCAGTTCTAATTTGCATTGTGCTATTGATTTAGCTCTACGCAATTGACAGTTTAAATAAATATTAAGGCTTTCGCCATAGAAATTCATACAGTGCAGGATATTTATCTTATCGCAGCGCCACCAGAATTATTGTCTCAAATGACATTGGCATTTTGTCAGAATAGAATTTTAACCATTACCTAACATTACCTCCATGGATGTGTGCTTTATTCTGTTGCAGTGTTTATTTCAAAATAACAATTCTCTAAAATTATTTCAGCCATATCAAAGAGTTTTCCTCCTCGAAATATTTTTGAACAACTATCATCAAACCCGTTTAAACCTACTCTCCTCATTTCGGGGACATAATAAATTCATTCTTTTAAAAACAATAATGCTCTTTTTCACAGCGAACGGTAATAATAGAAGACATTACGGCGGTATATAAAATGAATTTTTTTTCAATTGGCCGTCAAAATAAGAAGTGGCACACCGCAGAATTTTGTATGCTGTCAATTACGATCATTGAGACTGATGATGACTTGCTTTTTCAAAATATCAAAAATATAAAAATTTTGAAATTAGCATTCTTGAATGCATAATTACACCGAAAAGTACTATATATACATTGTATGCGCAGTGAATGCTAGTTTAAATCATACATATATAACTCTAGAATCCATTCGTCGTCGAATCGAATCGCGTTTCCATTGAATATTCTCGCATCTATGGATCGGGATTTCATTTTTTAACACTTTACAACATAGTTAAAAAGCTTTTATGACTTTGTTCATTCTGTCTGTCCGTTCTCACGATAACTGCCGTAAAAATGACTTTTTTGAACTGAAATTTCAGTACGTTGTTGAGACGGCCTGTGGAACATAGGGAAATGTAAATGAATAATATCACCGAATTGATTTTGAATTGAACCCGGGTTTAAAATATGAAATAGATTGAGTCCTATGGGACCTAAGTTTTTAAACACTTTTTAAGCAAAGTTATAATTCACAAATTGCTTCGAAAACCTTAGGAAATATTCAAATTATCCCATAAAATATATAAAAAAAGTTTCAGCCAAATATGTTCCTAGTCTTTTAAATACATTTTAAAATGATAATTACACCCACACACCCATGAGGAGATCACGTGGCCCGCTTAAAAATAAAATATGGCATCAATATTTTTTCCCAGAGTAACAATTGTGATTTTTAAAGTTTTTAAAATTTATATTTAGTGATGCACCCATCCTAAACCAGCTTAATTTTGCGTATTTTCTGTGCATCTGCATTCTACACCAACGCAATTACAATATTGAGTTTAAATGATCATCAAACTTTGATTATTTCTACAACGAAGCCTAATTTTAATGGATGCAGAATGTAAATAAGTGATTGTAAGACGGATTGTATAAGAATTGCAAAATTATTTAACTTTGGAGTCTGGAATAAAAGTGTAGGTATTAAATATTCACTAATTTTACACAGAGAACCAGACAATTTATATTTCGATGACGTCATTTCAATTTAGCTCATTTTTTTCGATTAAGTTTTAAGTTTTCAAGTAAAATAAATAATTGTAGTTCTGTGATAAATAAAAAATATCACCGCTGAATGTATCGCATTTTAGAGATGTTTAAATAAAATTGCATTTAAGTTGGAAAGCGTTTCACAATCAATGCCTCATGCATGATTGATCTTTCTTGTTAGTTACCTTCAATATGGAATAGCCAGTATCTGCATTATGTGCCATGTTTAGCTGTCGATACCGTAACTAGCAAATTTGATTGACGTCATTGCAGGTATCAGTTATTCAGTGCTAAAAGGCATAAAAAAATTAAAGCCGTTTTACACATGTCGGTATTCGCTATTTGAACGCCATATTTGCTTTTGGAACGTCTTCATTAGATAAGCTTTATGAGTACAAATATAAAAATTCTGGATAGTCAGAATTAAAGTCTATCTGTTCATAGCACTGTAGAGAAAATCCCGTGTTCATAAGAACGCCATATCTGCATGGTATACATTTCAAGACATAGGGAAACGAATGTCTTAAAAATATTGGTTCCAAAAATGACTGGTAGGGGAAGATATGGAGCTGCGAACAGTTCCTAGTATAAACGTAATTCAGTGAAACGGCTTCAAAGTCGTGATGCATATTATGTACGAATTGTAAGTGGTATAAGCATGCTATATATGTGGCAATAGTGATAAACACACAAATGTCAATTTAATTTATGCATGTAGAACATGTAACACATGGAACGCAGAAGGGAAGAAGGCTGTAGAAAGTCAAGTCATTGGCAGTGTTCAGTGTGTCCACCGTGTTGAAGAGGCAACAACTGGTACCGGGTGACAGCGTGTTCGACAGCTGCACAAAACTGATCTGTTGTGATATTGCGCATGTGTAAGATGATGCTGTCCTTCAAAAGTGCAAGGTTACGAAATACCCCGATAAACCATGCTTTTCAGGTAATCAGCCAAAAGTCACAAGGGTTCCAATCTGGTGAACGGGGTGGATAAAGATGGGAATGCGCGACTGATTATTCGACTTTTTTAAAATACTGTCGCAACAACAGTTGAACAGGATGGTCAATGTGGGGAGGTGAGCCATCTTGCTGGAATATGGTATGGCTGAAGCATCATCTTTGTTGAAGATGAGGAATAACGAAGTTCTGCAACATGTCCCTAGAACGATGTGCAGTAACTAAACAGGTCTATGGTCCCTGTGGATGAATTTATTCAAAAATAGGGACCAATCAGAAATGTTGATGTAAACCCTATCCAAACGGTTAGTATTTTAGAATGTAAGGGGATCTGTTGAAACTGGCGGCGATTTTCCATTGCTTAGATGCAGCTGTTCTGGGTTTTTACTGCTCCACGCAGTGTGTCTTATGACTCCACAAGATGTTCCGGGGCCAGTTAGCGTCTACATGCATGTGTGCAAGGAATGTCAAGGCAAACGGTTCACGGATATCTGTATCAGAACCTTGTAAGGCTTGGTGACGCTGGATCTTATACGGATAACTGGCTGAAGTTTTTCGCAAGCACTTCCGTAATGTTGCGTGGGGCAAATCCAATTGTTTTGATACAGTTCGAGCACTATTGATTCCTGCCTCATTGTTACTGCCACTTGCGTTGTCACATATTTGCGGCCTCGTCCTGGTCAAACTGAGAAGCTTCCAGTCTCCTAGAAGCGTTGAACTAATCTACGGACGCCACATGTTGTCAGAGGACATGTACCCAACGATTTCAAACGTCTGTACTCTCAAAGAGCGTCAGCAGCGTTTTCGCCATTTTTTTAAAACAACTTTAATAATAAAGCACGGTCAGGCAATGAGAATCCCATAGCGATCGTCGAGAATTTTCACAAAGCTTTGGACGTGTTTTTATAGCAAATTGTGTTTTAACAATTTACTTAAAGCGACGTCTTCTTCTTTTGATGATGCCGTATGGAACATTTGCAAAATGCTTACCTAAATTTCATATTCAAGGTTTATGACAGTTGATAGTCGCTTATACCACTTACAATTCGGAATTAACATGCATCACGACTGACAAGCCGTAACAGTGAATTATGTTTTTACTGGGAACTGTTTGTAGCGTCATTTCTTCTCCTATAGGTCATTTTTAGAACTATTTTTGCGTCATTCGTTTTCTATGTTCCAAAATGCAGATTTGGCATTCTCATGACCACTGTCTTTTTTCTACAGTGCTCTGAACAGAGATACTTTAATTTTAACTGCCCAGTGTTTCATTAAAGTTGTAAATACCAATTTATAGCTTATTTAACTTATTTTAATTTTGCAAAATTGACAAACATGCAATACATTCTATAACAAACATACAATATGTTTCATAATAAACATATAATACATTCATACAAAAAGGAGTCGCCAAGATTTATACAGTTGGTATTATATACATATTTTGAAGATTTTCCTAGATTTAGATAAAAGGATTTCTTCCATGGTAATTTCTGTCATCATGTGCACTGAAAATCTGGTGAGGTTTCTTTTCTGCTACCTTGAGGTCATATTAAACTAGATAATATATATATTATTATATGATATTATTATAATATTTATGTTATTATATTGTATTATTATAATATTTATTTTAATATTACCTATATAAATAAAATTGAAAATCTGTCTCTCTGTCCGTCTGTTTGTTCCATCATCACGGGAGAACGGCTGAACCGAATGTGAAAAAATTTTGTGGGTTGCCTCGAAATAGCCCCACTTAAAATTTAATCCAAGTTTCGAGTTTTTAAGACCAGAGGCTGTAGATATATTAATGAAATACGAAACGTTTCCCTTGGAGTTCTACCCTCTAACTCCTTGGTTTCTCCAAACGAAAAGGTTAGAAATCATTTGTTTAAAACGTGAAAGTGAATTAAAATTTCATCACTGAATTTGGTGGAAGATTTTTGCGCTAATTAATCACTTTCTGAAAAATGAATTGTTTGAAACCATGAATGTTTGAAAGATGAATTTAATTGGAAAATCTATCACCATGGTTTATTGTTCACATGGTTCATTGTTGACATATTTTTTGTAAATTTGCAATACAAAATGGGTCAGGAAGTTTTATTCTTCAGATATGCCTGTGAAGACAATTTTGTATAGCGAGAATAGAGAATACGTAAACTTCGTTTTAGGAGCATCACATTTAATATTTTAAAAGAATATTTTGATTAAAAGTGTCATTTAGTAAACTATAGGAATTTGCACATGTTTTTGAATTTCAAGTTTCTTTACATTATATACTCCTTACGAAGAACGGGTATGCTGCTAGTATTTAAACAAACCCATATGATTAGATTTTTTAACGTTTATTGTAATCATATAATAACTTTACTTCCCCATATCAAGATTACTTCCCCATATCAAGAAATAGCCAAATTTTCCTGAGGCTTTTAAATCATTACTGCTAATTATGAGGTATTGTACATTATTAAAATGCACTAATGACATAATTTAGTTTTATAAAGGCGTATTTATTGAAACTGAAAACATGATTTATAGTTTTATGCATTTTATAGTGACAATGATGAAATGCTAATTTCCAGTTAAGACGACAGTGATATTTATTATCAAACTGATTAACTGGGGAGAATAATTTCTTGAAACTAGAAATGTATATTTGTAAATTTATTTTTAACACATAGTAAACTGGAGGTCATGTGCATGAAAAACAGAGGAAAGATCACCTAGTAGTATACTATATGTTATTTCTTAATCTGAGCACATAGGGGCGTGATTTTAATATTAAGGGGACTCGGTACCCTTTGAACAATTTTTTTTGTTTAAGCACTTTACAATACTCTTTTTGCATATTATTAAATGATTTTATTAAGGAAAATTATTTTATCAAGAAAAAAGACAATTCTACTGATACAATTTGAAAAATTTAATTTTTTAAAAAAAATTTAAATAATTTTTAAAACCTATCTTCTCCTACAATTTCTAACTTTTTGCAACCCTTTTTTTTATAAGGTTCTTTGAAGTGTCTTCTATAACTTCAAGGATCGGATTTTTAAAAAGTTAATTAGTTCGGGAGAAAAAAAATAAAATGTTGATACATATGTAAAAATTCAACAAAAAATTGAGTTTTTTGTACATATCTATTTTTTTAAAAAAAACTTTTGATTTTATTGCAAATCCGATCCTGAGTTTCATAAAATGCACTATAATGAACATCCAGAAAAAAAATCAAGTCAATTGAGAAATATATATTTAAGTTTTAGCATTTTGAACATATTGATATACTGAAAAAACACGAACTGAGAAAAAGCACTTTAAAGGTTTTACCTTTGAAAAATTATTCCAAATCCATTTTATATTACTTTAAATGTTATTTTAAATTATTCATTATACACTTACCTTTAAAACTGTAGCTGTTTCATTGAATTTAACTATATTTATTTTATATAAGTGACCATTAGCCGAAACCTTAGTTGTCACACATTGAAAAGAAAATCGAGAAAAATATAAATAAAAATTGATTTTACCAAATTCATTATTATTTTTACACCATGAAATACAATTGACTCATTTCATTAGGATATAGCTTAACTATAAATATGATGATGTCTATATTATAAAAGAAATACAAGATTTGAAAATATATTCATATCATAAAAACACACAATATTTCGTAACCTTATGCATATCATTTCTGCATAACTACCATTATTTCTTAACTTTCTTTTAAAAATAACCTGCACTGTATGTTATACCTTCCTTTTTTTAACTAATATGTCTCTTTTTAAAATTGCTTTTTTAACCAGTTTACGTGCAAGTTGATATTTTGCACTTCGTCGTTTTTGACGAAACATTTTTTTTTTCGAAAATCGAGCGCAACACCGAGATACATGGAGCACTTTCCTAAAGGCACACCTAAGGCATTCTGTGCTTCTTTTATGCAGCGCAGTGTACCTTTATTATATTCACACAAAGCTTCCATTACACAGAGTTTTACACGTTTTTTATGTACAAATGTTTCTTTAGGACATTTTGCCCACGTCGCACTGTGCAAGCTTTCGTTTGCATTTTGAGTTCCACAGTTTATGCACGGTATTAACGAACGAAAGCAGATCGGAAAAAGTAAACAACGTTTATTTATCAATTAAAATTACGATTAAGCACTTTCATCTTCCTCCTGGTAGAAATATTTTGAACAAAAACAGGGAGTATTCAGTTGCAGATGCGATGTAAAGAGAGCGTAAACAGAGAAGTAGGCGTGGTATTTAAAGAGACACAGTTGCAGTCAAAAGCCTTTTTCATATATTTATAGTTCTCGGATCTTCACGAAACTTTGTCAGGATATACTAGGGATGTCAAGGTATATTTTAAGCAAAAAATTTGAAAATCGGTATTTTCGTCATTTTTCGCCAAATGAAGGGTACTGAGTCCCCTTAACAATAGCTAAGTAATATTAGCTAAATAAAAGTACGTGGCCAGAGGAGGAAAGTGTGCATTTTGTTACCACTTAACATGAAATACTTTATTGTAAATAAATTATGTAAAATTATTTTGACCAGCTTGGAAAATTATCTGGGACAGCTAACATTAAATTAGCCAATTTTCTATGGTTTTCTGAATTTCCGGCAACCTGAATGAATTAATGCATAGGCTCGTGTGGATAATACACATGCCAGTATCCGTTGTTGTTGAGACCCAGATCGTCTGACCTACCAGAAAGGTGCAAGGTAACTGTCTGGACAGGCCGGGAAGAGCCACCCAATTTAGACCGGAACCCAGTGAGGGAGCCAACCACAGGGACCGTACCCTCCTTTCCCTACCACCAACCTCTCGGAAAGACTTACGGACCCACATGTTTAAAGTGATCGTACTCCGCGTGAACACGGCGTCAGTTTTGGTAGCGAAGGGAATCGAACCCGAGCCTACCGAGTGCAATTCCTGCGCTCTAATCACTGGGCTACCGCGCCCCTACATACCAGTATCCGTGTATCGGTTTTGAAGTGTATAGTTTTCCTTAGCGCGGAATAACAAATAACTTCATAACAAGAAGGGTACGTTACGTAATATTGCAAATCTTTATGGAGACCTATAATTTCTGTCACACTATGCAACAGGTAAACAAATTTTGTGAAGATTAGGCTCAGGCTGCACTATTCTGTAATAATATTTTATTTATGGAACCAGCTTAAAGGGTCAAACTAGAATACCGATCCCATTGCCGATATCAGCAACACAGCTCTACATCCTTTGGGTTAATAGAACGGATTAGGTTATAAATAAAAACATATTATAAAACAATATTTTTTAGGTAAACTGTCTTAGTAAACTGCTCTAAAATGTAAAAAAACACTTTTAGGTACATTGCTGGTCATAATCCTACTAAAAAAATATGATTAGGGCAGCGCATGACTTTCCTTATATAATGGAATGAATTTAATCCTTTTACAGTAAAAGAAACAGATTATTTTTATCGTTGTTATTTATATTATTTCCAAGATATTGAATTTTCGTCAATGAGTCGTCATTTTCCATGTCGTCATCATCAATGAGTCATCATTGATTTAGCATCATTTTTATCCATTTGGCGAGTTTTCCGTTAATTTAACAACATTTAAAAATGTCGCCTAATTGGCGACATTCCACCAAATTCGTCTCCAAAATCTCGCCAAGCGTTATGAACGAAGAAACAAGTTATTCTTACAGCAGATAACTGACCATTGGCGTTCAAATACAAAAGTATTACTCAAAGTATTTTTTATCATGAATGGAACGAGCTAGATCCACGAGAATGATGTCACCAAATTTATCGCATCGTATTACATATGAAAAGTGAACATGTTTCTCAATAGGAAATATATTTTTTTTTATTTTATATGACTTTTTGATAATTTTTTTGAAAAATGGGCAATATCTCGAGAATGGTTCATGTTAGCGTTCTAAAATGTATGTCAATCGTTTTCTAATGAAAAATTACTCAAGAAATGTCTATTTGCATAACTTTATTAGCGGTTTTGATTTTTTCACGATTTTTTCAAAATTTAACTCGAAAATTTAAGGGGGTTCTGAACATTCGATTGCGTATAAAAACAATAGGCTTCCAGTGTTTACGGATTGTGATTTTGTACCAAATTTCGTTCGAATCGGTCCATTCGTTCGTCAGTTATCGTCTCCACAGACTCACTGACACACACACACACACACACATACATTCACACACACACACACACACACACACACACATACATTCACACACACACACACACACACACACACATACATTCACACACACACACACACACACACACACACACACAGACATCGCTTCAAAAATGTTTGATTCGTGATCAGGGATGCTTGAAACGTGCTCTCCAGTCGAAAACTCGAATTCGAATTTTCGACCCATCACAATATTTTCCTTATACATTATGCATATAAGGAAAGTAATAAATCCATTGCGACTCCATAAAATAATTGTGTTTGAATATTAACAGAATTTTAAGGAACAGTAGAAGTGAAAACACAGAAATGACAAGAATGATTACATTCAATTCATTTAAATTTTTCTTTGACAATTATGATTTAACAATCCGTAATTCCTATATATGTCATTTTTATGTTATCACTTTTACTGTTCCTTAAAATTTTGTTAACGCCCAAATAAGTATCTTTTATGGGCGCCTCACGGTTTTATTTTTAGTCGCATATGGCCAAGAATGTTTCGATAGCTAAAATTTATTTTTTACTTTTTAGTGTATTTTACTAAAACTGTGTATCTTCAAAATATTTTTATAATATTTTATTTTATACTAGTAGTTTTCTGTGAATTTGTGATCAATTTTTCACCATATATCCATTCAAACCTTTTTAAATTTTTTCATTGATTTATCATGACCAATGGCTGCCAGTCTGAATGTTTGTTTTAAATTCTTTGGCATTTTTAACCTACGTCCCAAAGATGGTGCACAGCTTAGTCTAGCGGAACTTAATATATATATATATATATATATTAAGTCTTGAAGTCTTGAAATTTTGCAAATTCTTGAAAAATATTACCAGCATTTTCTTTTCTCTTTTCTTAGCAAAATGACCCGCGAAACTCATTATTGCAAGGTAGTTTAAAGGAGTTCAATATGCGGCCTTATTTCTAATGGATATATATATATATATATATATTTATATATATATATATATATATATATATATATATATATATATATATATATATATATATATATATATATATATATATATATATATATATATATAGTTTTTCTCGATTATAACGCCTTTCGTGGGAGCAAAAATCAAAAATCGTAGGTCAAATGTATATATATTTTTCTGGAGAATCTAAATCTGCAATAAAAAAGGGTTTACCATTGAAGATTTCAAAGTTGGTCAATTTTGGTATCATTGCATAGCTTTTCTAAAAATATTGAATTCCGAAGTGTATTTTTCGAGATATTGCGCCGTTCCGAAACTTCCTTGGGAAAATATATATATATATATATATATATATATATATATATATATATATATATATACATATAATGTATATATATATGTATATATATATATATATACATATAATATATATATATATATAATGTATATATATATATATATATATATATATATGTAGAAAAGAGAACATTTTAAAACTACCTCACAATAATAGGTTTTTTATGGGCAATTCTGGGTATGACTCCAGCGGGGAAATCCGAATTCGGGGAGGGGATCCACCCAAATTTGAAGAAATATTGAATTGTTATTACAAATACATATGTGTGCAAAAATTTCAAAAAAATCGGCTGAGTAGAAGCGGATCAAAATTGATTTTAAGATTTGACTCAAACAAGCAATCAGAGAAACCAGTTTAGATAAAACAATCTAAAGAGCAGCCGTGCCCTAATTTCTCTTTTCTTAACTGTGGCACTAAGTTAGTATACCACAGTTAGTTTTGTGTCACATCAAGTTTCATTGATTTCATTTGAGGTATCGACTATTTCGGGCAAAAGAGAGCTTTGAAGCACGAAACAGACGCACAGATTCTGGAATCCGCAATGGAAGTGTGGGATCAGCTTTGTAAACTCTCTCTTTAAGCGAGTTTTGTGAGTATGAATGAATGTATGTTATATGTGAAAATATTGCATAACTATCAAGATTAGACAATTAAATTTTAGTCTTAAATCAGAGCAGAATCTGTTTTAGGCACAAATAAAAATTCTGTTAACGCCGTAATTCGCAGTTCATCTTTGCTACTTCTTTCTCATAACTATTTTATTTTCACACCAAGATTGGCAAGTTTTAAAGGTTTCAAATAAAAATGCAAAACAATCTGAATAAAACCCGGCAAATCTCTGTTTAAAACCATTTATCTTTCTTTCTTCCGCGACTACAAAAATAAATTTTAAGCCAAATAAGCTGAAAAAGGCGTTTTGAAAAATGGCATTTTAAAGTTACTTGGCCTACTGCCAGTAACTGATTCGGAATTGAAATATGCATTTGTCTTAGTTTAAACAATAACAATGTCTCAGATATTTCATGTTTATACAATTCTGTTAAGATGGAATGCAATGTAAGATGCCAGATTCGTCTGTGGATTAATTAAACCGATTTAACGATAAATATAGAACTTTTAAAACAGATAAGTATAAATGAAAATGAAAATCAAATTATAGTTATGTTTTGAAGGCTTTGTTTCTGATCCTTTCTGAAATCAATGATGTAATTTTGTGAAAATAAAAAGTATAAACGAATAGTAATTTGCAGTTTGGGCATTATAGATGTGGCATCATTTTGTGTTGAATTAAATACACTTTAATCTACTATATTTAGTTATATATATAAGAGACCGACCACACGTGTTGTTCATATTAAAAATATCAGACTTATTTGTTTTGTTTACAAGCTTTTAAAGCGGTACAAAGTACTCACTATCTGTCTATAGTTAGCTAGCAATTTTAGTTTCTGCCCCGATTTCATCCGAATTTTCCGACTACAGACTTCATGTCAAAAAACATCAAAAGATTTTACTAATTTGCTTTGCGGTATATAAGTAAAGTTTATGCAACATATTTGACGAAATTTTATATTAAATTAATCTATAAGCTATTAAGTTTACTAATTTGCTTTGCTGTACATAAATCAAGTTTATGCAACATATTTAACGAAATTTTATATTAAAGTTGATCTATAAGCTTGCTTGGCGCAGATAAATAGTGTTTGAACACGTACTTGTTTGTATACGTACATTTCCATCTATTCTGTTCAAACCTCATCAATTATAAAATATCTTTAGAATCACTTCATCAATCCTCAAGTTCATTTAACATCATATTTTATTTTAAGACAAAGCAAAGTATCTTATGTTTGTGCACCAGTATTTCACGAAGTAGTAAATAAACATATTGAACTTAATAATTCGTGATATTATAAATGCTACGTTACTTATTTTAAAACGCTTTCCCACTCTTTTTAAAACCCAGGTTACAGTACTAAAATATCGAAATTGTAACAACTACATTTAAAAAAATAAGCGCTGGATCTAAAATAGAATTATATACACTTGAAGGGCTTTCAAAAAGCTACAATTTCTTGTTTATTTTACATAGATTCACTTTTATGTAATTTTTGAGATATAAGTTGTGGGAACCAAATGTAGTGCGCATTTAGAAAAAGAACTTAAACTTTTAGATCAATTATTATTAACATAATATCTTAACATGGCTGTAACATCGTACATAGTGGACTCGTTACTAATTTGTACATTGCATTGTGTGCCGCTATAATCCGCGAATTATTTAACTTTAGCGCGAGTTCTGTAAAAGAATAATTAATATAACACTAAATTGATTGCACCATTTTAACTTTAACAATAAATTATTTATTAACAACATAAAATACTTAATTACTTATTTCCAACAATTCGTCTTCTTATTAATTATTTCGGCGGAGGGAGACAATGTGAGACCACTTAAATTGCCTAAAATGTGTTTAGACCTGTAGTTTTAATGAGCACATACCTTCAAGGCTGTATTGGCTTGGTCACTGCCACGTACTTCGCCGATCATCTTAATGGAATTAACTCGAAGTATTATTGACCGACACGTAATATCGACGATCATTGTACTGCTGCCGTGAACACTCGCACTTATTTCATTCTCTTAGTCTGTTCTCTACACATATCTAGTCTTTGTGTAAGTCTCGAGCTCCTTAATGTCGAAATCGTAATCTGCTAAGTCTGTATTAACCAAGTCATCGTGCTGTATTGCTTTCTCGCTATACCTTAAGTGTCGTGCTGTACGACAGTTTCTTACCAAGGCATCCGTATTAATCTATTTTTATCGTCGTTCTTATGTCACAGGTTGTGGATCATTTGCCTGAGGGCTGTCACTCCTCCTTTGCTTTGATTGGCAGTCTTCACAGCGACGCCACAAGCATCTTTTCCATTGGTTAACCTTTTCATCCAATGTCGTTACTTCACATTTTCTTAAGAGTTCGTTCAACCCCCTCTGTCTTGACCCCCCTAAATTTATGGTTTTATCTGACCTTTGGGTTCACGTGCTGTAAACCTTGGCGTCATTCAGACTGGAGGTATTATCCGATGTTTCAGACCAATAAATAATATACATAAAACTGTCTCACCATAACAAGTGTGAGATCTATTTCTGGTCTCACATAAGCATTACAATCTTGAAAAAGGGGATATTTTCAATCTACTTCAAGTTGACAAGACTATTATTAAAGAATATAAGAGATTTGAAATATATAGAGAGATCTAGAAACTAGATTTCCTAATACATATTGTTATCGCTCACTATTTATATCCACGATTTGTAGTTTCGAAGGCATTTCAAGTAAAAGTAAAAAAGAAAAATAAAACCTCTCTCGGACAGATACTTTACGTTTTTTTTAGAAAAAAAGTTTAAAATATTAAAATAATTTTTATAATTGATAAATTTAACCATGTTTCCGTCTAATCACATTTTTACTTTCCCTGCAATACATGGTAATGTATAGGGAAAGTATTGGAATCATGTCGAAAATCGCAACTCGAGTTTTCGACGTATCTACACGTTTCAAGACCTCTAGAATACGAAAAAACCATTTTCAGCGTGGCGTCTGTGTGTGTGTCTGTCTGTGCAGATTTTGTATCCACTATAACTAAAAAACTAATGACCCGAATTTCACAAAATTTGGTACGTAAGTTGTTGTTGTTGAAACCCAGACCGTCCGACCTACCAGAAAGGTGTAAGGTAACACGTAAGTCTCTTGTGGGCGAGTCTGATGCTGATTAGTTTTGGGTATGATTTGGGATAAAAGAACCCGCATATTTTTGCGAAATGCCCCGCAAAAGCTTGTATCCACTCTAACTAAAAACTAATGGACCGAATTTCACAAAATTCGGTAGATGAGTTATTTGTGGGTCACCCTGGTACTGATTAGATTTTGGTATGATTCGGAATAAAATAACCTGCATTTTTTTGCAAAATGGCCCGCAAAAATCGTCCAAATCTAAACTAAAGAACTACGTATGCTCAAATGTATTCATTAAATGCTTGTTTAATACGTAATTTTAAGCGAAGAAAAGAATAAGACTAACCCCATTACATTAGAACTAGCCGTTCTCGAGATATTTTAGTTTTTCGTATTTTCTCTACCCACCTTTGAAAATAAGTCCGGTTACCGAATGAGAACGAAAATTGAATTAAAGGTGAAATAAATTTAATTAAAATAAAGATAACGTGGATATAAGTCTGCAGGGAAAGTCATGTGCTGCCCACATCAGATTTTTATATATTAGGCTCGGAGATATCAGTGTTCAATCTGTTTATATTGTCGATTTCCACCACAGATACTCCAAACATATATGTTATTTACATCAATATGAGAAACAGCTTCTCTTATGCGAGACAGAGATTTGCAATTCAGTATACGGTTCCATTGTTCGATAAAAGCTCCAGTACAAGTATTTTTTTAAATGCTCAATACTGGGGTTGGTGCACAACACCAAAGCGGCTGAAAGATATACTGCGTAGTGAGATAGAGATGTTAAATTTGGTATAAGGGTAGACAGTTCAAAAAGAAGAAATTATATAATTTCAGTTTTACATAATTTGCTACTTAGGGGTGAGGCACACCAAAAGTTTGATTGAAGGGATTACCCATACAAAATCTTTCGAAATGTGAAATGAGAGATGGAATTAAAATTCGATGCACGGGTAAATCGTTCGAAAAACTCCCTGGGGAAAATTATTTTCTTTTAAATGTTCATTTAAGGGAATGCTTGCTCTACACGAAAACGTTCGAAATCTGAAATGATAGCAAAACATATTTTGCTACTTTACGGTCAGATAGCGACATCAAAATGAATGTAGGTATAGATAGGAAGGAAGCGTACAGTTTCAGTTTTCCAATATTTGCTATTTTTGGGGTGCCGCACACCAATATGATCGATAAATAAGAAAACAATTGTCAATAAATAAGAAAACAATTGAGGCAGAAACTTGAAGTTAGATAAAAGGGAGAGAGTTTGATGAAGTTGACGATGCGTTCTAATATTTTAACAAAACATTATCACAATTATATCACATTGCATATAACTGTTAGAGATATGTTTATTGTGACAGCATGGACTTTTAACGGGTGTTTGGCTAGTTTATACTAATTGCCAAATTCCGTCTGTATGTTGGTTCTTCTGTATACGCCTTTTCAGGCACTTGCCGATTAGATAGAGACTTACAATAAGATACACGGGCCAATCATTTGATGAAATCCGCTGGAAAAAGACGAATATTTGTAAAATGATGCGGGTTGTTTCACCACAAAACGTCCTAATTACGAAATGATTGAAAAATATTGTTTTTGTTTTACTGATGACCTCCCGTTCTGCAGATTCAGGACCAGTGACGCAGGAAGCAGGAAAGAACGAAGAAAGACACAAGACGAGAGAACAAAGTTTATTACAAGAACGCATCACTGATAAAGGTTGGATGGGGGGGGGGGGGGGTGCAGCTTCACATTTTGACGAGGACCCAGAAGGCGGAAGACTGACTTTATCCTCAAGAAACATCCTGGGTTATCAACCAACATTATTCGGGATTCGAACATCCATGCCTTATTCGGGATTCGAGCCCTGAAGACAGCAGCCGAAAACGCTATCCACTTCACCGCCTGGGCGTCTTGAAAAATATACTTGATATAGAGTCTTTCATACATAAAATGGCAACACACCCGAAAATTATATACCGATATTTATAGACTTTAAGTTTGGTGTAAGGAGAGAGTGTTTAAAAGGAAGAAATTGTGCAATTTCAACTTTCCCACATTTACTACTTTAGTCGTGCCACACACCAAAATGTTCGAACTGTTGAATAAGGTGAAAACGCCTTCGTTTCAGTGAGATAGAGACTTGTAATTTGGTATCCGGGTCAATTGTTCGATAAAACTCAGGCAAAAAATCGTTCTAAAAAATGTTCATTAGAAGGGGTGCTTCACACCAAAACATTTGGGAGCGGTAACCCAGTGGTTAGCTAGCGGGAATTGCACTCGGTAGGCACGGGTTCGATACCCTCCGCTGACAAAACTGCCGCCGTATTCACGCAGAGTACGATCACGTTAAACATGTGGGTCCGTAAGTCCTTCCGAGAGGTTGGTGGTAGGGGAAGCAGGGTACGGTCCCTGTGGATGCCTTCCCCACTGGGTTCCGGTCTAAATTGGGTGGCTCTTCCTGGTCGTCCAAACAGTTACCTTACATCTTTCTGGTAGGTCGGACGGTCTGGGCCTCAACAACAACACCTAAACGTTTGAAATGCTAAATAATAGAGAAATATACTTAGCTATGATGTAGAGACATTGTATTTGATGAATGTACAATTTTAGAAAGAAATGCAGAATTTTAGTTTTGGCATATTTGCTGGTTCAGGAGTGACCAAATACATGACAAACTCCTTTTAAGTGAGATAGGGTTTTGCAATTTGGTATACGTGTGAAGCGTTTGATAAAACTTTCGAGAAAAATCGAATTTTTCAAAAAATTTTTTTATAAGGAATATAACAGAAATATAGAGTTCGAAATGATAGATACTTATCGATAAGATAAAGATTAGTTTAAATGGAAGGAAGTGTGCAATTTCTTTTTTAATTATTTTTTATTTTGGGTGTACCGCATACCAAAATGTTCAAAATGTTAAATTAAGAACAATCGCCTTTGTTCGAACGATAGAGCAGGCAATTTGGTTTACGGTTCAATTGTTCGACAAAACTCTCGAAACAATTCAAATATTTCAAAAATGTTCTTAGAGCGGGGAAGAAGAGTTCTTAGAGCGATGTAAAGATGTTCAGAGAGCAAGCAAAAATGTTCTTAGAGCGGCTTATGCTCAACACCAAACGTTCCAAAAGTGAAGTGACAGAAATACATACTTCGCGGTGAGATAGAAACTTGACATTTGGTGCAAAGGTGGATCGTCCAATGGAAAGAAGATGAGCGGTTTCTGTTGTCCAATATGTGTTACTTTAGAGATGCCACACACCAAGATTTTGCATTTGCAGAATAAATGAGACAGACCTTCTTTCAAGCGAGATAGAAACTTAATTCACGGGTTCAAACTTCATTCTATAAAACCTACGGGAAAATTCGAAATTTTCAGAAATGTTCTGTAAAGGTTGATCCAGAGCAAGACGTTTGAAATGTGAAATAATATACTTTGTGAAGAGATATAGAGTTTAAATTTGGTGTCATAATAGATTGTTCGAAAAAAGAAGAAAAACGTACAAGTTTAGTTTTTCGTTATATGTGCCATACAATATTCAAATGTTTCAAAAATGTTCAAAAACTCGCCTTATTTGGCGACGTTTTCTGGAGCGAATTCCCGAAAATTGTTTAATGAATAACGCCGAGTGATGTTATAGCCGTGCAGGAGTGCCTAGCCCGAAGGCTTTTACCTCCGATCTGTGGATACCATGTGTATATTTTGCCATCATATGAGCTTAAGAGATCTGAATATACCTTTGACATGGACAGCCTTGTCCATACCTTCCTTAATGGAAGGGCAAAAGTGAAAACTTACATGCAGCAGTGCTGTACAGTTTCCATTTTCCAATATTTGCTACATTAAGGGTGTAGCACATAAAATGTTCGAATTGCAGGACAAAGTAGAAACACATTCTTTTAAGTGTGATAGAGACATAAAATTTGGCGCACGGGCTAACAATTCTCCAAGATACACTAGAAAATTAATTCCTCCAAATTTAAATCTGAAAAGAGAGGATGCTCCACATAAAAACATTTGAAATATGGACTGTTTGGAAAAAGCACTTAGATCTGAGAAACTTACTTGACTTTGCTGATTTTAGAAAATAGAAAAAAATTGTTATATTTGGTATTTTTAAAAGTGACACACTCTTGGAGATTTCAACGCCTGGGCCCTGTTGTTGGGTTGCTTCTGGGTTTCCCCGCCCTTTTGTCTTTTTGTTTTTTTTTGCCTTGTGTGTGAGTCTCCTGTTACATCTGCAAACCCTTTTATCACTTATGATACACTTGTATATACTTGTAATTTCTGCTATATACCATTGATTATCAACTTGTTGACTACATCTGTATTAACCATAAATATACTCAAATCTATATATATATCGATGGAAAGGTAATTATCCATATCTCATCTTACCATCGCCATTTTCTCTTACTCATTTTGTAATATTTTTACCATCATTACTTGTTCACTGAATTTTACGATGCAGCGTCGAACTTCATTTTTGTGAATGAATTTGCAACTGAACTATATATACAAGTATGTGTTGTTTTGTATTTATTTGATGAAATCTGTCAATACTGCTTCGATCTTCCATTACAGTGAACGTGAATGCCTCATTGATCATCCATTTGATCAATATATTTGGATCAAGATATACAGACATATGTTGCTTTGTATATCGAATTTACGTCCTTTACAGATGTGATCTTCGGGAAGTTCCTTGGATGTACGATTGACTTTTGCTTTCTATTCGGAACACACTTATCTCAACTATCATAAGTTCAATTCAAAATAATATAACAGTACCTCTTCACACTTCATGTGCGATTGAGTTTCATTGAACACGTTTCAGGGTGCAGAAACTTGGTGTTTCAATCGCCTAAAGTATGATAAGTACTTAATTCTTCATTAATGATGTATTTCACTCAACTCAACTGGCGTGCATTCAACTTATATTCATCTGGAGTGTGTTCAACCCATTCTTTCATTTGCAACTCCAATCTTCAAAAGATTCGAACTTCCTTAAATCATTTAAAGAGTATTTCATTCGATAGATATGTGTTCTATCACAACTATTACACGCATAAACTCCTTTAACTGCTTATATGCACGATGCTTTGAACGCTTTTAAGATCATTCTACACCTATTCGACCATGTTCAGCTTATTAAAATCATACTTTGTTTATGTGTTTCCTGGACAGAGGAACTCTGACTTTCAATAAGAGTTTTGTTTCACAAAGTCAATTAAACTTTACCTCTTAGTCTATGTTGAAATCTCCGTTGCCTCTTCCATAATCTTTATCTGAAGAGAAATTGGTTCTTTCCCATTGCATGGGTTATTTGAATTGATAAATCGTTAATTGTGAATAATATTAGATGTAAGCATAGCATGTGTTATCTGAATTGATATATCGTTAAATGTGAATAATGTAATATATATCTAAATCTAAATAGTGATATTTTAGGAAATCAATTGTAATATATTGTATTATATATTATTTTAATAATTGTAATATATTGTATTATATATTGTTTTAATAATTGTAATATATTGTATTATATATTGTTTTAATAATTGTAATATATTGTATTATATGTATATTGTTTTAATATCTGGCCTCTTTTATGCCTCGGAGCTCACACACATTTTGTACTTGGTGTATTTCTTTTTGTCTGTACTTAATGCTTTTTTTTGTGTGTGTGTCGTTCTCGTTGCTGTTCTTTGTTTTTCTCCTTTGGTTCTCCTCCTGTTGTCTTCTTTTCTTCCTTTTCTTCTTTCCGATTTTGAATTGTAATTTTGATGGAACCTCTTGCTTCCTACAAACTATCTGCAGAAAATTGAAAATGGTACTGGATTTCAGATCTTTCACTCGGTCTTCTTTGTTTTCGTTTTTCTTCCCCCGCTTAAATTAAAAAAAAAGAAAAAGATTAAGGATTAAAAATTAATTAAATTATCTTTTTTTTTCCTGTCACCCTTCTTTCTTTGCTGCTTTTCGTTCCTTCTTTTCCCCCCTTTCTCTCTCCTCTTTTCTTTGTTTTTTCGCTCTCTTTCCCCCCTCTGTCCTGTTTCTTCCCTTCTTTCTTTCCTTTCCCTTTTTGTTTTCATCCCCTTTTTACTTCGCTTTAAAAAAACAAGAAAGATCAATCATGCATAAGCATTGATTATGAAACACTTTCCAACTGAAATGTAATTTCATTTAAAAATTTCTAAAATGTGATTCATTCAGTGGTAATATCTTTTACATTATCACAGTACTACAGTAATTTATTATACTTAAATATTTAAAACTGTATCGAAATATAAATCATCTGATTCTTTATGCAAAATCAATGAATATTTCCTTCATATAACTTGTATTCCAGACTCCAGAGCTAAATAATTTTGTGTGAAAAAAATTCAGCAATTCTTATGTAATTCATCTATTATGCATCTATTATGGGGAGACCTCTTAAGTGAGTTAAGCCCCCATATCTTAGTATGGCAATAAGTATATAAAGTAGATTAAATTTCGCTATTCCAAATGAGTCCTTAAACAGACAGAGATTAGTTTAAAACTAATCTCGGGATTTTGGTAAAGTTACTATTAATCTATACTTATTACCACACCGTAGCAGAGTTAAATCACTCAGAAGAGTGCTTGCCAAATAATTATTTGGCTTCGTGAGAAGACAATTTAATTATAAATTAGGCCGTTATATAATAAAGACAATTTTTATGCATTTTAAACACAATTTATTATGATTAAATTTACTTCTTGATTAAATAGAATTTTCATTGTAATGAGTTTGATATTCATATTTATCTTATTATTATTATGACAATCTGATAACGCTTAATTAAATTTGATGACACTAATTCAATTCATTCACAGTTTGTTAATTATTAATTTCGTCATTATAATTTTTAAGAGTAGCTCAATTAACATAAAACATAATTCTTACTCAATACTATAAATACATAATTTTGTGAGTTTTTCTCTTTACAATTCCTGGATCAGAATTTATCGTAATGATATTTTAAATTTCCTCAAATAGTTTAAAATATATATATATATATACATAAAGGCAACTCACCAACAAAATGGACTTGATGTGCATATGGTCCGCGGTATCTGTTAACACTTTAATTGCATATTCTTAATCAGTCACGAATTGTGTCTCTATATAATGTTCATAGGGTACATCTCCGATTCTGGCATCACTTCCGTCAATCTATTGGTTTAATAATCCACCTGGGTGTCCACATATGCATTTACTTGTATCCACCATTGATTGTTCCACGGGATATCTTCCACGTCACTTTTGCAGATGGCACTTGTAAATAGAGGCGTTAATTTTGCAAATATTTTATGGTTGAAATTTGAGCATAAATCTCGCATATTTTGTTGCAAGTGCTAATCACAGCTTCCTTTACACGCTACTTATAGTTCATGAAATACGAATATTGTCATCTATTTTGCGTCGTAAACACTGCTGCATCTATTTACTCAAGGTATGCCCCTAGGCATATAAGAAATTATTCAAGTCATCTCTCTGCTGGATTATATATATATATATCGTAACGCTGAGTTCCAATTCTTGAGGTAAACTTCATCGGCGATATTCTACGTTCTAAGAACACTTCTGCTCACTCTGAAAGTTTTATGACCGAAGTTTCCGGTACACACATTCTCGAAGTAAAATACACTCTCAGTAAGTTCGTGCAATCATTTTGGAAAGGGTAAGGACCGAAGTCCCCCCTCCCCCGTACCAGTCGTAATTTTCCTCAAAATCTGCTTCTTTCAAATTCTGTCTCAAAATCTGTGTTCACAGTTTTTATAAACAATTTTGCGGACCAATAAAATGAGTGCTCAGGTTCTAACTGGCCGCTTCTGTACCACTCCGCTAATCCTTTTTCTCGCTCTCCTCCTATGACCTTCAAGTGGGTAGCAACAGTTGTAAACATATTTCTGTCTGTTTCAGCGCCACGGGCGTTTCTTTCGTCTGGCCGGTTAATATTGTCTCGGGCACACTTTGACATTACTTTCATCCTCCCATGTCATCTGCATGTCATTTTTGACATTTGCCTCTCGTCCTTCCCTTCTCTGGGGATCGAATTTATTTTCTAGATTGACACTTATCCAGTCCAGCTTTTCTCACTGTATATTTTGTATTGTACTTCCTTTCCATTATTTAAAGGATTAATCCAAGGATTAATTCATGGAGGTCCTCTCTTTCCGTGAGAAACTATTTTTGAGTCTGATTCACATGACTTTGTGTTTGCCCTTGGGCCAGTTGTTGAATTCTGCTTATTCCCTCTGCCTTTTATATCATATCTTAATTTCATAAAATGCAAATAAGAATTCAAAATTCACTAAATATGTCTAGTGTGTGTAATACACTACGACAATTTCCTTCATATAACTTGTATTCCAGACTCCAGAGCTAAATAATTTTGTGTGAAAAAAATTCAGCAATTCTTATGTAATTCATCTTACAATCGCTTGAGATATTTGCATTCTGCATATGTTAAAATTAGGCTTCCTTGAAGAAATAATAAAAGTTTAGGGATCATTTAAAATCACAACTATTGTAATTGCATAGGCACGGAATTTAGATACACAGATAATATATATGTGTATGTGTATGTGTATGTACTCAAAGTATTGGAATCGTGCCGAAGATCGGAACTCGAATTTGCAAAGGATCTACACGTTTTGGGACTTCTAGAACACGAAAAAACTACTTTTAGGAAGACGTCTGTGTGTGTAAGGGTGTATCTGTGTATGTTTCTGTGTGTCTGTGTGGATATTACATCCACTCTAATTGAAAAACTAATGGACCGAATTTCATACAATTTGGTAGGTATGTTTTTTGTGGGAAATCCTGATGTTCATTAGATTATAGTACGATTCGTAATAAAAGAATCTGCCTTCTTTGCGAAATGGCCGCAGAAATTGCCTTTATCCACTCTAGCTAAAAACTAATGAACCAAATTTAACAAAATTTGGAGTATAATATTTCAATAACCTACAAGTGATTTATATACCAAATTTAACAAAATTTTGTATATAAGTCATTTGTAGGTTATTCTACTACGATTCGGGAAAAAGGAACGGGCTATTTTTGCGAAATGGTCCGCAAAAATCGTTATATATAAAAATAAAAGACTACGTGTGCTCAATTATATCAATTAAATTCCTATTTTATATGTGATTTTTGACAACAAAAAGAATAAGACTAACCCCATTACTCTAGGACTAGCCGTTCTTGAGATATTCTAGTTTTTTCGCGTTTTCGCTACGCCACCTTTGACAATAAGTCCAGCTATCAAATGAGAACCAAATTTAAGTTTAACGTGTAAATTCAATGTCATTTAAAATACTTATGTTGTGCAGATAAACTCAAATTATCATTGAATAAATAAAGAGAACGAATATGAGTCTGCAGAGAAAGACATGTGCTGTCCACATCAGAATTTTTAACAATATTACACCAATGATTTATAGAAGTGAACGGGAATTATTTTCGTGAACGGGGATTATTTTCAGGCCATTTCGAAAAAAATGTATGATCTATATTTAAAGATCCATCAAATTTTTGTCGAATAAAATGTTCAACAAATTTAAGCTGTGTACCAAATTTTAACTGTCTAGGACGTAGGAAAGTGCATTTAAAATGCCATCAATTAAATTTATCAAGAAGAGTTATATAAAATTTAAAAAAAATGAAAAATTGTTATCTACCAAATTTATTTTAAAATATGAAGCCACTCCCATATGCAAAACGTTTAAACAAATGGAGAGATATTTATTATATAATATCTCTCTCTTTTCTTTCTGGAAGATATCCCAAAGTCAGAATTTAATTGAATTTGTTTTTTTCCCTATATTAAATAATTTTTTTAATTAAAAAACTACTTAACATATTTTACTGAATTTTTTTTTATATATTCTATGGGATAATGTGAATATTTCCTAAAAATTTCGAAGCAATTCCTGAATTTGAAATTTACTTAAAAAATGTTTGAAAAATTAGGTCCCATAGGGTTCAATGTATTTCATTTTTTCATCTACCAAATTTATTTTAAAATATGAAGCCACTCCCATATGCAAAACGTTTAAACAAATGGAGAGATATTTATTATATAATATCTCTCTCTTTTCTTTCTGGAAGATATCTCAAAGTCAGAATTTAATTGAATTTGTTTTTTTCCCTATATTAAATAATTTTTTTAATTAAAAAACTACTTAACATATTTTACTGAATTTTTTTTTATATATTCTATGGGATAATGTGAATATTTCCTAAAAATTTCGAAGCAATTCGTGAATTTGAAATTTACTTAAAAAATGTTTGAAAAATTAGGTCCCATAGGGTTCAATGTATTTCATTTTTTCAACCCGGGTTCAATAAAAAACTAATTGGGTGATATTATTTATTTATATTCCCATAGGTCCTACAGACCGTCTGAACAACATACTAAAATTTCATTTTGATAAACTCATTTTTACGGCAGTTATCGTGCTAACGGACAGACAGACAGACAGACAGACAGAATGAACAAAGTCATAAACACTTTTCAACTTTGTTGTAAAGTGTTAAAAAGGGAAATAAGGAAATCATCTTTAAAGATATTTTCTAGATCTACCCACTGTCATTGTTGATCTTTTTAACACTTTACAACAAAGTTGAAAAGTGTTTATGACTTTGTTCATTCTGTCTGTCTGTCTGTCTGTCTGTCTGTCTGTCTGTCCGTTAGCACGATAACTGCCGTAAAAATGAGTTTATCAAAATGAAATTTTAGTATGTTGTTCAGACGGTCTGTAGGACCTATGGGAATATAAATAAATAATATCACCCAATTAGTTTTTTATTGAACCCGGGTTGAAAAAATGAAATACATTGAACCCTATGGGACCTAATTTTTCAAACATTTTTTAAGTAAATTTAAAATTCACGAATTGCTTCGAAATTTTTAGGAAATATTCACATTATCCCATAGAATATATAAGAAAAAATTCAGTAAAATATGTTAAGTAGTTTTTTAATTAAAAAATTATTTAATATAGGGAAAAAAACAAATTCAATTAAATTCTGACTTTGGGATATCTTCCAGAAAGAAAAGAGAGAGAGATATTATATAATAAATATCTCTCCCTTTGTTTAAACGTATTGCATATGGGAGTGGCTTCATATTTTAAAATAAATTTGGTAGATAACAATTTTTCATTTTTTTTAAATTTTATATAACTCTTCTTGATAAATTTAATTTATGGCATTTTAAATGCACTTTCCCACGTCCTAGAGAGTTAAAATTTGGTACACAGCTTAAATTTGTTGAACATTTTATTCGACAAAAATTTGATGGATCTTTAAATATAGATCATACATTTTTTTCGAAATGGCCTGAAAATAATCCCCGTTAACTTCTATAAATCATTGGTGTAATATTGTTAAAAATTCTGATGTGGACAGCACATGTCTTTCTCTGCAGACTCATATTCGTTCTCTTTATTTATTTAATGATAATTTGAGTTTATCTGCACAACATAAGTATTTTAAATGACATTGAATTTACACGTTAAACTTAAATTTGGTTCTCATTTGATAGCTGGACTTATTGTCAAAGGTGGCGTAGCGAAAACGCGAAAAAACTAGAATATCTCAAGAACGGCTAGTCCTAGAGTAATGGGGTTAGTCTTATTCTTTTTGTTGTCAAAAATCACATATAAAATAGGAATTTAATTGATGTAATTGAGCACACGTAGTCTTTTATTTTTATATATAACGATTTTTGCTGGCCTTTTCGCAAAAATAGCCCGTTCCTTTTTCCCGAATCGTAGTAGAATAACCTACAAATGATTTATATACAAAATTTTGTTAAATTTGGTATATAAATCACTTGTAGGTTATTGAAATATTATACTCCAAATTTTGTTAAATTTGGTTCATTAGTTTTTAGCTAGAGTGGATAAAGGCAATTTCTGCGGCCATTTCGCAAAGAAGGCAGATTCTTTTATTACGAATCGTACTATAATCTAATGAACATCAGGATTTCCCACAAAAAACATACCTACCAAATTGTATGAAATTCGGTCCATTAGTTTTTCAATTAGAGTGGATGTAATATCCACACAGACACACAGAAACATACACAGATACACCCTTACACACACAGACGTCTTCCTAAAAGTAGTTTTTTCGTGTTCTAGAAGTCCCAAAACGTGTAGATCCTTTGAAAATTCGAGTTCCGATCTTCGGCACGATTCCAATACTTTGAGTATATACACATACACATATATATTATCTGTGTATCTAAATTCCGTGCCTATGCAATTACAATAGTTGTGATTTTAAATGATCCCTAAACTTTTATTATTTCTTCAAGGAAGCCTAATTTTAACATATGCAGAATGCAAATATCTCAAGCGATTGTAAGATGAATTACATAAGAATTGCTGAATTTTTTTCACACAAAATTATTTAGCTCTGGAGTCTGGAATACAAGTTATATGAATGAAATATTCATTGATTTTGCATAAAGAATCAGATGATTTATATTTCGATACAGTTTTAAATATTTAAGTATAATAAATTACTGTAGTACTGTGATAATGTAAAAGATATTACCACTGAATGAATCACATTTTAGAAATTTTTAAATGAAATTACATTTCAGTTGGAAAGTGTTTCATAATCAATGCTTATGCATGATTGATCTTTCTTGTTAATTCATTCATCTTGTTGTTTGCTGTGTTTTTTATGTTGTTTGCTGTGTTTTTTATGTTGTTTGCTGTGTTTTTGTTGTTTTTTGTTGTTCATTTGTTTTCAGCCCTTTGTTCTGCTGAAGCTATGTAACTTTGTAACTATCTGAATCGATTAAATACACGTCTGGTATACTCCGATCAGCTCGACGTGACTGTGGAGGCTGGACTCCGCTATACTAAATTTCCCCCGGCCATCCATCTTGCTACTCTAAGTCCTCGGACGAGTCGGTTGGCCTGGGCTTGCGACACCGAAATGCTCAATTGGTTAAATGAATGAGATATGTCGTCTTAAGTGAGATAGAAATTTGAAATTTTGTGCATGCATGAACAGGTTGCTGTTGTTGTTCAGACCCAGACCATCCGACCTACCAGAAAGGTGTAAGGTAACTGTTTGGACTGCCGGGAAGTGCCACCCAATTTAGACCGGAACCCAGTGGGGGAGGCATCCACAGGTATCATACCCTCCTTCCCCTACCACCAACCTCTCGGAAGGACTTACGGACCCACATGTTTAACGTGATCGTACTCCGAATGAACACGGCGGCAGTTGTGGCAGCGTGCAAATCCAGCGAGCAAACCACCGGGCTACCGCGTCCGAAATGTGTCAACAGCACGCGGTGTTCCCAGGTGGTCACCTACCCAAGTACTAACTGCCCCCGATGCTGCCTGACTTCGGTGATCTAACGAGAACCGGTGTTTTCAGCACGGTACGGCCGTTGGATGGATGAACAGGTTGAAAAAGCCCACTGAAACATCGAATTATTCAAAATCTTGTGTTGTCCAGTTCTTGCTTATTGTGAGAACATTGATATTCAACTAGTGAAATATTTAAAGTCATTTGCAAAAAATAAGCGCTGAATTGCTTTACAAACTAATATTGGTGAAATTTTAAGCAGTCTTTCACAGTGTATTTCGATGCCACGCAGTATCAAAGTTTGCATGATTTCTAAAGTTCACGTCTGTTTTGGCCTATATTTAAATTAGCCTATTCATCTTCAATTAGCTGCTACCATATTCCTCGCAAATTTCTCGAACTATATCATTTGTTCCGCAAATTTCTCGAACTATATCATTTGTTCTTTGGACAATATGTTGACCAAATAAAATATTTTATATATATATATTATACTTTTAAAATATTATTGATAGTCAAGGATGGTATGTATAAATATTTCACTTTCAATTTTCGCAATCTTTTACTCTTTCGAGAATAATGTTATCAGTTTTGGGTATAACAAAGGGCTATTAAAATACTTGCCGTTGAAAAAATTTACCTATGACCTGTCCGTTTATAAATAAAAATTTGAAATTTAAATTTCATAGACAGAATTACTGCCAATATGAAATCCACACCGAAAAGTAATCCCAATTTTCGTATCTTCCTTTGTCATTTTAGAACCTGTGGTAACAGTGATTTGGAATGACACTACAGGTTTGAAACTTTACTCTCCTTAATCTGAATTATTGAAAATAAACAATGATTCATTGCTTCAAGGAAAATTTGAATGCTTAAGGTAGAGTACAAATGTGGGCGTGGGCATATACACAATATCTACATGTCCCACTGTCCCAGATATTCACACGTATATCGTCTGTATTCTCAATTAAACTTTCTAAATAATAATTATTTCCTATAATGAAAGATAATTGCCAGATTTTTCAATTTGCTTGATTTCTAAAATAAAGAGCGTATCCGTAACTCTTTATTGGGCTACTATATAAAACTAAAGTACAAGACGTCTTTCACAAGTATTAAGTGATATATATATATATATATATATATATATATAATAAAGAACGCACAGTGTTCTGTTTGACACCTCCTTTTTCGTCTGTATCGAAGGTCCAGGCGAAGAAAATATAGTGCATGACGTCAGCATAACGTGGGAGACGTGATCCTAGGGTTTCCGGAATTTCCCAGTTAGAAGAAAGGTTGCCAGATTAGATGGCAATTGGCGACTTCCAGAAAGTTCTCGTTGGAACGATTTTCTTTGAGATATAGATATTTCCAGAAGTTTCTATGGTGAAATTATAAAAATGACCTCTCCGTTGCAGGAGAGTTGACGAATGGACGTAAAACGAGCTACATTGGACTGTGATTTTTGTCAATGTTTTGAGAATAGTAGCGTCTGTTTTGTGAAATGACTTTCGTCAACGTAATTTGAGAATAATATTGCTTATTTTGTAAAATTAGTAGAGCATTTAAGTGCTGTTTGATTGCATATTGTTCCTGTTTACCTTGTGCTTGTGAATAAACGTAGGTCATCCCGAAACTTGAACTCGTTCTTGAATCCTGCGTACACACCCACGATTTAAATGGAAGGAAGTGTGCAATTTTAGTTTTTCATTTTTTTTTATTTATGTGTGCTGTATACCAAAATGCTCAAGTTGTTAAATAAAGAAGAAAAGCCTTTGTTTGGATGATAGAGACTGACAATTTGGTTTACTGTTCAAACCTTCGACAAAACTTCCGAAAAAATCCAAATATTTCAAAAATGTTCCTAAAGCGAGGAGGGGACTCAACACCAAAACGTTCCAAAAGTGAAATGACAGAAAAACATACTTCGCGATGAGATAGAAACTTAAAATTTGGTGCAAGGAAGGATCGTTCAATAGAAAGAAGAGCAATAAACATAGAAGGAAAACATATTTTGTGATGAGATAGGGACTCTAAATTTAGTATTATAATAGATTGCTTGAAAGAAAAATGTGTACAATTTTCGTTTTACAATATGTGCTACCTTAAGAGTGCAGCACACTAAAATGTTTGATTTCTGGTAATTTTGTAAATTACCGGAATTATTCCTAGTTGAATCGGAAGATCTTTACATCAACAGTAATTATATAATTGTGTTTGCTAGTTAATCTGCAAGTCAGTTAAAATGTCCGATACCTCGCTGACTATGTTTAAGTTTAACCAAATTTTTATAATTAGGAATTAGCTGCTAGACGCAGCTAGTATCTGTTTAAGTAACAATATATTTTCAAGTTTAATCAAATAAATTGTTACTTAATAGAATAATCGCATTTCGGAACATTGGGGAAAATTACAGTGAAAAACAACTTATTTTTCTACTCAGGAAAAAAGTGTGTGTCAAAAGATACAATGAAAGTAACTTTTGTTG
Source organism: Amaurobius ferox (assembly GCA_951213105.1). Lineage (NCBI taxonomy): Eukaryota > Metazoa > Arthropoda > Arachnida > Araneae > Amaurobiidae > Amaurobius > Amaurobius ferox. The sequence continues at coordinate 45,996,934 of OX578143.1, forward strand.
GATGCCATCCATCTTGCTTTGTTCCGAGCTAAGATCAATGCGCATAAAATGCATCGGAAGAAATGGTGCTATTTCCGGAAATATTAAAGATTTTGCTTTGTAGGTTTTTAAGGTGATAAATATGTTAGATAAAGAACATTTTTCTATAAATAAATATAAAGATGAGGAATTGTAGAAAACTGCTTTTTTTCCTTATTAAAGCTATTTTATATTGTTAGAAGATAATAATCTTAATTGCTATTGTTTTGTAAAAATTTAAATTAGAGGGCTTTATTTTATACATACAATTTTGAGCTTTCAACTTTTACTTTTATTATGTTTAAATTAAAACAATTGCGATGTCTAAATATGAATTAAAAGCTTAAAATTAAACGGATTACTTTCAACATTTGAATTACTTTCAAATTTAAATATTCACATTTAGGATATTAACTAAAATAAAATTGAAAACTATTTCAAGAGTACCAGACGTTATTTGGGCATTTATTAAGCATGATATATGTGGTCACAAAGAAAAAATATCAATTATTTTAATTTAACTTGTTATTTGGTCGAGTGAACAATAAATTAAGGTTTACACATTAAACTTAATTTGGCCTCATAATTGTGTGTACATCAATGTTTGTGTCCGACATATAACTCACATTTTTGAAGTGTTCGGTAATAATCTATAAATAAACATATTTCATAAAAGATAAACAATTAAGATGCAAAAACTACTAAATGATGACACTTTGTTTTGTCAAGTATTTATTAAAATTATTATTATTATTATTCCTTTATATTAAAAATTTCATTTTACAATTCGACTCATTAAATTTACAATTACAAATTTATAGTTCCACAGTCATTAAATTTTTTATTTAAATTTGGAACTGGATATGATGACATATATTTTCGTACGTGGCTATATTTAATTAAAATGTCAATTTATTTAAGTAAAATATTATTTAAGCAAAGTTTTCATGACATTAAAGCAGTACCTGCTGTCTTTTCTTGCTACGTCAATTGGAAGAAGCATTTTTGGCTGAAGTTGGCGAATTTATTAAACGCTCGTCTCGAACTTGAAATCAGGCAGTTTTTCAGAACTTTTCGGCCATTGGAGGTGGGGGGGGGGAGACAGAGAATGAAACTTTAGGCAGGCAAGTTTTCTATAAAAGTTGTCCTATGTAAATACCTGTATATCTAAATGCTGTCACATAAATAGACACTAAGTTAATCTAAAATGGCTCTGGGGGGGGGGGGGAATCCTCCCGAATGTATGCCTGAAAATATTCCTGAAAATGTATCCGGATGTATCCCTACAAATGTATCTCGATGTATCCTTAAAAGTGTATTCCGATATATCTCAGAAAATGTATTCCTGAATTATTAATTGAAGTGATCGTATTTCTGCACTAGCATATCGGAACTATCTATATCAATTAACTCGGTTAAAATTCATTTATTAATTGACTCGGTTACTATCAATAACCAAACTCTGTTTTTTTAATTTGACTCACTAGAATTGCTCTTGTATTTTTCCAACTTTCCTGTTTTCCTCACATTTATTATGCTTGGTAGTACTTCACATCATCCCAATAACAAATATTCCACAATACAGTAAATCTGTCAAATCTGTCATCACGGTAGAGTTCATTTAGAACAGTTGATTAAGTGAAGATCGGCATGTTGTAGAATCCTTGATAATCTTATGCTTTGGTTCTATAATATTTCAATCGTTTCTTTATCTATCTTTCAAATCCTTTCAATATATATTTTTTTCCAAGAATATAATATTTGAATAAGACGCAAATTATGCTTTCCTTTCCTTGGAAATTCTATTCATTCTATTTTATTCCACGATTTTTATGCTTTCAAACATTAATGTGCAGTCAATATTTAAAAGAAACTAATATTTAAATGAAAACTTTTTAACGTGAATGACATCTGTTGTAGTACTAACTTTGGCTGAAACCGAATTTTTGCAAAAAATTGAAACATTTTAAACTCTTTCATACCTCAAACTAATATAAACATATTTAAACATTTTTGTCGGTAATAGGGGACAGTTTATGAATATAAAAAACAATGTCAATATTTTAATATATTGAGCTTTTTTCTCCCAAAAATATCTAGAAAGTTTTTGTTTACACGTGAATTTGTTTCACTTTGATGTCTTTCATTGGAAATATCTAAACTATAAAAGGTATATATAAAAAGTAAGGGGCAATATATTCAGCAGGAAATCCAATCTAATTTTTAGGTTAATAATTTCTTTTACATAGGTTTTATAGTTTTCGAGGCACCATGATATCATGTTAAAGAATATTTAAAAATGTCTGTTTAAATGCAATGTTTATATCTCGAAAACCAAAAGCGGAAACTGAGCATAGCAATAAGTAAAAAATATGTAGCACTTTGAAGTGTTAAGAAGGTCATATAAATTGGATTTGGGATTGGATAATTCGTTTTCGATATATATATAGTTGATATAATTTCGATATTTTAATATTTTTAACTATTTTGAAAATATGGTTCTCATTTCGCAATTTTAGGTTGGTTGATTGGGGTTTTTGGCACACAATCCAAAAAGGATATGCTGCGCCAAACACATGGTAAAACAAACAAATAATTCGGTAGTAAAAAACAATAACAAGTGTATCATATAAAATTTTTAAAATGTACATATAATAACGTGCGTCGTAAAATATAAAATCAGCTGATATCGGTAAAATGGTGATACAGAGTGAGATGTAAAATGTTATATATGATAAAAAATCCTATATCCAACAAAAAGGAAAACAGGTTAGAACGAGGAGTTTCTCCTATTCAAGTACATTAAAATAATATCTGAAGTCATAAAGTGTTTAAGACAATGATGTTTGAAACTAGTGCACTCGATTAAAAAGTGTTTTACACTCAATGGTGTTTATTATCAATTACAAGAGGGCTCACATTTACCTAAAAGCAAATATGTGTGTGTAAAACGCGTGTGATCAATTCGCCAGCGAGTTAAGATAATATCAAGTTTCCTATACGGAAAACAAGCCCATTTTTTAAGGGCTTTATTTCATGCAATTCATTTGGGGGTTACTGATTCCATGAATGCTGCCATTTATCATAAAGTATGTTACGAATAGTTTTTTTTTTGTATCTGTCAAAGGGATGGTATGATTCAAAGTATCATAAGCTGTTTTTGTAGCGGTATCTGCCAATTCGTTTTTATCCTTTGATGCCGCTTATTACTTTAGCTAGCTATAAACAGTAAGCAAAATTTGTATAGCGTTTTAAAAGCTGTATCAGAATATATAATTGGACTTCAGGCCGGGATATTTTAGTTTTTGAAATACATGGGTTAGAATTTTAATATTGAAGTATTTTAATCTATTTTGAAATTGTGGTTCTAATTATGATGTTTTATTATTTGAAAAAAGTGGTTCTAATTTCACAAAATGTTATTCACGCAAAATCATTTCGCCTCCATCGAACTGGACCCACCACCGACATTTTTTTAACAACGTGAATTAGAAAAAAAATGTTCAAATATTTCTCAAATTGACTCAGACATCGTACTTATAAACAAATTATCTTATCTGATGATGAGGAAGCGTTAACAATGCCGTTAATTTTCTCTTCTTCTATGTACCAGTTTGTTCCCTGAACAAGACAGGTACATAAGTTGTTCTACAGATCTTTAAAATCGTGGACTATAAATGCAAACTACTGTATTTTAACTTTTTTATACGTAGTATTGCGAAAATATTATTTTCATGAAAATTTTCGAGTTCCAGGTTTTGATGCTAATATATGTTTTAAGACCTCCTGAACACGTTTTGACTATTTTCGGAATGATCTCCTTCTGTCTGTCTATTTCATGTCTGCAGTCAATTTCTTGCGTAAACGATAGCAGCCACAAATATTATTGGATTTTCACGAAACTTTATATCCGGCTTTGTTATAAAAAAATCTAGAACAAGATAGATTTTTTTTTATATTAGAGAGAAAACTTCGAAATTCATTTAAACTTTTTTTTCTTAACGTGACAGTATAGAACAAAATTTGACTTTATCATGCATAGAAGGGATTATTAATGGCTCAATGATCATGGGATTTAATAGTTTTATTCATCGTTGTCAAAAATGGCTGCTACACAATTTTTGTGTTCGTGAAGACATTTGCCCCCACGGAGGGGGGGGATGCGAATTATCTTTCGGGGGTACGTTCTCGAGTTTGGGTTTTAGCCGAAAGATTTTGTCAAGCTCTTTAAAATGAAGGGTAAGACGATATGATTGCAATCATGTGTATCAATGATACTTATTATTCAAAATTTTACTTGTAAAATTTGGGAAAAAGCAAAATCAAAACAAGAAAATAAAATTACAAGAAAGATTAATCATGCATAAAGCATTGATTATAAAACACTTTCCAACTTCAATGCTGCAATTTTATACAAACATCTCTCAAATGCGATATATTCTTCGGTAATATTTTTAAAATTATTACAATACTATATTAATTTATTATATTTGAAAACTTCATCGAAGAAAATAAACTTCATTCAAATGACGGCATTGAAATATAAATTGCCTGGTTTAAACATCTCTAAAATGCGATACATTCCTCGTAATATTTTAAAAAATATAATAACACTAAAATAATTTATTATATTTGAAAACTTCATCGAAAACAAATGAACTTTATTCAAATGACGTCATCGAAATATAAATCGCCTCTATATAAAAGCAGCATTTCATTCATAATCATTTTTCCAATCGTTTAATTCATCACAATACTAAAATAATTTATTTTGTTTAAATATTTGAAAAATTGTAATCTACCATATTTATTTTAAAATGTGAAACCTTTCTCATATATAAAGAAATTAAACTCTTGGAAAGATATTTATTTTATAATATATCTCTCTTTTCTTCCTGGGGGATATAACGAGAGACAGAATTTAATTGAATTTGTTTTTCTCCCTATATTAAATAATTTTTATTTAAAAAATTACCCAACATATTTTACTGAAATTTTTTTTATATATTTATTGGGATAATTTGAATATTTCCTAAAATTTTCGAATCAATTTGTGAATTTTAAATTCGCTTAAAAAATGTTTGAAACATTAGGTCCCATAGGATTCAATGTATTTTATTTTTTCAATCCGGGTTCTATAAAAAATTAATTGGGTGATATTATTCATATATATTCCCATAGGTTCCACAGACCGTCTGAACAACATACTAAAATTTCATTTTTATAAAGCCATTTTTACGGCAGTTATCGTGCTAACGGACAGACAGACAGACAGACAGACAGGATGAACAAAGTCATAAACACTTTCAACTATGTTGTAAAGTGTTAACAAAGTCATAAACACTTTCAACTATGTTGTAAAGTGTTAAAATACCCCACAAGCTACTTAACAAGAAAGATCAATCATGCTTAAAGTATTGATTATGAAACACTTTCCAACTTCAATGCAATTTTATTTAAACATGTCTAAAATGCAATACATTCCTCGGTAATATTTTAAAACTTATCACAATACTACATTAATTTATTATATTTGAAAACTTAAACTTTCATCGAAAAAAATGAACTTCATTCAAATGACGGCATTGAAATATAAATTGCCTGGTTTAAACATCTATAAAATGTGATACATTCCTCGGTAATAATTTTAGAATTATCATAATAGAACGATAATTTATTATATTTGAAAACTTCATCGTAAACAACTGAAATTCCTTCAAATGACGTCATAGAAAAAATAACACGCCTGGCTCTCTCTATAAAAGCAGCATTTCATTCATAAATAATTTCCCATTCTTGTCATTCATCACAATACTATAATAATTTATTTCATTTAAAAATGAAGACCATGGAGCTACAAGTAATTAAACTCTATGCGTAAAACTTCATCGAAAAAAAATCGTCCTTCTCTTTGTAAAATCAATGAATATTTCATTCATATCAGCTATGCAGATTCCATGAACTAAATGATTTTGTGTTAAAGAAATACAGCAATTCTAATACATTCTACGTATTTTGCTGTTTAGATTTCATATAGGTGAAAAATAGGCTTCGTTGTAGAAATAATCAAATTTGGATGAACATTTAAACTCAAATATATTATAATGGCGTTGTTTCAGTATGTAGATGCACAGAATTTAAGCAAAAATAATGTGGTTTTAGGATGGATACAACACTCAATATGAATTAAAAAGAACTTTAAAAATCACGATTTTGAAACAAGATGGATGCCATATATCATTTTGAAGTGGGACACGTGATCTTTTCATATCATGGTCACGTGATCGCTTCATATAAGAGGTGTTATTATTATTTTTATTTTTATTTAAAAAAAACTACTTAATATATTTCGATGAATTTTTATTTATATATTTTATGGAACAATTTGAATATTACCTAAAATTTTCGAAGCAATTCGTGAATTTTAAATCTGCTTAAAAAATGTTTGAAAAATTAGGTCCCATAGGGCTCAATGTATTTCATTTTTTCAAACCGGGTTCAATCCAAAACTAATTGGGTGATATTATTCATTTATATTCCCATAGGTCCTACAAACCCTCTGAACAACATACTAAAATTTCATTTTGATTAAGTTATTTTTACGGCAGCTATCGTGCTAACGGACAGACAGACAGACAGACAGACAGGATGAACAAAGTCATAAACACTTCTCAACTTTGTTGTAAAGTGTTAAAAATGGATTATGGTATGAGAAATGCAACTTCAGCCACACTCCAGCTAATTTCATATCAAAATACAAAATCTGAATTTTTTTATTAACACTTTACAACAAAGTTGAAAAGTGTTTATGACTTTGTTCATTCTGTCTGTCTGTCTGTCTGTCTGTCTGTCCGTTAGCACGATAACTGCCGTAAAAATGAGTTTATCAAAATGAAATTTTAGTATGTTGTTCAGACGGTCTGTAGGACCTATGGGAATATAAATAAATAATATCACCCAATTAGTTTTTTATTGAACCCGGGTTGAAAAAATGAAATACATTGAACCCTATGGGACCTAATTTTTCAAACATTTTTTAAGTAAATTTAAAATTCACGAATTGCTTCGAAATTTTTAGGAAATATTCATATTATCCCATAGAATATATAAAAAAAAATTCAGTAAAATATGTTAAGTAGTTTTTTAATTAAAAAAATTATTTAATATAGGGAAAATAACAAATTCAATTAAATTCTGACTTTGGGATATCTTCCAGAAAGAAAAGAGAGAGATATTATATAATAAATATCTCTCCATTTGTTTAAACGTTTTGCATATGGGAGTGGCTTCATATTTTAAGATAAATTTGGTAGATAACAATTTTTCATTTTTTTTAAATTTTATTTAACTCTTCATGATAAATTTAATTGATGGCATTTTAAATGCACTTTCCTACGTCCTAGAGAGTTAAAATTTGGTACACAGCTTAAATTTGTTGAACATTTTATTCGACAAAAATTTGATGGATCTTTAAATATAGATTATACATTTTTTTCGAAATGGCCTGAAAATAATCCCCGTTCACTTCTATAAATCATTGGTGTAATATTGTTAAAAATTCTGATGTGGACAGCACATGTCTTTCGCTGCAGACTCATATTCGTTCTCTTTATTTATTCAATGATAATTTGAGTTTATCTGCACAACATAAGTATTTTAAATGACATTGAATTTACACGTTAAACTTAAATTTGGTTCTCATTTGATAGCTGGACTTATTGTCAAAGGTGGCGTAGCGAAAACGCGTAAAAACTAGAATATCTCAAGAACGGCTAGTCCTAGAGTAATGGGGTTAGTCTTATTCTTTTTGTTGTCAAAAATCACATATAAAATAGGAATTTTATTGATATAATTGAGCACACGTAGTCTTTTATTTTTATATATAACGATTTTTGCTGGCCATTTCACAAAAATAGCCCGTTCCTTTTTCCCGAATCGTAGTAGAATAACCTACAAATGATTTATATACAAAATTTTGTTAAATTTGGTATATAAATCACTTGTAGGTTATTGAAATATTATACTCTAAATTTTGTCAAATTTGGTTCATTAGTTTTTAGCTAGAGTGGATAAAGGCAATTTCTGCGGCCATTTCGCAAAGAAGGCAGATTCTTTTATTACGAATCGTACTATAATCTAATGAACATCAGGATTTCCCACAAAAAACATACCTACCAAATTGTATGAAATTCGGTCCATTAGTTTTTCAATTAGAGTGGATGTAATATCCACACAGACACACAGAAACATACACAGATACACCCTTACACACACAGACGTCTTCCTAAAAGTAGTTTTTTCGTGTTCTAGAAGTCCCAAAACGTGTAGATACTTTGAAAATTCGAGTTCCGATCCTCGGCACGATTCCAATACTTTGAGTACATACACATACACATATATATTATCTGTGTATTATCTGTGTATCTAAATTCCGTGCCTATGCAATTACAATAGTTGTGATTTTAAATGATCCCTAAACTTTTATTATTTCTTCAAGGAAGCCTAATTTTAACATATGCAGAATGCAAATATCTCAAGCGATTGTAAGATGAATTACATAAGAATTGCTGAATTTTTTTCACACAAAATTATTTAGCTCTGGAGTCTGGAATACAAGTTATATGAATGAAATATTCATTGATTTTGCATAAAGAATCAGATGATTTATATTTCGATACAGTTTTAAATATTTAAGTATAATAAATTACTGTAGTTCTGTGATAATGTAAAAGATATTACCACTGAATGAATCACATTTTAGAAATTTTTAAATGAAATTACATTTCAGTTGGAAAGTGTTTCATAATCAATGCTTATGCATGATTGATCTTTCTTGTTATTTCTTTAAAATAGTACACTGGCATTTTTAAACTTGGTATAATCTTTGGCCCCTATTTATTTTATTATACATATCTTAGTTTATTCTCTTAATAACAGACAGAATATCCTTGCAAGAACTTTCATTGGATTTTATGTCTATCAATGATGACTGTCGCTGCACTTTCTCTTTACACTGTTGGTTTCTATTTACTAAGATATGTTCTCGTTTGCCTAAGAGAATAAATAGAAAAGAATTAGAAGTCGCATTAATTCAAATACGAAGCAGCACGTACTCATGTTGCGAAAATGAAAAACAATTTGGTATTTCGTCAAACTAAAAGATAAATTAAGAAATAATTTGGGGATAATACGTAAAAGCTTAAGTTAAATTGCTGTTATTACTTTAATTATAGCTAATTTTAGAATAAAGTTATTTGGATGATTTTGTGTCCTTCTACGCTGATTGTTTGTAGAATTTGTTATTTTTTATCTCACATTTTCACTTTGTTATTTTCACTCGATATGCACACTGTGTCTATACTAGTATATCGCTTTTTAATCTACGTGCTAAGAGGATCTGCAAAGTATTGCATGGCATAACGGAATGGTATGGGTTCGCCTAGTGAATCATAGCGCCAATATAAATATACACATTCAATTTTTCTGGCCAATTGTGTTAAAATAAAAAGAAGTATTAGCATTGTTGAAAAAAAAAAGGCTTTAGAATAGTCTCAAACATTAGTGTTTGTTACTCACTTCTCTGTTTAAAATATATCAAATTTTCCCTAGAAATCATTAATGAGTAAATATAGCCTGTGATTGCTCACAAAAAATAATGAGCGGGTTCACAGCGTAAAATGCAACAAATTAAAGATAAATATGCAGATGTACATTGCGAAAATCATTTGGAATTCCCTTTTCCCCTAAGTTTTGACTGGAACGCCTAAATAACAGTAAGACTATGTAAGTCAATCTGGAAAGAGCAAAACGAAAACGCCTAAATAATTACAAGAATACTGTAGCCAAATTAGGAATGGCAAAATTATACAAAGTAAGGTATAGTAGAGCCACTTATACTGGGTACTGCTATCCGACAGTCGACCGCCAGTGTTGGGTTTAATTGGACGTTCAGGTCCAAATATTATTCACTGAAGAAGTAAATCCTAATGATTTTCGAAACACACGTATGCCCAATAATCATTATTGGAAATCCTAATGATTATTTTTGGCACCAATTTACGTTGTGAACCAGTTCAATAAATTTTAATGAGTAACATTGCAGTGTACACTTCGGCAATAAGATCTTGCAGTTTTGTCCCAGTAGCTCAACGGTAGAGCGTCGACTGGCAAATTTGGAGACCCAGGGTTCGATTCAATGTTGGGACAGCAGAGGCTCTTTACAATGGGGCCCGTACAACTTAACTCTGTAGATTAGTGCAAAGATGTCAGAGGTCTGAAGACCCCTGACCGTGCGACTCACATATTGGGTTTAGAGTAGCTATCTACACGGCCGGGAAAGGATACCTCCTGCATTCAGGAGGCATCCAAGGTCTTCCATCCCACCAAACGAACTTTTATTTAGGTCTAAAAATATTACAATTTATAAAAAATATTTTGATTAAACCGACAGTTTTACATTATATTTGAATTTGACAAGTACGTCCATTTTACAAAAATGGGAAAATGGTTATTGCGAATATAGATAAAAAGATCATTGAAAAATAATATTAAGAGTGAGGTATAATAACATAATAAAATATAGATTGAAATGAAAGAAAATAATAAAATTTTGAAAGCAAAATTTAGAAAATATATAAAAAGAAAATATATAAAAAGGAAAAAAAAAATTGGCGTATGAAAACAAAAACAGAAATTTAGAATAAAATTTAGAAAAGAAAAATAAGAAAAAATACAAATAAAAAGTGTCAAAAGAAAAAGAAAGATAAAAAAAATAAGAACAGTTAACATAGCTTTTTTTTTTTTAAAAAAAAGAAAGAAAAAAAAATAGAGGGAACACAATAAGTTCATATAAGTTAATAAGAATGAAATAACGGGATTCATTGATCAAAATTAAATGAGAGCAGAATCTACTCATAAGCTTAGGTCACTTTATTAGAAATTTCCATGGAAACAAGAATACAGTTTTTAATTTTATCTACTGAAGAGGGATTTGAACGAACTTTGGAGAACCAAATTGGTTTATTAGAGGGGGAAGGTTTGCAGAGATGAAATTTTTTAGAAAGAGGACAATCGAAAATGTAATGGTCAATGTAATGGTCGAAAATGTAATGGTCACCGAATTTATTGCAAATACAGTTAGAGGTGGATTTAATTTTGAAAAAGTGTAAGTAATCAAGAAAGGGGCCATGACCAGTAAGAAAGTAAATGAGATATTTATTAAAAATTTGTAAATTAGGATTCACGATAGGGAGGTAAGACGGGATTCTAGCCGGATCACCAGTCCTGGTGGAAATGTAATCATTAAGATAATTTTGCCAAAGATTAAGAATATGAGATTTACAAAATTTTGAGAGGAGCGAGTAAGGAAAGGGAATAGTAAGAGGGGAACCAGAGATAGCAGCAATTTTGGCATGGTAATCAGCAATTTCATTTCCAGATATGTTATTGTGAGCTTTTACCCAAGAAATATTGACAAGGTTTTTGGCAAGGAGAGCTTTATATTTAATGGAGTTAAGATAATTAGATTTATTTTTTATTGAGTTAAGACGTCAGAGGTCTGAAAGTGACCCTAGTACGATTTGTACAGATTCAGTGTACTGTGGAAGATTGAGCGCCGATTTCAAATTGAGAGAATAACGACTACGCAGGATACTAACCTGGGTAAAAATAGTAATATCAGGAGGCTAACCTGAGGTAAAAATAGCAAAAGGTGGTCAGTCAGATTGTCAGATGCCCGCCAATTTGACATTAGAGGGTGGAGAATGCAGAGTCCACTTCGATAATAAGAGCTTGCAATTTCGTCCCAGTAGCTCAATGGCAGAGCGTCGACTGCCAAGTTCAGCAATCCAGGGTTCGCTTGCCGGCTGAGACAGCAAGTCTCTTTACAACATTTCTACTTAATGAGTTCAAAATATGAATCAGTAAACAGCATATTGTAAAAGATTGGGAAATCTGAAATCAACGGCAATTGAAAAGACAATTGTAAAGTTTTAAATATAATGTAAAGTGGTATATCTTAAGTTATCAAGCTTCAAAATATGTAAAATTCCACTATTTAAAATTAATTGTAAAATTTTTAATTTGATGATTGTTACATTAACTTAATGTAAAGTTGAGAAGTTTTAATCAAAATATAAAGTTGCAGTTAAAGATTTTAAGAGAATGTAAAGTTGGAAAGATGTAAACCAAATGTAAAGTTTGAAAATATCTAAGTGTAATAACTGCATTTAAAATTATAAAGATTTCAATACAAAGAAATAAAATTTAAAAAAAAAGTAAAGTTTAAACAGAAAAATAAAAATGGCAGTAACGCAAATGATAAATTATAAAATTTGAAACAGAATGTAAAGATTTACAATCTTTGAATATCTTAGTAGAAATATGTAAAATATATAATTTTTTACAGATTTTAATGATTTTATTTTTCTTTAGTTGGCAAATAAATACCTTCAAAAATACCTTAATATTTGCATGTTGTATCGAGAATCCACTTCTCGCCATATCAGATTGGGCTGCTTTGCGAGGTACTCTTTTGTATGCAGAAAACTGCATTATGATATCTCAAGCCATTCTTTTTTATTATAAGTTGTATAGGTAATTTATTAGCCAGTATACAATGCTGAAAAAGCATTTCATAAGCGTCTGCTTCAGGCAACTGCTAAATCACTCTGCTTTTTGACGTCAAAATTAACTTTTGGTAGCGTTTGTAAAACTTGTTTGGTCTACAACAGGACAGCCGTAGCCTGCAATATAAAACTTGCAGGTACATATATATTTTGTTGACCCCAAAGAGGAAACTTATCTATAACTTTCTTACCTAGGATTCTAATATAGAAAAATTAAAATGCTTTGTTCTGCAAACTGGTTTAGTAACTTTATTTCTAACAGCAAAAAACTTTATTATATATATTATATATATTATATATTACAGTATACACTGTAATACATTTTGCAACTTTTGCTCCACTTTATTGCGAATTTATTGATAATTACAACAAACTCATTGGAAAAGCCACAGTTACAGGCGTTCATGAAAATTCCAGCTTCATTTCTGAAATGTTCAGCTAATTATTGTTAGTCGAAGCGTTAATTATATATATATATATATATATATATATGTATATATATATATATATACATATATATATATATATATATATGTATATATATATATATATATATATATATATATATATATATATATATATATATATATATATATATATATATATATACAATTTGTTGAAATTATCAATAAAGTAGCGGGAAAAACGGAACAGAAGTTGCAGAATGTATTACAGTGTATACTGTAATATATAGTATATATAATATACGTATATAATAATGTTTTGGGGTAACAAATAAAGTTACGAAACCAATTTGCGAAACAAAGCATTTTAATTTTTATATATTAGAAACCTAGGTAAGAAAATTATAATTACGTTTTCTCCTTGGGGTCAACACAATACATATATTTACCTGCAAGTTTTATATTGCAAGCTACGGCTGTCTTGTCTCAAACCATATATATATATATATATATATATATATATATATATATATTATCATAAGTATCAGGAACTTTTATTCTCATTACGCACTTATAAACAGTTGATTCCCCTAAAACCTTAAGTAATATGTTTGCTCATGTTTTACATTGTACTATATATATATAATATATTTTTTATGTATATTGTATATATTACTTTATATATTATATATATATTATATATTACTTTACATATTATATATTACTTTATATATTATATTATACTTTATATATATTATACAATATTTTTTTCTTTCCTTTTCTTTAATTTAATAAAATTTCGGATATGCTGAGAGAAATATTTCAACATATTAGATCAGAATACATAAAGTTTTTGACACATTTCTCCAATACTTCTCGAAGAGCTGGAATCAACCGTTTCCGGCAGTGATTTTATGTTGATCAAACATGACATTTGTCATGATTTCCACTATATTTGTCAACATTATTTTCTAAGGCGTTTTGTGATTTGTTTCTGTGAGAAATACATATGTAAGATTTAAAAAGTTGGATTACAGACATATAAACCAACACGCATGATGCTATAAAAAATATGTCGGGAATTATAATATATGTTTGTCAAACAAATAGTGATTGTTTGTGACTTTTTGAACTATTTCGAAACTAAAATTTATCCTTTCTTTTTCAAAAACGGTAAGTAGATGGTAATTATTATCTCTGTGCGTTTCGTAAGTCGGATTAAACATTACGTATAATGGCAGAAAAAGAAAAATATTAATCTAGGAGTTAACAGTTTCTAATAAAAAAGTGTTAACTCCTAGTAAATCGTTTTAATATTCTTTGTTTTGTATGTCCGTCTGCTAGTCTTGTTCTTTAGAGATTGAAAATATTATCATAGAATTTGCAAATATATTCATTTAGGAAACGTGCTGTTGATTTTAATCAGCAGAGGTGACAACAGAAGCCATTTAAATCAACAGCGGTCAACAGCTGTTGATTTAAATCAGCATTCGGCTTATATTAAATTAGATAATTTAGGGCATATTGCGTCCGCGAATGCGAAAAGCCCAGGTCGTATCAAAATAGTTTATTTAGGGTGAAAAAAAGCTCATTTAAAGCGCATCGAAGACGCTTATTTAAGGCGTATCGCAATCTCTTATTTAGAGCGTATCAAAAGAGATTATCCAGGGCGTATAAAATGGGCTTATTCAAGGCGTATCAAATAAGCTTATTTAAGAATTATCAAAAGAGCTTATTTTGTGCGTATCAAATACATTTATTTAGGAAGTAACAAATGAACTCAACTTAGGGTGTATCAAAAGAGCATTCATAGAGCATATAACGTATACACATAGAGCGAAAGCGTATTTAAGTAATATTATGGCCGTTTAGCGGACAATGTACGGCCGTGCATGTGCTTGCTCAGTGGGCGGCTACGCTTTTTGAAAAACTTTGTTAATGAATTCAGTTAAACCCTGTTTTAAATCGGGGCAAGTCAGGTACATGTAATAATGGTAATACTGCTATCAATGATAATAATGTACATGAGTAATAATGGTAACTGTTAAATTTGTTAATGTAATGCAAATGGTGAATATTAAGCAAATGAGATTAAAGTTGTAAATTGCTATGTTCCTTTATAGTCGGTCTATTTTGATGGTATTAATAATAACTTCTTATTCCAGCTTTTCGTTTTTAGAAACTATCTTAGCGAAAATTAAATCTCAACAGCAGAATAAATAGGCTATACTATAATAAATAGGCATACCGATACGTTTTCAGAATTATAGCTTCATGAGATGAGAGTTACTGGTAGTGAGATTCTATTACAAAAACTTCTATGAATGTTTGGACCTGCATTTCGACCAGACGGCAAAACGGACATTTCTTAAATGTTACATATAGACTGATATCAAGTGTTAATGGGCAAGAAGGGTTTAGAATTTTAAGTCTTAATTAATACGAACTTACCGGAGTTAGTGAACGTTGCGATCAGGAGTATATCAAAGAGCTGTTAAACGGATGAATGACATTTCCGTGCTGATTATTTGCAACAAAAGCTTATTCTGTCCATCTATACCACATGTTGAATAGGAAGTCTAATTTCAGGCTATATTCTAACCCCCGTATATACATGGTTTGTGCCCATGAATCTAGTCATTGTAGCTATGTATATTCTAAGCTATATTTAAATTAAATTGCTTGTCGTCTCTGTAATACTACGTATTACGATAATCACAAATATTTACAAAATTGCAGCGTTTTGTAAATTTTCTTACTGCTATGTAGAAAGTTAATAAAAATTATGTTGAAAGCTTATGTATCAAAGTTACGAATTTTTTCTTTTTAGAACCACATAAAACAGTTAAATGTTAAATCCGTTATTACTTTCCTTATATACATAATGTATAAGGAAAGTATTGTGACGGGGTCGAAAATTCGAATTCGAGTTTTCGACGGGAGAGCACGTTTCAAGCATCCCTGATCACGAATCAAACATTTTTGAGGTGATTTCTGTGTGTGTGTGCGTGCGTGTGTGTGTGTATGTGTGTGTGTGTGTGTGTGTGTGTGTGTGTGTGTGTGTGTGTGTATGTGTGTGCGTCAGTGAGTCTGTGGAGACGATATCTCGAGAACGAATGGAGCGATTTGAATGAAATTTTGTACAAAAATCACAATCCGCGAATACCGGAAGCCTATTGTTTTCAAACGTAATCGGGTGTTCAGAACCCCCCCTAAATTTTCCAGTGAAAATTTGAAAAAATCATCAAAAATCAAAGCCTTTAACAAAGTTAGGAAAATAGACATTTCTTATGTAATTTTTCTTTAGAAAATGATTGACATAAACTTTAGAACGCTATCATGAACCGTTCTAGAGATATTGCACATTTTTCAAATAAATTTATCAAAAAAGTCCATAAATTAAAAAAATATTAAATTTTGAGAAACATGTTCACTTTTCATATGTAATAACATGCGATAAATTGGGTGACATCATTCTCGTGGATCTAACTCGTTCCATTCATGAGAAAAGGTACTTTGAGTAATACTTTTGTATTTGCACGCCAATAGTCATTTATCTGCTATAAGAATAATATATTTCTCCGTCCATAACGCTTGGCGAGATTTTGGCGACGAATTTGACGGAATATCACCAACTTGGCGACTTTTTGAAATATTGCCAATTAACGAAAATCTCGCCAAATGGAAAAAAATGATGCTAAATCAATGAATATGACGACTAATTGTCGAAAATTCAATATCTTGGAAAGAATATAAGTATCTACTATAAGAGAAATCTATTTTTTTTACTAAAAAGTAGTAAATTCATTGCATTACATAAGGAAAGTCATGTGTTGCCTATATCAGATTTTTTAACTATTTAGTTGTTAAAACAATTCTCTTATACGGATGCCTAAATGTGTTACTACTCCTTAGCCTTGTTTACAATTTCCGGTGCAATCGCAATGCATTCTTTAAACGCTTATTATGTGCAATGCTGAGAAAGTTATTTTTACTTTCCCTGCAATACATGGTAATGTATAGGGAAAGTATTGGAATCATGTCGAAAATCGCAACTCGAGTTTTCGACGGATCTACACGTTTCAAGACCTCTAGAATACGAAAAAACCATTTTTAGCGTGACGTCTGTGTGTGTGTCTGTGTGTCTGTCTGTGTGTGTGTCTGTCTGTCTGTGTGTCTGTCTGTCTGTCTGTGCAGATTTTGTATCCACTCTAACTAAAAAACTATTGGACCGAATGTCACAAAATTTGGTAGGTAAGTCACTTGTGAGCGAGCCTGGTGCTGATTATTTTTGGGTAGGATTTGAAATAAAAGAACCCGCCTTTTTTTGCGAAATGGCCCGCAAAAGCTTTTATCTACTCTAACTGAAAAACTACTAGACCGAATTTCACAAAATTCGGTAGATGAGTCCCTTTTGGGTTACTCTGGTGCTGATTAGATTTTGGTACGATTCGGTAAAAAATAACCTGCTTTTTTTTGCAAAATGGCCCGCAAAAATCGTCAAAATCTAAACTAAAGAGCTATGTATACTCAAATATATCCATTAAATGCTTGTTTAATACGTAATTTTTAACGACGAAAATAATAAGACCAACCCCATTACACTAGGACTAGCCATTCTCGAGATATTTTAGTTTTCCGTATTTTCTCTACGCCATCTTTGAAAATAAGTCCGGTTACAGAATGAGAACGAAAATTGAATTAAAAGTTAAATAAATTTAATTAAAATAAAGAGAACGTGGACATAAGTCTGCAGGGAAAGTCATGTGCTGCCCACATCAGATTTTTTAATTTATTATTAAATTCTCGATCAACTATTAGTTTTGTGCAGATTTAGCAGTATTCGAATAGAGCTACATCTCATCATTAATGCGTAATGTAAATACAATGATTAAAAGGAAAATCCTATTTATACTTCAACAAATACCTAGTCAGAATATTTGTCCTTCACGCAAATGTGTTCTCTAGGGCATATTTGTCACAAGCGCCAGAAAACTGATGAACAACTTGCTACTCAAACTTCTCACGTTTCCATGGAGACGGCTTACAGTTGACATGACTTGCAGTCTATGTCTTAACTGTGCAGAAATGCCAATCGAAAAGCTGTCTGTGAGTTACTAATCATGCCAAGAAATATACTCGTTAACAATTCCTGCGAGTATATTAGATTAAGAATAGGAAGGTGCGAGGCGCTGTTTACTTTGGTCTGAAAGGAAATATTGGATTTAATGTGATTATATTCTCACGTAGCTCAAAACATACGACAAATATGTAATCAGTGTGTATGACTTACATATATTTCGCGCATGATTTTTTGACATGAATTTGTCACACACACACAGTTCTATAATAATTTCTAATGTGCAATTAAGTTTGTGTAGGAGATCCAGACCGCCCGATTCACTCGAAGGTTTAGAGTATTAATTATATGAGCGGCCGGAGTTAAGTGTGTTGTTGTTGTTGAGATCCAGACCGTTCGACTTGGCAGAAAGGTGTAAGGTAACCGTTGGAATTTAGTGTGTGTATGTATTTCTAGATCACTGGGGATCTTTACACATCTATAATAATGGAAGATATTAGGGGTAATCAATGAATGGCATACATCCTGTAAGACAAAGGAGCGAAAAGCGATTGTAAATTTGAACAAGAGGACAGTTGGAGAGCGTGGTAAAGAATAGTTCAGATAAAATGGCGCCTAAAATGACATTAGGTCAGACATTAGTTTATGAGCAATAAATAACAATGGAACTCAGACGCTATTTTATGGGGTCCAAATTTTTCTGTGGGCCAACCCGAAGCAGTAACGTCAGTAATGGGGAGGTAATTCTAAATCCAATCAGGAAATACACATTAACTATATGGCAGCCGTCCAAATGGTTGCTCGAGTCCTTAGGATGAGTCGGACGGCCTGGGTCTTCAACATAAACTACATGCACAGCCAACGGCCCTAACGTGCTGACAACACCGGTTCTCGTTATATCACCGAAGTCAAGCAGTATCGGGCGCGGTTAGTACTTGGGTGGTTGGCCACCTGGGAACACAGCGTGCTGTTAACACATTTCGAGCGTGGTAGCTCGGTGGTTTGCGCGCTGGATTTGCACGCCGCCACAACTGCCGTCGTATTCATGTAGAGTACGATCACGTTAAACATGAGAGTCCGTAAGTCCTTCCGAGAGGCTGGTGGTAGGGGAAGGAGGGTACTGTCCCTGTGGATGCCTCCCGCACTGGGTTCCGGTCTAAATTGGGTGGCACTTCCCGGCCGTCCTAACAGTTACCTTACACCTTTCTGGTAGGTCGGACGGTCTGGGTCTCAACAACAACAATATAAACTACATGCACTGATGGGGGCATGCATCACCAATCAAATTTCGGGGGCGTTGAAAGAAGGTGTTTCTCTCCGAAGCAGAGCTCGTAAAGTTTTTGCCTAACCGAGATAAGAAGTGATATTTCAAGTGAAGAAAATGCTTTTGAGGAAGAAGTGTAAAATATTCCGAGCTGTGTAAATTTGTAAGAGACAGGACCAAAAAGTTCCAGTAATAACTGTCAATATGAGAGTATATACAAAGAGATGGAGATATACCGGTTATACCTGCCAGGTTTGTGCAACTATTCAGTTGTGCTAGCAAGGTTCCATTCAGTAAGAAGGTATGTGTGCACTAATATATGTTCATATGTCGAGAGGTTTTAAAAATTGATTTTGAGCTGTCAATGGCTAGCACCACGCTGATCTTTCTCTTTCTCTGGCTTTTTAAGTTGTGAGGTGGTCTGAATAACCTTTCGATTATTATTTCCCCCAGCTTGTAATATAATTTATGTTTACTTAAACAAACCATTCTAAATGGTTTCTGTTGATGGACCAATCATCGACCTAATCAGCATTTTCTGCGTTCCTAAGGTAGCGTAGGAATATGCTTCGTATCGGGAAGTTAGAGTAGAGCATGAAAGATTCTAGGAAGTGTTCGGAATTGAAAAAGTATTACCTCATTCAGAATCGAAAAAGTATACATTTTTTCATTTCTATGTTTTTTTATATTATATTTTCTTACTAAACTCTCTTTGTGATTTTTCTTCTTTATGAAGAAAACTATAATTTTTATTTACACATAATCAGACAGTCCAATATTTTTTTACTGTTTACCCCTTTATCAACCATACGGTAAATTCGTTTAGCATAACTATGATTTATTTTTGAGATGTGTTATTTGAAAAGAAATTACAGGGAAATGTGATTGTGAAAACCCACACAACTCTAAAAATGTATTCTACAAAAAAAAAAAAAAAAAAAAAATCTGATGTGGGCAGCACATGACTTTCTCTACGGACTTATATCCCTTTATTTTAATTAAATTTAATTCACTTTTAATTCCATTTTCCTTTTCATTTGGAAACTGGATTTATTTTTAAAGGTGGCGTAGAGAGAATACGAAAAAACTAAAATATCTTGGGAACGGTTAGTCCTAGTGTAATAGCGTTGGTATTATTGTTTTCTTCGCTAAACATTAGGTATAAAACAAGCATTTAATGGATATATTTGAGCATACGTAGTTTTTTATTTTAGATTTTGACGATTTTCGCAAAAAATCCAGGTTACTTTTTCCAAATCGTACCAAAATCTAATCAGCACCAAAGTAACCCACAAGTGACTTATCTACCGAATTTTGTGAAATTCGGTCCATTAGTTTTTCAGTTAGAGTAGATACAGGTAATTTTTACAGGCCAATTCGCAAAAAAAAGGCGGATTCTGTCTTTACGACTCCTACCAAAAACTACTACCATCGAATCTGAGGTAGAATCTAGTGAAGCTGGATTTTTGATTTCTCACTCAAAAAGTATTTTAATTTTCAGTTTGATTTTCAGTTAAGGCGAATATGTTTTAACACAATGTATTTTATTGTGTTTAACAAAACCTATACATTGTTAAACACAATAAAATACATTAAAATTGTATGTAAATATAATATTTAATTTTTACACATTGTATCTTGTTAAACTCAATCCAAATTAATGAAACTTATCCAATTAAATAAATTTTCTAGATATCACTGTTTGTAAATACAAAAACAAATATATAACCACGATTTTAAACAATTTTCATCATTTTCAGGCAAAGATCTTAGCGAAGTAACGAGCGTATTTTATGCTGTACACAAGTGTCTTTTTACAGGATATGTCACATTTACGTTGCATAAACACTAAAAATATTTTTATCGGATAAATATCTAAAAATGCTACAATTGCAAAGAACCTTGCTGCCTTTACCAAGAATCAAACCCGAGATTTTCGAACTGGCCAGCCCACGCTCTACCGTGAGTTACTAAGACGAAAGTGCAATCTCTTATTACCGAAGTGAACTGTACACAATGAGTAATGTACAATGAACGATATAAATTCATATTTTATTGATGAATACGCTTTCATGAAATACAATGAGTTTGCGGTGATAAAGGAAAATAATTTTTTGTACAGCAGCAGAAACAAAATTCAAAGTTACAATATTCTTGTTCTAAAGTTTTCAAGGATTTTGAGATATTTTATGTGCACATTGAGACTTTTCTATTGATATGTAGCACGTATCTCTGTGGTTATTTAGATCGTATTTTGGCACAAACAGAAAATCCGGATCAATTTATTACGAGGACAAGATGCTATCCGAATGTGCTTATTCAATGTAAACAATATCAACTTTAATTTATTTTAAGGGGCTACTCCTTCAAAAGAAACAAAATATAATATAATGAAAAAAATCTGATGTGGGCAGCACATGACTTTTTCTGCAGACTTAAATTTTTATTTTCTTTATTTCTTTAATAATTCGTTAGATTGAGTTTAATTGCACCAAATAACACTAAATTTGCATTTTAATTCAAATTTTGTTTTCATTTGGTAATTGGACATTTTCCCGATAGCGACGTAACAAAAATGCAAGAAATCCCAAATATCTTGAGAACGGTTAGTCCTAAAATGTAATGGAGTGTGTTATATTCTTTTCCACGTAAAAAATTGCATATAAAACAATAATTTAATTGATACATTTCAGCATACGTAGTCAGGCGATTTTTGCGGGCCATTTCGCAAAAGAAGGCAGGTTGTTATTTTCCGAATCATACCAAAATCGAATCAGCACCAGAGTGTCCCACAAGTAACTTGTCAACCAAATATTGTGAAATTTGGTCAATTACTATTTTAGCTAGGGTGGATACATGAAATTTTTGCGGGCCATTTCGTAAAAAAAGGCGGATTCTTCTTTTCCGAATCGTATCAAATTATAATCAGCACAGAGTATCCAACAAGTAACTCATCTACCAAATTTTGTGAAATTTGGTAAATTAGTATTTTAGCTAGAGCGGACAAATGAAATTTTTACGGGCAATTTCGCAAAAAAGGCGGGTTCTGCTTTTACGAATCGTACCCAAAACTAATCAGCACCAGGGTCACATCCAAGTGACTTACTTACCAAATTTTATGAAATTCACTCCATTAGTTTTTGAGTTAGAGTGGATACATACATTGCACAGACAGACAGACAGACAGACAGACACACAGACAGACAGACACACAGACAGACAGACACACAGACAGACAGACACACAGACACACACACACACAGACGTCACGCTAAAAATAGTTTTTTCGTATTCTAGAGGTCTCGAAAAGTGTAGATCCGTCGAAAACTCGAGTTGCGATTTTCGATATGATTCCAATACTTTCCCTATACATTACCATGTATTGCAGGGAAAGTAATAATGTTTTTGTCAAACAGTTAAGATGCTTAAACATCTCATGAAAGATATAATGAAAGACTGAATTGAGTTTAACAATTGTCAAATTTGCTTATAAATAAAGATAAAAAATATAAATTACATATATTAAATACACATTTATTTAGAATAAATAAATATATACTAGCCAAAGCCTCACAATAAGGAACCTGCGAATAACCTGAATTTTTAAAATATATGATTTTCCAAGTGGTGCTTTGCAAATAAGAGCTCCGTACCAAATTTCAAGTATCTGTTTCACTTCAGTCAGGGCATTTGCCATTATTTTCAGCCAATTAAAGATTTAAGTCGGCGGAATCCCTAAATTAACTGATATTAGAAAGCTGAAATTATACACTTTATATTTCTATCTAATGATTCAGCTTTGAACCAATTTTAAAATCTCAATCTTTTTGAGAAAAACGCTTTACTATCATTTCAAATTTCGAACATTTTGGTGTGGAGAATCCATTGAATGAATATTTTTAAAAATTGCGATTTTCTCCTTCGGTTTTATCGACTGATTGACCCGTGTATCAAATTTCAAGTTTTTATCTCTCAATTCACCTTTTAAACGTTTTGGTGTGGAGCATCCTCCTCTACAGTATATTTTTGAAAAACTCGAATTTTTCGAAGGGTTTCATTGAGCAATAGAGACTCTATCTCACATAAAAAGTCGTTCTTCATTTATTCAGCAAATCGAAAATTTTGGAGTGCAGCACCCCTAAAGTGTCACATTATGGAGAACTAAAATTGGACAGATTCTTCTTTTCCAATTATCTATCATTATGGGGAATTTAAAGTCTGTCAAGAAGTGTCTTTTTCTATCATTTCACTTGTCGAACGTTTCCGTGTGGTGCACCCCCCCCCCCTTAAATGAAAATTTTAAAAAATGTAATCTTCTTGGCTTTTATATAAAATGATTGGCACAAGTATCACATTTCAAGCTCTTATCAAATTTAAAATAATGTTTTTCTCATATATTCGTCAAATCGAACATTTTGGTGTGCAAATATCGGAAAACTCCAATTGTACAATTTCTTTCTTTCGAATTATCTACCCATACACGAAATGTGAAGTCTCTATCCCACCATGAAGCATGCCTTTTTTAATCATTTCACCTTTTGAACGTTTTTGTGTGGATTGGCCACTTCTGTAACTGAACATTTTTGAAAAACTCTATTCTTCTTGAGTTTATTATCAGATTATTGGCCCGTATAACAAATATCCAGCTTCTATCACATTTTTAAGGGTGCGTTTCTTATTTATTCCGAAAATCGAACATTTTGTGTGCGGCACGCCCTAAAGAAAAAAATAATGGAAAACTGAAATTGCACACTTTCTTCCAATTGAACTATCTACCCGTACACCAAATTTGACACCTCTCGCTTTGTATTTCATCCTTCCACCTTTCTAACACTTTTCTGTGGAGCACCTTCTACAATGAACAGTTTTGAAAAAATCTATTCATCTTAGGTATTTCATCAGATGATTGGTACATATACCAAATATCAAGTTTCTATTGCATTTATAAGGCAGTGTTTCTCATTTAATAGGAAAATCGAATATTTTGATGTGCGGCACCCTGTAAAACAGAAAATTTTGGAAAACTGAAATTGCACACATTCGTCCTTCCAAATTATCCACATATACATCAAAATTCAAATCTCAATTTCATCCCGAAACATGTATTTTTAACATTTCACCATACGAACGTTTTTCTTCTGAGCACCCCCTGAAACGAACATTTTTGAGAAACTCCCTTCGTCTTGGGTGTTTTCATCAAATGATTAGCCCATGTACCAAATTTTAAGCCTATATCAAATTTTAAAGGATATTTTCTCATTTGTTCGCAAATCGAACATTTTATTATGTGGCGCCGTCTACTGTAGCAAGTATTGGAAATCTGAAATTGCAGACCTTCTTTTCGAATAATCTATCTACCCATACACCAAATTTGAAGCCTCTATCTCTTCGAAAAGCATTATCTTTTATAATTTCATTTTTCGAACGTTTTGGTGTAGAGCACAGTTTCTGCAGAACATTTTCGGAAAATACGATTTTTCCATGGGGCTTCTTTGCTTTTCCTCGAACGATCGACCCATGTACCAGATAGCAAGTCTCTATCTATTCGGGAAGTGCCTAAAAACGTGACAGACAGACGGACACTAGGCAATTGGTATATACAGATAGATGGATTTGCTACATATTCGTATGATACAATGTAAAGCGAGGGATATTTCAATTTTATAAATTTCTAGTTGGATAAAGTTCAGGACCCACCTATTGTCAGCTACCGCTTACTAATTGCATAAGAGCTCAGTGACATAAGAGCTCGGTTCACGAGCTCTCATGTCACATCTGTTATGCAGGCGTGTTGTACCCGTTGGGGCTCCCCCCCTTGACCGCTGACATTCACCAACACTCGGAGATCGCTCCTCGAGCTCTACTCCACTTGCTTAACAGACAGTTTTCCTCTGTTCGCCACTTATATGAAGTCGGTGCATCACTTCGCGGACTAACGCTCAAGCCGCCTCACACCCCACCTTGACTATCTAGCAGCAACTCTATAGCACGGTCTATTTTCATTCCTAGTGTGACAAGATCACTATCAATTTAGTGAAATTTATAATAATGTGAGGAACTGAATTCGACCTGTATTAATTACCAGGTAAATATTCATTTGTTGTTGTCATGACTCAGACCGTCCGACCTACCAGAAAGGTGTAAGGTAACTGTTTGGACGGCCGGGAAGTGCCACACAATTTAGACCGGAACCCAGTTGGGGAGGCATTCACAGGGACTGCACCCTCCTTCCCCTACCACCACCCTCTCGGAAGGACTTACGGACCCACATGTTTAACGTGATAGTACTCCGCATGAACACGGTGACAGTTGTGGCAGCGTACAAATCCAGCGCGCAAGCCACAGGGCAACCGCTCCCGAAATGTGCCAACAGCACGCGGTGTTCCCAGGTGGTCACCAACCCAAGTACTAACCGCGCCCGATGCTGCTTGACTTCGGTGATCTAACGAGAACCGGTGTTTTCAGCACGGTAGGGCCGTTGGCTAGGTAAATATTTAGTAGGTGATTTAACTGGTTGTGAAGCGCATAAAGTGTAAACAAGTTAAAAATGATTTCATTAAGGCAGAAAGTTTGCATGGATTCAATAGTGCGAAGCTTAGGTAAATTGTCCCTTCATCTAAAAAAACACCAAAATATATCATGCCTTGACATGTCAGTAATTAAAAAATAACATTTTTGAGGAGTTATCTTTGGACATCTATCTAAAATACATCCAATTCAATTTCAATCTGCCAACTCTGAACAACAATGTCATACTGTACAGTATACACCACCTGTACATATTAAATTTTGAAAACGCGGTTGGTGCCTTTTTATGTATGGTGGTTAATTATTAGTAGCAAATCAAATCCCACCCACCTCAGAAGTAAGAAACATAGTACCTTCAATCAATTGCTTTAGTTTGTAAAGAACCTTCCTGCCCTAACTGGGACTACAACCACGAATATTCCTACTGGCCGGCTGACTCTCCACCTCTGAGCCACTGCGACGGAATTACGAACTCTTTTTATCGAAGTGAAGTCTGCATTTCCCACCAACACCCCCTCAATGTCATATTGATGTACAACTTGACAATATGACTGACCATCATCTATTGCAATTTTAACCTCTGATTAGCCTCCTGATACTATTTCTACCCCGGTTAGTATTCCACACTGTCGTTGACCTCCAAATTTGAAATCTGTGCCAAATATGCCAGATTTCACTAAATTCGTAATAATCATACTAGGAACATTTTTCGACTTCCAACGTCACTACACTAACCTATAGGGTTAATTCAGTCGGGCGCCATTTTAAAGAACATTGCTGCCCCAAAGGGCAATCGAATCACAGACCTTCGAACTTGAAAATCGACGCTCTACCGATCCGTTACTGGGATAGAATTGCAAACTCATTTCGTCGAAGTGAACTCTTGCAAATTAATGGATATATAATGAAATGCATAATGCATTGGTTTTCTAAAAATACTTTTTAGCAATCTTAGTAATACTTAGAAAATAAATCATCTTTTGTTAATATATTAAACATAATTAAATTTAAATCTTTTATGTAGCCGTAGTGAAGCAAAGAAAAGATGTGGACGATCGCTTTTATTCAGAAGCATATTTTATGTAGAGACAAGCTCTGAAAAAATATAATTCATTTAGAGAGATTCTGTAATATTACTTTTGAACATTCAAAGCAAATAAAGGAATCATAATTCATGGAAAGCATTTAGAAATCGTGTTTGATTTATGCTAAAGTCATTAAAATAATTGAGTTGCATGTCAGAATTCTAAATGAATTAATAAAGATATAAACATTGCTAAAACATCCTGTTCGAATGTATGCCTGGCGTGACATTAAGATAATGATTTCAACTCATTTTATTTATTTTTCTTGAAAACCTTATGTTTTTGAAATCATTATTTCTGTTATTATATTGTTTTAGAATTATCCATATTTAAAAGCTGTAATTTTTCAAAGTGCACGATAAAATTGATATGAAACTTCTACGTTTATTAGCTGACTTAAAACATTTTTACAATTGGAATACGATGCCTTGTGAGGTAAATTAAAATGAGCATTAAATAATCTTTGAAGTTTATGTAATATAACCCCTTTATTGCTAATTCAATCATAAATGCGTGTGTTACTTGTAACGTCATTAGTTGAACTGCTAAAATACATGTTTAGGACATTGCAGGTAAGATATTTATATAAATAAAAACTGTCGGAAATATTGTTGATTGCAAAAAGGTGCTTTCTCTTTAGTGTCACATCTGAACATGCTGCTAGAGAACTAGTATCCGTTAGAAGGAAATTTTAGATTATCTGAAAATGCCTTATTTTTTTCATTTTCTTGTATTACATTATGTGAATATTTGCAAAAAGTATTATGATGAATGATCTGGTATTAGAAAAAAATGTATAGGAATTTTCCGGTTATGTATAGGCATAACTGGATAATATTATATAGAACATAGTCCTAAGGAGATGAATATAGGATATAAATCTAAAGAGATGGATATAGGATGTAGGCCGAAAGAAATTGAGGTGACAACGGTTAAAGATATTTTCATGTTCAACGAAGTCACCGTCGCAGAAAATATCTTCATCATTTCAAGGCAAGAGAAAAATTAGTCAGATGACTTCAGTGTAGGCAGATTAAAGAAATCAAGAAGTCTACCCTATAAGGAAAAAAACGAAGAAATGGATGACTTGGTTTGCGACAGCCCAGTGGTTAGCGCGTGAGGATTGCATTCATACGACTTGAGTTTGATTTCCGGCTCTGTCCAAACTGTTTCTGTTGACGCAGAGTTCTGACATGTTAAATGTGTGGGTACGTAAGTGCTTCCGAAAGATTGGTGGTAGGCGAAGGAGGGTACTGTCCCTGTGGATGCCGTCCTGCCTGGGATCCTGTTTAAATTAGGTAACGCTGTCCCCGAAGTCCAAACAGATACCTTACACCTTTGCACGGTCTGGGTCGAAAAAAGTGGAGGATTTGGCTCATTTCATCTCTCTTACTACGGGTTTGCTGTCTATCTAGCTTTGAAGAAGTGTATCCAACGTATCTTCGAAACAGCTGCATGCTACATTGTTTAGTAATTTGTACGTAATTACGTTGCTTAAGTCGTCATTATCCTTTGCACAAAGCATTTTTATGCTTTATTATATTTCCTTCATTCTACTGAACATCTTTTGCTTATATTTTTTCCTTTGAAAATGCCCTACTATTTCATTTACTCGCATTATGCTATGTGACGATATTATGTAGGCAAGACATTCAATGCTTTCAGATCATTAAAACAGACATATATATATATATATATTTAAATTTATATTTGTTACTATATGTCGATATGTACTGCTTATGTATGTCTTTGTGTATTGTCTTTGTATATTGTAAATGCATTTCTTAGTATTATTTCTGTGTTTTTCATGGCCGTCTGTTGATTGATTGAGACCCAGACCGTCCGACCTACCAGAAAGGTGTTGAAGACCCAGACCGTCCGACTCGTCAACAAGGACATGAGCATCTATTTGGACGGCCGCACCAGAAATGTGTAAGGTAACTGTTTGGACGGTCGGGAAGTGCCACCCAATTTAGACCGGAACCCAGTGGGGGAGGCATCCACAGGGACCGTACCCTCCTTCCCTAACCCTCCTACCATGAACCTATCGAAAAAGACTTACGGACCCATATATTTAACGTGATCGTATTCCGCGTGAACACGGCGGCAATTTTGGCAGTGGCTGGAATCGAACCCGGATCTACCGAGTGCAATTCCAGCGCACTGACCACTGGGCTACAGCGCACCATGGCCGTCTGTTGTAAATGCTCAATGCCCTTTGAACAAGATGGACGACCTGGGTGGATAAGGAAAAAATAAATACACTTAGGAACCTTTTTACATGCACAAATGTAACAATTGTTTTAATTGGAACTGACTTAAAATATAATAAATGGAGGCCAATAAACATTGGACCAATAAACATTGGACCAATAAACATTGGAGGCCATTAACATTTGACATAAAATGCGTATGCATCGTACATACAAAATAGTTATAAACTAACCAAACCAATACCATCTGTCCACAAACCCATTATCAATATCTGCTTTGACATTATATATGTCTTTTCTCTATGAGATTTTATTGAATTAAGTGCAGTTCTAGCCATGTGTTCAATTTAAGCAAAACTATTTTAATTAAGGATTTCGAAGTGTCCCCTCTGCGTCATCTTTTCTGGAAGTACCTCATTATTTTTTAGAACAATACATTTGAAAATACATTGTTATTTTTAGAACAATACATTTGACAATACATTGTTATTTTTAGAACAATACATACATACATGAAAGGTTTATTTTTTTTCTAAAATATGATTTATTTTATACAATACTACTATATGTTTTTTAGAAATATCAACACTTCACAGAAAATAATTCTTTAGAGATCTATAGTTTCGAATAACGTTTAATTTTATTCAAGCAAATTGCAAAATATTTGTCCCGTTCTAAATATTTACAAAATGTATCCAATGATTAATAGCTTAATTACGTAGGTTTTGAGTAATTACTTCCTATGGTGACGGAATATCTGATAAATACTAAATGATCCAAACTAAATACACTTTCAAAATACAGAACATTTTATAAAAATAATCACATATATAAGACTGCGACAAAGAAGGAAAAACGGTATATATAAAATTGATCTCATTAGTCCGATTCCTCAATATGTCGATATACCGATATCCGATATACCGACATACTACATGTAACAATAAATTTTTCACTATGACTTTAACTATCACTTATCACTATGACTTTCAATACGTCATTGATACATGAAATATAACAATTACTAAAATAAAGTGTTACATCTATATCCACATTTGTTATTGAGTTTTGGTGAGCACATTTTGTAATATATATATATATACACAAAAAACCCGCTGAAACAGATATAGGTACGAATGTGTTAAGAATGTATCAAAATTTGTTTTCTTGTCTGAATCTTGAATTTTTGCTCTTAGTATGAGAAAGTCATTATATTTTGACTCTCTGATACAGTGTTCTGAATATGCATTTACAGGTTTTGTTAATAAATAACAAAGTAACAAGAAGGCCCCAGACATAAACAAGAAGGCGCCAAAGTGCATAAAATGGGAGTAATTTATGAACAAGACAGGAATTGATGACATCACGGCACGTGAGGTTTAGGGACTCAATACCTTCCGGGCTGTACAGTACAAGCGTGTACAATACATTCTACAATAGAAGTCTGTCATGCCCCTCTTAGATGCATGTAAGTCAATAGGCAGATATATGCCTGCGAGCCAATGAAAAGCCGGGCTGGAGCTAGTAGATAACCCCGTGAAACAGATGGAAGGATGAAAATATTCATTACGTTTAATTACGTTATGTAGACATGGTTGTGAGAAGTTGATCAGTCAATGTGAAGTTGGTGATACCTTTGTGAGTGACTAAAAGCAAAACTTCAGATCCCAAATGGAATGTAGATACTGACGAATAAACGTCGAATGATATAGATAAGGTAAAACTATTTATTATTATACATGAGGAGATATTGTAGATCTGACTCTGAGTCACTTAATAAGAATCTGTATCACACCATCCGCCTTCCAGCAGAATGCTCCTTGAATTAGTAATTGATCGACAATCTGTAAAATGTCGAATATTATGTATGGATTTATGAACATTTACGGATAATAGAACATTTAAATATAAAAAATAATTATGATAAAAATAAAATTTGAGTAACATGATGTCTTTTCATTCTGTAAGATTTAATATTTGAGTGAATGTATACTAATTTTTTATTAGTATAACTGGATGACACAAAATGATGGGTTACGCGACATAACCTGTATGCTAGGTTTCGGCCGCCACAATACAATGGTATTTTTAATTTCTAACTCCACAGACTCAACTCATGCATCTTTAGAAGAAATGATTTTAATGAAAATACAATGACGAACATATTAAGCCATTTTACAAATTGCAAAATTCAGTAATTTGAGAAGTACACTTAATTATTCTGTTTTAGAATAGTCAATATAATTAAATGTAAAGGATTTTTTCCCCTGAATAAAAATATACATAACAATTTCATGTGTTATATGTGCCACATAAATATGTTCCTCTTGAAATGAATTTTTAGAACATAAATTTAATTTTCCAATATATTCTATAATATTCCAATTTATCATTGAAAGTGAATAAATAAAGCATGTCACGAAATACATTAAAAATACGTTGGCATAGTAAAAAAAAAAACTGTTGAATGTATCGGTTTTAATTACTATGAAAGAAATTGTAACGATCGATATATTTTGAAACTTACTAATATTCCAAATGCGTTCGTGAATTCAGTATGCATTCAAACAAAGAAGAAAAAGAATTAATGCTGAAATTATATGTAATTTAAAATAAGGATTGATTTCATGTATCTTTACATGCTATATGAAAAAAGGCGTTAGTGACGCAAGGAAAATATTTGATTGTGAGGATTCACTTTTCATAAATTGTTTAGGTTTACCTGTATCACAATCAGTAACAGAATAAACAAAATCTGATGTGGGCAACACATGACTTTCCTTATATAATGCAATGAATTTATTACTTTTACAGTTAAAAAAAATGGTATTCTTATAGTAGATACTTATATTCTTTCCAAAATACTGAATTTTCTTCAATTAATCGTCATTTTCATTGATTTAACGTTATTTTTATCCATTTGGCGAGATGTTCATTAATTCGGCAACATTTAAAAAGTCGCCAAGTTGGCGACATTCCACCAAATTCGTCGCCAAAATCTCTCCAAGCGTTATGGACGGATGCATAAGTTGTTCTTATAGCAGATAAATGACTATTGGCGTTCAAATACAAAAGTATTACTCAAAGCATCTTTTTTCGTGAATGGAACAAGTTAGATCCATGAGAATGATGTCACCAAATTTATCGCATGATATTGCATATAAAAAGCAAACAAACATGTTTCTCAACAGTTAATACATATTTTTAATTTATGGGATTTTTTTGATAAATTTATTTAAAAATGTACAATTTCTCGAGAACGGTTCATGCTAGCGTTCTAAAGTTTATGTCAATCATTTTCTAAGGAACAATTACATAAGAAATGTCTATTTGCGTAACTTTATTAAAGGTTTTGATTTTTTGATGATGTTTTCAAAATTTCACTCAAAAAGTTAGGGGGGTTCTGAGCATTCGATTGAATTTTAAAACAATAGACTTCCAGTATTCATGGATTGTGATTTTTGTGCCAAATTTCATTCGAATCGCGATTCGTGATCAGGGATGCTTGAAACGTGCTCTCCCGTCGAAAACTCGAATTCGAATTTTCGACTCCGTCACAATACTTTCCGTATACATTTATAAGGAATTTATATAAGGAAAGTAACAAGAAGGATCAATCATGATTAAAGCATTGAGTATGAAACACTTTCCAACTGAACTGCAATGTTATACATCTCTAAAATGAGATACATTCAGCGGTGATATTTTTTAAATTATCACAGTACAACAATAATTTATTTTACTTGGAAACTTCATCGAAAAAGTCAATGTTATAAAATCGTATGCTTCACTGTGTAAGAGCAATGATTATTTCACTCATACCACTTACATTCCAGACCATAGAGCTAAATAATTTTGCTTTAAAAAAATTCAGCAAATCTTATGTAATTCATCTTAGAATCGCCTGATTTGTTTACATTCTGCATGAGTTAAAATTAGGCTTTGTTTTAGAAAAAATCAAAGTTTAGTGATAATTTAAAATAAAAAATATTGTAAATGCTTCGGCACAGAATTTAGATACAGAGATAATATGAAAAATAAAGCGGTTTTAGAACGGATGGAGCACTATAAATATAACGTAACTAATTAAAAACAAAACATTCTATCTAGTTCTATTTCCACACAATTCATAGTATACGCATTAATATTTATAATGACACATGTGTATATTTTCTATTATCGTGTTCAACCCTAACAGACAAACGTAGATTCACCCAAAGACTAAGTGAAAGAGATGGTTTCGGGAAGTCTTCAAAAGTTATTTTCGGTCTAAATTTTTAATTTGAAAATTTTCTTGAAAATGAAGCGCTTGCTATAGAATGGAATGTGAAAGTAAAATTAATTTGAGTCTGCGCGTAAAATCCTTTACAGTTTACATCAAATTTTGATTTGTTTTTAAATAGTGAGCATAATGAGTCTCAATAGAAAGTCATGTGCTGCCCATATTAAATTATGATTTGTCCGTAAACAATGAAGATGATGAGTCTGTATAGAAAACATGCGCTTCCCTCATTGAATTTTGTGTTATTTTTACTTTTCTTATATACATAATATATAAGGAAAGTATTGTGACGGGGTCGAAAATTCGAATTCGAGTTTTCGGCAGGAGAGCACGTTTCAAGCATCCTTGATCACGAATCAAACATTTTTGAGGTGATGTCTGTGTGTGTGTCAGTGAGTCTGTGGAGACGATATCTTACGAACGAATGGAGCGATTCGATTAAAATTTGGTACAAAAGTCATAATCCGTGAATACTGGAAGCCTATTGTTTTTAAACGTAATCGAATGTTCAGAACTCCCCCCCCCCCTTAAATTTTCGAGTGAAAGTTTGAAAAAATCATCAAAACATCAACACCTTTAATAAAGTTACGCAAATAGACATTTCTTATGTAATTTTTACTTAAACGATTGACATAAACTTTAGAACGCTAGCATAAACCGTTCTCGAGATATTGAACATTTTTCAAATAAATTTATTAAAAAATCCCATAAATTAAAAAAAAAATATTAACTATTGTGAAATATGTTCACTTTTCATATGTAACAACATGAGATAAATTTGTTGACATCATTCTCGTGGATCTAGCACGTTACATTCATGAGAAAATATACTTTGAGTAATAATTTTGTATTTGAACACCAGTAGTCATTTATCTACTGTAAGAATAACTTATTTCTGCGTCCATAACGCTTGGCGAGATTTTGGCGACGAATTTGGCGAAATGTCGCAAACTTGGCGACTTTTTGAAATGTTGCCAAATTAACGAAAATCTCGCCAAATGGATAAAAATGACGCTAAATCAATGAAAATGACGACTAATTGTCGAAAATTCGATACCTTGGAAAGAATATAAGTATCTTCTATAAGAAAAACCTATTTTTTTACTGTAAATGTAGTAAAATCATTGCATTATATAAGGGAAGTCATATGCTGCCCACATCAGATTTTTTTATTTGAAAATAGATAACACTGTATATAATGAGTCGGTATGGAAAGTAATGAGCTGATTACATTAAATTTTGTGTTTAAGTAGTGAACATAATTCGTCTCTGTAGAAAGTCTTGTGCGATCCACATTAAATTTCGCTTTGTTCGTAAACATTGAAGATAAAGAGTCTGTTTTTAAAATACTTCACTGTTGATATCAAATTTTGATTTGTTTGTAAATAGGGAACATAATCAGTCTCTATAGAAAGTTATGCGCTGCCCACATAAATTTTTGCTTTGTTTATAAATATTGAAGTTAATGAGTCTGTATATATAAAGCCATGTGCTGTCTACTTTGTTTCCTATGTAAACAATGAACATAATTAAATTAAAATCATTCTTGTACACAGAGGGAAAGTAAAAAATATCAAAACTTATCATCTATCGTGGACAAGTTACTACGTTTATTCCAGAAGTGATTTTTTAAAAAGTGTAACTCATTTTGTAGATTTCTGTAATATTATTCAGGACCCATTAAAGGAAATAAATGAAATAAAACTTTGGAAGCAATGTTTGATTTATAGCCATATCATTAGAGAATGGTTGAATTTTAAGTCACTCTTTGAAATATGATTAAAGAAGTAAACGTTATTAAAATCCCGTACGTAATTATTCCAGACTTGCTATCTTTAATATAATGACTTCTGAAGATTTTATGTTTCTAATTTTTAAAAATTGTATGCTAAACCAGTTTTGTTATAATATTTTTGATTAATAATGGTCATAGCTTGATATTAGGCAAGAAATAAATATAATACATAAACGACGAAAACTAGGTGCGACGAATGTTAGCCCTTTAATATGCTAATATGCACAAACATATTTTAACTATTAAAAGCGGATAGAAAAATTTTGCTGTCCAAAAAAAAAAATTTTATTACAACATATTGAATTAGACATATTAAAATTCTAGGCATATTTACTATCTTCTGAAATGGTGAACAACTAGAAAATATTTAGGTCTCCTATTGCAGATTATAGCCTCCCTGTTATCTGCAATTGCAGCCGATCATATTTTTGGGAAAACAAGCTATACGCGGTAAAGTAATTTTTTTTATAACATTACGATTCACACGACTATTATCTGCGAAATGATTTATTGCGTCCTTTAGCAAGAATTTTGCAAACATCTGTCAGTTCCAAATTGGGATTTAGGAATGCCTGTATGAGCTGGTTCTGCTTACTATGAAGGTTTACCCGTTTGAAGCAGGCTGCATGGAAAGTTTATTTATGTTGGTCCAAATGTTGGTTTTTTAATCTCTCTCTTCAGACATTAAAAAAATTGAAACAGATTTTTCTTGCTATCACACCAGTTATTGTCGACATGCGAAAATATCTACACAGCGCAAAAAGTGGTTCTTGAATTCTACTATCCCCAATGAAAGCGAGATTACTAGTTATAGAAATAGCCAAATCCGTATGTTCAGTAGGTGTGGTTATAGTACCTGTTCAAAGGAGCATATGTGGAATTTAAAGTATTTACACTGCTCACAACTGAAATCGCAACACCGTGAAGAAATTTACGTATTCTTATGAAATTTACAGAATATAATTGTAACTTGGAGATGTGCAAATGATCAAAAAATCATACTTGGAAAATGAAAGCATGGAATTTTATTGACATTAGATCAATATGGAATAGGCCCACCTCGAGCGGCATTGCAGGTTTGTTGAATACGATGAGGCATCCCACCAATGAGATGATCAACCGTGTTCTGAGGGATGGTATTCCACAAAGCATGCAGTTAGGCTTGTAACTGAACATGGTTTGCTGGAATTGGGAGTTAATCGGCGACCCATGATGCCCCAGATATGCTCAATGGACGACAAATCCGGGAAATGTATGCTGGTCAAGGAAGGATATCCAAAACATTGTAGATTATTCATAGTTACCCGTGCAGTATGTAGCCGGACATTATCCTACTGAAAAAGCAGTCCAGACTTGGTTGACAGATATGACTGTACCACAGGTATCACGATGTCAGAGACGTATCGTTTTACTGTAATAATGTCAGAAACGTGGACCAAAGATGTTCGTCCACTAAATGTTATACCACGCTAAACCATGGTACCACTTAGAGGGGCTGAGTGGCGACAGATAGATAAAGTTTCCTATGGCGTTGTTTAAAGCGCCGCCATACGCGAGTACTGCCATGTGGCCTGTCAAAACGTAATCGTGATTCATCCGTGAACAGAATGTTTCGACATTCTGTCGAGCAGTTGCGTCTCATTTGACACCACTGGAGGCGACGTAACCGGAGTGAAGACGTTGAAACGGTTGTTGTCGGAAAGGTCGTCTGTTTCGGAGTCCTGCGTCATGCCAGCGGTTTCGAATTGTTTGCGTCGAAACCACGTTACCTGTAGAGTGGGATAAATGCCGTTTTAGCATAGTTGCTGTGGTAAACGGGGTTCCCAGCAACGCTTCTCAAAAGCATACGATCTGGACGTAGTCTGGTACACCTGGAAGCTCCAATATCTGATCTTCGTGCTGTTTCGTTGTCTTTTACGAACCGTAACACACACCGTTGAACTGGGCTAAAATCACGACCCAATAGTTCAGCGATCCTTCGAAGACTCATTCTACCCTCACGTAAAACAATGATCTATTGGTGTTTCGTTGACGACAACTGAAAGTATACGGTACGTCGACGTACTCTTGGCATTCTGTGATGAATTTAACAACCTGAAAACAATGACTCTACAATTTAGCTGTGGTATCGCTCTTCCCTGACCTGGCGCTTTCATGTTGCTCGACAAGATGTTATGTCACTATGCGTAACGAAACTATGATCATTTGCATATCTCGCCTTGCTGTTTCTTTTGCCTAGTTCACATAAAGCTACACCTACAACTTTATAGTGTTGCGATTTCAGGTATAAGCAGCGTACATCAATTGTAAACAATATTTTGGTAACTACTATACCAAGAAAAGGGAATAATCATATATACACATATATATCTGAATTTATATAACTGCTCACAGAACACATATACACATATATATCTGATTTTATATAACTGAATGAACAGAATCTATTTGCATATATAACTGCAAATATATAATAGGATGCAGAGATTTACTCACGGTATAATAACAATAATGAAATTCGACAGTGAAACAGCATAAATACAGTAAATACAGAATGTGACTTAGAGCATAAGTAATTAATAATGATACCACAATGTAAAATATTGCGTAAATAAATGTAGCATACAAAATTCTTGTTTCTCCATCATCCATGTGAACAAACTTAAAGTTTAGCGTCAAGTGAAAACTAAGTCATGCTTAACAGATTGGCTTTTACATGTAATATAGTAAATAATTTGTAATTAAATTCCGATGCATAAGAATCATCATTTAGTTAATGCGCTGTGTATAAAAACATCTTATTTCTGATGCTACATAAAGTGCATCATAGTTATGAATCAACTTTTCAATTTTAATAATTTTCTTTATTATTAACACTTTACAACATAGTTGAAAAGTGTTTATGACTTTGTTCATTCTGTCTGTCTGTCTGACTGTCTAGTTGTCCGTTAGCACGATAACTGCCGTAAAAATGACTTCATCAAAATGTAATTTTTGTATGTTGTTCAGACGGTCTGTGGGACCTACGGGAATATAAATGAAAAATATCCCCCAATTAGTTTTGGATTGAACACGGGTTGAAAACATAAAATACATTGAACCCCTATGGGACCTAATTTTTCAAACATTTTTACGAGAATTTAAAATTCACAAATTGCTTCCTAAGTTTTGGGAAATATTCAAATTATCCCATAAAATATATAAAAAAAATTCAGCAAAATATATTCAGTACGTTTTTAAAATAAAAATTAAAATAATAATTACACCCTTTATATGAAGAGATCACATGACCATTATGTGAAGAGATCACGTACCCACTTCAAAATAAAACATGGCATCCGTCTTGTGTCAAAATCGTGATTTTAAAGTTCTTTTTAATTTATATTTAGTGTTGCATCCGTCCTAAAACTGCTTTATTTTTGCTTAAATTCTGTGCATCTACATACTGAAACAACGCAATTACAATATATTTGAGTTCAAATGATCATCTAACTCTGATCATTTCTACAAAGAAGCCCAATTTTCATTTATAGAGAATGCAAACACCAAATTATTTAGAATAAGTTGTATAAGAATTGCTGCATTTCTTTAACGCAAAATTATTTAGCTCATGGAGTCTGCAATATAGCTGATATGAATAAAACTTTCATTGATTTTACACAGAGAGCCAGACGATTTTCCTATGAAGTTTTAAGCATGGAATTAAATTACTTGTACCTCCATGGTTTCAAGGTTTTAGATAAAATAAATTATTATAGTATTGTGATGAATGAAAGGAATGGAAAAAGTTTATGAATGAAATGCTGTTTTTATATAGAGGCGATTTATATTTCGAAGACGACATTTGAATAAGGTTCATTTGTTTTCGATGAAGTTTTCAAAAAAAATAAATGATTGTAGTATTATGATAATTTTAAAAATATTACCAAGGAATATATCGCATTTTAAAGATGTTTAAACCAGGCAATTTATAGTTCAATGCCGTCATTTGACTGAAGTTCATTTTTTTCGATGAAATTTTATGTTTTCAAATATAATAAATTAATGTAATATTGTGCTAATTTTAATATTACCGAGGAATATATCGCATTTTAGAGATGTTTATGTGAAATTGAATTGAAGTTGGAAAGTGTTTCATAATCCATGCTTTATGCATGATTGATCTTTCTTGTTTATTTTATTCTGCTTTATCATAGAAATGCTTTCCTAACAGACAAATGTAATCATAAAATGAATCATATAAAAACATTTAACTTGCAAATCCACGATGTTCTCCCTTTATGCAGCGATCTCTTGATTAATAATGCATCGATATCAGTTCCACATAATATATAGAATGCTGTTACTAATAAATAGAAATACTTTCATCACTATCGAAACCATACCTTTCAAATGGTTAATAGTGTGACCCTCTTCATTTTGTTAGATAACGCGCAGCGAAAGATTTGGATCATTGGCCTGAAAGCCATTTGAAACAAATAAATATCTAGAGGAGCATTTGTCAAGCCTTAATTGAATGAAGAGAATAAATTTGTTTCCAGAGTTATGAAACAAATAGATTTCGATTTGTAGTTACATAAGAGTCTAGAAAGTTTTAGAAAGGCTTGATCAATAGGACTGGCTTCAGGAAGTGTCCATTAAATTAATTAGGATATATAAATCAATGTATAAATTAAAGTACGATGTAAACGTAAGGAAACAATTTATTTCAAACTATAAATTAAGATATTAGAGAAACAGTGATACTGATGTAAATGAAACTGGACAACATATTTTGATAATTATGCAGTAAATACTTAGTATTGCTTTTGAGATAATATTCATTTTTTGATATCAAAGTTCTGAACACAAATATGATAACGAAAAGGCGAAATTGGCTACGATTTTTGAAAAATTCGCAACAGATTCTGTCGGTCAATGTCCGTTTCTACTTTGGATATAGTTTTGTTTACAGCTTTTATATATACTCATGTTTATCATTTACGAGCGTCCAACAGTTGTCAACCAACATACCAGTGAACCAATTCCCTTGGTATTGTTTCTCTATCGTTGCAATATCTTGGGGAAAACGTTCACTGTGCTTATCACTAACCATGAAGCAGTTGTTGGGGAATAAATGTAAGTGGTAATGACGAAAGTGGATTTGTAAGGGCATACTGCAGACATGTTTGTGATACAAAGACATGTCTTCAACTAGTAACTATGCATTTAATGTAGATTGAGTTGCTTATTTATGACCATCTCTGTGTCTCCCAAAAGGAGCCAATTGACAAATTAGTACTTAGTTTTACGTTCAAGTCCTCAAAATTAGTAAAGATTCGTTATTTTTATTTTAAATATATTTTGTGTGCTCTTTAGGGCATAAGCAGAGATGATAATAATAATTAAAAATACTTGATATTATTTCTATGAGAATACTACTTTTTGGTACTAATTAAGTGAAATTTTATATCTTTTAAAATCCAACCTCTCCTTGTTGAGAATGCTTTTGTAGTTAACATTTCAAAATTAGTAATATATAAATGATTTAAACAATTAAAATAAACTTATTATTTAGAGCTTTAATACTGAAGCTATCGTTGAGACAGAATTTAGTTATCATTGGCTAATGATATTCGTTATCATTGATTAATGATATTCGTTATCATTGGCTAAATATAAGTGGCTAAATGAAGGTGCTATTCTTATCAATGAAATGAAAAAATCTATTTTAAATGATCTATCTTGAAGTACATTATATTTTTTCTCATGGAAAATTTATTAAACACGTTACTTCCTGCAGATTATTATGTACTTTTTTCGTGACTGTATGTTTGGTAGAACTTAAAAGTAAATATTAAACATCAATATATTAATTATTATTCTTAGCATTAGTAAATTTATGAATATTTTCTACAATAAGGCATATTGCCTGAAAATAAATTTATCAAAATCTCTTGCACGGTTTAGGAGATATTACCATTTCTATATATTAAATTAAATATTAAATATTTTATATTTTCTGACATACGTATTTATAAATCTGTTTTTAGAGAAGAATGAATATGATATATCTGTGACATTAATTTTAATATCTTTACGCTAACACCATTGTATTATTCCGAAAAACAACTATAAAATATCCCTAACATCTTTTTGCACTAACTTCAGTGTACATAATTTCAGCAAAGCAATAAAATTTACTTGAATAAATCAGAAAAATGTGATCCAGGATAACAAAATGAATATTTAATTAATGTATTTCCATTTTACACTGCCTTTCTGAATGCTATTAAATGAAAACAGCATGACATCATTAATACTAAGAATATTCTTATGTCTTATTTTTGCATTTTGGGATCAGAAAGACATCATTTAAATAATGATATTAGTTTTTTTCCCTGTTTACAATATATTATTTTCATTAGAGTTTTATTTTTATGTAATGAATTTTGCCTTATTCCTGTAGAGGTTCAGAATTTGATGTTCAGTTCACTGCTCTATCTACAGCTAATTTTGAGAAATAGATTACTGGGGGATTTTTAGAACTAGAAGTGGAATATAAATTGAAAGTGAAACGTCTTAGTGAACTACCCTACTTACTTCAAAATTTGATGCTGAATCGATATCAGTTATCATCTAAGCTCTATCTATTGCTAATCTTCAGAATTATATGTTTCAAGTGAAATAAAACTTTTTGAATCGGAAATGGGAAAAGAAACAGAATTGAAAATCCTTCGTAGACACTCATCTTCTTTGGAAATTTCATACTGAATTTATATCCTTCATTATGTAAGTTGTATTCCTAACAGATTCTGGGAAATAGATATTTGAATAAAAAACATTTAGTAAAAGCAATAGTATTTTAAAATATTTGCCTCCAACAACAATTTTATACCAATAAATGATAAGATTATTATAAAATAACAATTTAAGTGAAACCATGTTTTATTACTAGGTGTTACTA
The DNA here is from genome assembly GCA_951213105.1 of Amaurobius ferox. Lineage (NCBI taxonomy): Eukaryota > Metazoa > Arthropoda > Arachnida > Araneae > Amaurobiidae > Amaurobius > Amaurobius ferox. The sequence continues at coordinate 46,039,175 of OX578143.1, forward strand.
CCGTCACATGACGGGTTACATAAATTTATTTAAAGATTCATTCCTATTCTTTCTTCAGCAGCTTTAGCATTCCCTGAAAACGTGGATCTCTCAATTCTTCCGATAAATACAATTAATTGGTATATGACTCCAAAATAAAAAGGCACTTGGAGGTCAAAGGCATCAAAATAACAAGAACGATTAATCATGCATAAAGCATTGATTATGAAACACTTTCCAACTGCAATGCAATTTTCCTTAAACATCTCTAAAATGGGATTCATTCAGCGCTGATGTTTGTAAAATTATCACAATACTACAATAATTTATTATATTTGAAAACTTCATCGCAAACACATGAACTTTTTCATATAACGTCATCGAAATATAAATCGCCTGGATCTCCATATAAAAGCAGTGGATATTTTATTCTGCACTTTTTTCCATTCCTGTCACTCAGCCGCGATATTTTTAAAATTAATACAAAACTACCATAATTTATTAGACTAAAATTTAAAACCATGGAGGTAAAAGTACTTTCTAACTCCGCGCTTAAAACTTTATCTGTAAAGGCAATACTATAGAATCGTCTGCTTTTCTATGTAAAATCAATGAATGTTTGATTCATATCAGCTACACTGTTTAATTCAGCAATCCTTCTACAACTCATCTTACAGCTTGATGTGTTTATCGACTTGAAACTGAAGTGTTTACCTACGTTTACCTAAGTTTACATTCTACCTACGTGAAAATTAGGCTTCGTTGTAGAAATAATCAAAGTTTGTTAATCATTTAAACTCAAAAATATTGTAATTATCCAAGCGCAGTATATAGATCCACAGAAAAAAAAATTAAAAATAAAGTAGTTTTAGGCAGGGTGCAACACTAAATATAAATTAAAAATAATTTTAAAGCTCACGATTTTGACATAAGATGGATGCCATATTTTATTTTGAAGTGGGTTACGTGATCTCTTCATATAATAATGGTGCAATTATTATTTTAATTTTTATTTTAAAAACTACCGAACATATGTTGTTGAATTTTTTTTATACATTTTATGGGATAATTTGAATATTTCCTAAAATTTTCGAAGCAATTTGTAAATTTTAACTTCACTTAAAAAATGTTGGAAAAATTAGGTCTCATAGGGTTCAATGTATTTCATTCTTTCAACCCGGGTTCAATCCAAAACTAATTGGGTGATAATATTCATTTACATTCCCATATGACACCACAGATCGTCTAAACAACATACTAAACTTTCAATTTGATAAAGTCATTTCTACGTCAGTTATCGTGCGAACGGGCAGACGGACAGACAGACAGAATGAATGAACAAAGTCATGAACACTTTTCAAACATGTTGTAAAGTGTTAAAAAGGCACTTGCAGACATCTGGAGGAGGTACATCATTGCAGCACCTCTTCTGCATCTCCTATTTTCTAAAGCAGAAGGGAATGTTGTTATCTCTGTTTAAGAGGAAGTCGAGGAGTTGGGAGAAGTAAGGTTACTTATCACGGTGCTTTTGGAGGAGAGAAAGAAATATTTGTGATGAGGCACTGCCGTGGAAGTGGAGAGTTGAAGGACACAGAAAATTTTGTGGATTACCTGGACAATATGAGGGGCTATTCGGAGGAAGGGTTCCGGAGGAGGGGTTCGGGAGGAGGGGTTCAGGAGGAGATGGCTCTGGGAATGTGCATGGGCAATCACGTTATCGACTTGTGGTTGTGAAGCGCACCCCCATAGTTATACACCAGCTATGTCTGTACGACCCAACCACCCAAGCTCTAAACAACACCATCTAATATTGACCGTGAAGGCGCCATGCAATACTTTTAACTCGGACCCGTACTAAATTATCTTGTGAAATAATTATTTATTTGGTTGACTTCGCTGCTTGGAAATGTATTTAATTCTTATGTGGGAAAATATTCTTATGGTAATATATACAAATTCTTATGGTAAAGGAAAGGATCAGGATCATATTTAATTATTTAGTGTGTTTCAAAATGATATTTTACATATCATAATCCACATAATAAATATAAACTATACGATATAGAATATTTTATTAGATTTAGGTTCCACATTTACTTCAAATTTCTGACGACTTAATATAATTTATAGCTTTAAATTTAGTATATATAGGAATTTTCGATTTTGTTAACACTTTACAACATAGTTGAAAAGTGTTTGTGACTTTGCTCATTCTGTCTGTCTGTCTGTCTGTCCGTTCGTACGATAACAGCCGTAAAAATGACATTACTAAAATGGAATTTTAGTATGTTGTTCAGACGATATATGGGACATATGGGAATAAAAATGAATAATATCACCCAATTAGTTTTGGATTGAACCAGGGTTAAAAAATGAAATACATTGAACCCTATGGGACCTAACTTTTCAAACATTTTTTAAGGAAATTTAAAATGCACGAATTGCTTCGAACGTTTTAGGAAATATTCAAATTATCCCATAAAAAATATGAAAAAAATTCAGCAAAACATATTCGGTTCTTTTTAAATAAAACTTAAAATAATAATTGCACCCATATTATATGAAGAGATCACGTGTCCCACTTCAAAATGTAATATGGCATCCTTCTTTTGTCTAAATCGTGATTTTTAAAGTTCGTTTAAATTTATATTCAGACTTGTGACCGTCCTAAAACCGCTTTATTTCTGCTTAATTGGTGTGCATCTATATTATGAAACAACGCAATTACAATATACTTGTTTAAATGATCATTAAACTTTGATTATTTCTACAACGAAGCCTGATTTTCACTTATGGAGAATGTAAACACATCAAGCTATAACATGAGTTGTATAAGAATTGCTGAATTTCTTTAACGCAAATTTATTTAGCTTTGGTATCTGCAATATAGCTGATATAAATAAAACTTTCATTGATTTTGCATAGAGAAGCTGACGATTTTATAGCAGACTTTTTCGATGAAGTTTTAAGCATAGAGTTAAATAACTTTTACCTGCATGGTTTTAAGTTTTTAAGTAAAATAAGTTATTGTAGTATTGTGATGAATGAAAGGAATGGAATAAATGTGTATGAATGAAGTATTTACTGCTTTTATATAGAGAGTCAGGCGAGTTATATTTCAATGACGTCATTTGAATAAAGTTCATTTTTTTCGATGAAGTTTTAAGTTTTCAAAGATAATAAATTACTGTGGTATTGTGATAATTTTCAAAATATTACCGCTGAATGTATCGCATTTTAGAGAAGTTTAAATAAAATTGCGTTGCAGTTGGAAAGTGTTTCATAATCAATTATTTATGCATGATTGATCTTTCTTGTTTGTATTTATAATAGTTTATGTATAGAATACATTTTTTTATAGAACATAGTGTGCGAATGTTAGTTTAGAGATTTTGAAAAATATACACTGTGAACTGCTTTTCTACCATTGAACAAGTGTATCTCATCGTTAAAAGATTTGCAGAACATGTATGTATGACGCGATAATATAGATTTTCAAAATATGACTACACACAGTTCCGTTTATCAGCATTCATTCTAAAATACATAGAATGTATTTTCCTTCAAATTCTTTAAAAAAAATTGTACATATGGTTTTGAATGAAATAAAACATCCATTTATATTTCCAGTAAATGTCATATGCTGTTTACATTCATACGTTATTATTTACATATATTGCAAAGTGATATACTATATATCTAGTTCTTTAGAATTTATATATCTTATTGTTTTAACCCTTTATTTACCGAATTATGATAAAATTAAAAATTTCACCTAACATATTTTTTTAACACTTTACAACAAAGTTGAAAAGTGTTTATTACTTTGTTCATTCTGTCTGTCTGTCTGTCTGTCCGTTAGCACGATAACTGCCGTAAAAATGACTTAATCAAAAAGAAATTTTAGAATGTTGTTCAGACGGTCTGTAGGACCCATGGGAATATAAATGAATAATATCACCCAATTAGTTTTGGATTAAACCCGGGTTGAAAAAAATGAAATACATTGAGCCCTATGGGACCTAATTTTTAAAACATTTTTTAAGCGGATTAAAAATTCACAAATTCCTTCGAAAATTTTAGGTAAAATTCAAATTGTTTCATAAAATATATAAAAAAACTCAGCGAAATATATTCAGTATTTTTTAAAATAAAAATTAAAATAATAATTACATCTCTTATATGAAGCGATCACGTGACAATGATATGAAAAGATCACATGACCCACTTCAAAATGATATATGGCATCCATCTTATCTCAAAATCGTGATTTTTTAAGTTCTTTTTAATTCATATTGAGTGTTGTATCCGTCCTAAAACGATTTTATGTTTGCTTAATTTCTTTGCATCTACATACTGAAACAGCCAATTACAATATATTTGAGTTAAATGATCATCCAAATCTGATTATTTCTACAACGAAGCCTATTTTGCACTTATGTAAAATGTAAACAGCAAAATATGTAGAATGAGTTGTATTAGAATTGATGTATTTCTTTAACACAAAATTATTTAGCCCATGCAGTCTGCATAGCTGATATGAATGAAATGTTCATTGATTTTACAAAGAGAAGGACGATTTTTTTCGATGAAGTTTTAAGCATAGAGTTTAATTACTTGTAGCTCCATGGTCTTAATTTTTAAATAAAATAAATTATTATAGTATTGTGATGAATGAAATGAATGGAAAAATGTTATGAATGAAATGCTGTTTTTATAGAGAGATCCAGGCGTGTTATTTTTCTATGACGTCATTTGAATAAATTTCAGTTTTTTTATGACATTTTCAAATATAATAAATTATTGTAGTATTATGATAAAGTTAAAGACATTATCGAGGAGCCAGGCGATTTACAATTATTGACGTCCTTTGAATGAAGTTCTTTTTTTTCGATGAACTTTTAAGTTTCAAATATAATAAATTAATGTAGTATTGTGATAATTTTTAAAATATTACCGAGGAATGTATCGCATTTTAGAGATGTTTAAATGAAATTGCATTGAAGTTGGAAAGTGTTTTATAATCAATGCTTTATGCATGATTGGTTATTCTTATTTTCTTGTTACTTGAGGATTCATTAGAAGATACATGTAATAAAAATAAACAATTTCAATACAGGGTAAATTAAAGCTAATTAAGCGAACTGGTACTTTAAAGTATCGTCGGTACACTGTGCTTGAAAAAATATTGGTACTTTGGAAAAATAAAATAAGGGTGACACGGGGTAGGATGAAAAATCATTTACTATATTATTAGCGTTATTGATTTTGGATAAAATCAATTTTTCTTTCTTTTAATGCACAGAAACATATTGCACATGGTGCATTTTGAATGAGGTTCGCTCTGAACATTATTCTTGGCACTAAATTCGCAAAGACCTCGTTCCAACTATGTTTCAATTATATATATGTACGTAAAATGTATTAAAAAGTAAGGATCTATTAAACAACACCAAATAATTCGTTACTTATTCTTTCTTCCATTAAATTACCATTGCTATACTGCTTCTATGATCAGAGCCCTCACTATTGAAGGGGGGGGGGGGACAAACGTCCCAGGTGCAGACCTGGAGAGGGGGAACAATTAAGATGCAGACCTTTCTTTTTTGTTTTTTCCATTATGAAAATTTTACAATAATATCAATTCATAAGCGATATTAAACGAAAAAAAAATTCTGATTGACTTACCTTCAAAATTTGAGGTTATACAGGGAGATAAACTTCACAGTAACGTCGGTCATAAAAACACACGTTCACAAGTAGAGAGGGAGCTACAATATTCTTTGTTGAACGAGAACCATTGCCTAGAACTCCTACTGCTATCTAGTGACACTAAAGTGAAGCATATAGCATTGATACTTAAAAGTACCATCGGGATTGTTCAAATAAAATTGGTTTTATTAGGGTTTGAATCTACTGGTACTTTAAAGCACCGTCGGTAGATAAAGGGTTAAAGTGCACTTTAGTATCTACAATTGCTCTTGAAGTGCGATTTAGTAGGTGCAATTACTCTTAATGCACCCATTAGAAGGTACAATTTTTCTATAAAGTCGCTTTAGTAGTACAATTAATGATCACTTAATACTTAATTGTATTACTTTATAATTTGCATTACTTTTTATATTTTTGCTAATTTAGATTTGTTAATGCATGGAGATTTATTTAGTCCAAAAGTGTTTTTTTTTCAATTTTTAATCAAGCGCGGAGTAAAATTTATAAAATGTTTTATATATAAATTGCGTTTCAAAAGATAATAACCTTTCGGTACCTTAAATTTGATTTCAGAATTGTCAGTACTTCACACATATTAAGTTAACGCTTAAGAGTTCGTTAAATATTATCTATGGACGACGTTCTAAGACATATTTGGAGGAGCGTATTTTAATAATAAAAGCTAGTTCTCTATTAAAACGCATCAGCAAATTTTATCCCTCTTTAGCATAACAAGCAATATTTTCATGCTGCAAAATAACATTTCCTTTAATAACAGAAAAACAAAATCTCAGCTGTAGGTTTAAAACATTACATCCATTTTTAATTTTCTATATATATATAAGGTATTTTATACACAGAAGATTTTGTGACGTCTTTAGGTTTCTAAAACTAAATAAGTAAGATTTTATTTTATTAAATTATACGCAGCAGTGGAAAATTATTTGAAGAAGCAAACTGTTCCATTATACAATGGGAATACAGTGCTTAGTTACTGAACTTCATAAGTCATAGTTAGTAAGCTTCATAAATATGAAAGGTAAAATTTTTCCTATATTCAGAATCCGTCATTGGCGGTTATAAATGATGGCATCCCCAATTAAATAAATGACCCTTAAGTTTCGTGGTCGTAATAAATGATGATTTAAGTCGACTTCTGACGGCTTTCGGGACTGTCAAACGATTTCAGCTTGTATGTAATATACAAATATTCCGGGCGACAATGTTCGTAAATCATTCATTTATAATGCTTAGGTTAAATTACAATGTTTTATTTCATCAGTTCTGTTTATTTCTTTAAAGGTATATTTATGTCCCGAATAATTTACCATTATTAGCCTCATGTTGTATTGCTTGTTATTTAATTGAAAGTATTCCCACTAAATCAATTAATAGCTATTATTGGCGTTTCATTGAAAATATTTCCAACAATAAACTAATATTAGCATAATATAAAAAGAAAATATATACATCTCCAGCTTTAGCATTATACTATTATCAATAAAACGCCAATTTTCAATAAAAAATGGCTTATAATTATTGTGGGATCTTTTCAAACTGCACAAGAAATAATAATAATCGTCTCTTTGGAGTATGGATTCTAGCGACATATTTTTATTTTGATTTCCAGCTAGGAGAGGATTGTTTACAATATATTTTAAACCCAAGAAGCTTATCCTTGTAGGGTTGGTTAGGGCCGGATTAAGACTCTTTGTAGCTCTAATTTTGGTGCTCTTGAGCAGTAGAGCTGATAATTCTTCCATTATTAATACAGTGAAATGATAAAACTGATAAAATGCCTCATACTAAAACTTGACTGCCTACCAGCAAATTTAGAGTATGGTTATTTTAACTGGCATACAAATACTCACGTAAATATAAAACTGGGAAGGTATAAAATCTTTAAGCGGAAAGACATACGGAAAGTCATAAGGACATACACTTATCAAGACGAATTCTTATGGTAAAAGAAAGGATTAGGATCATATTTAATTATTTAGTGTGTTTCAAAATGAGATTTTACATATCATAATCCACATAATAAATATAAACTACACGATACAGAATATTTTACTAGAGTTAGGTACCATATTTACTTCAAATTTATGACGATTTAATATAATTTATAGCGTTACATTTAGTATATATAGGAATTTTCGATTTTGTTAACACTTTACAACATAGTTGAAAAGTGTTTATGACTTTGTTCATTCTGACTGTCTGTCTGTATGTCCGTTCGTACGATAACTGCCGTAAAAATGACTTTATTAAAATGAAATTTTACTATGCTGTTCAGACGGTCTGTGAGACATATGGGAACATAAATGAATAATATCACACATTTAGTTCTGGATTGAACCCGGGATGTAAAAAGGAAATATATTGAACCCTATGGGACCTAAATTTAAATCCACATAATAAATATAAAGTACAATCTGTCTTGATCCAAGGGATCAGACATGGTTTTTCTAAAAAGAATTAACCTTTTTTTTAAATGGAATTACTCCTCAGAATAGGACTTCAGAAATTCACTGGTCATGGGAGAAAAAGTGTACTTTTTTTAGAGGCATTGCTATGCTGAGTTGGCCAGCAGTGGCTAAAAATAGACTTGCAGGTGTTCAGAAACAAAATTAAATAAAGAAAAGCGGAGCGGAGAAGGGCCTCTTGACCAATCGCAGAGGACACTCGGACCCCCTTGTTTTCTAGGCGCGAGGAGTGCGAGGATCTCCTCTCTCTCTCGATGCTGAACTTCACGCGAATGATGCGGTAAAAAACTTTTGCTCTAGGAGCTTGGCTTCGGCCGGCGCGCCAAAATGGTGCAAACTCATTTTGCGCACGATTATATTAATTCCTCTATTAATCTGCAGGACCATTGTGAACAATAAAAAATATATTTACTACGCTTCGATTGGAATTTGGGCACTGAGAATTACGGTAAAACAAAAAAAAAAAAGAAAAAATGTATAAAAGAGTGCGTGATTGCTGGGCAAGGACCCTGAGCCACGAGCTAAAATGGCGCGAGAGCCTCCTTACATCGACGCTGGATTGCAAAAATAGGAATGCAAATGAGGACTAAGAATATTTCAACTGATCAAAACTACAATCGTTTCATGTGCTCATCTCTACATGACAGCTACGTGCCAGCTGAAAAACAATTGCCTACAAGGCCTACATGCAGAGAGCGCCGAAACCAACGGCGATTGAGGAGTCTGCCAAAGGAATCAATTTCTGCTCCTGATATGCCTCTAACCCATAGTGATGTTTGGACTATTCCCGAAGTCAACATTCGTAAATAGGGAATAATCCACGGTTTAAATAAACTAAAGTGTGACAAACATTTGGATAATTATGCACATGTCGACCAAAGATTTACTGCCTGAAGGTGCTGGGTGAGTTAAAGTTTAATTAATTATGAGATTTCAGAAAGGAGTTTCACTAAATGCTCCAAGAATATATAAAAACTCATTGGTAAATTAATGCCTCGGGATGGGCAGAGAATACGAATCACGATTGTAAAATGTATGATCTCTATTATGATAGAATATACAACTTAATGAATAATATGATTGTATTTGATAATGTATATATAAGTAAAATTTGAAATATGATTGAATATAAAAATTAATATCAGAGTAGATTATAAATAGTTATAATATAGTACTGCATAAATTCATGAGAATGAAAATATTAATATTAGAAGTAGAAGTGCAGGAAGAGTGCATAGGAGTATTAAATAATATTTTGTACATGAGTTTCTTTTGGCGTTTTATAGTATTTTTAAGATTTAAAGGAATTCTAAGAATAGTGAATAAGTGAAGAATAGACATATAATCAATTGAATGAAATATAGATATAGAATCACATTAATTAATAACATTTATCTTTTAATAATTTAAAAAATGCTTTATTATTTATGACTCAAGGTGAAGTGCTAGGGATTAAATAAATTGGAGTGACATATTTAACCTGCCTGGTGCAGATTAATTTCATATGCAGAAAGGTGGTCAACTTTCGCATATTTTAAATAGCCTCACAAGCCACACATTTTGCTTACTTCCAAGAGATGAATTTACTGGATACTCCCTTAAGATAATTGTAATAAGTAATAGTTAAATAGAAGCAACTAATTTTATAATGAATATATTTAATGTAAAAACCATAATGATGAAAAATGTAATGTGTGAGTCTTAAACATATCAAGGACAAGGACTCCAATCAAATAAATGATAGGCGAAATATCAGTATTCCGCGTTGCAATTTGCAACCCTTTTTTTTGAATTGGGAAATGATCCCTCCCCTTCCAAAAATTATCTTAGCCTCTGCGCTAGATATGCGGTACTAAAAGTAACCTAAATTTGCATTGGGGTAGACCAATGTCACCGATCGCTTTAGATTTACGCTTTAATTTAACATTGTTTGTAATTAATTAAATTGATAAAAATTCATGATTACACCTGAAGAGTGTTTCCTAAACAATATAAGATTTAGAATTAATAAATAAAGAAAGATACAGGGATTTACAATTTGAAAATAAATAAGATAACATGGGATATAATATTCATTTATATTGAGAGAAATTTGGTTAGGCAAGCGTAACACTTTCCACCGCTGATGTGAGCACAGCCTCATCTTAGGTAGAATTCCTAACAGTGGTCATAAATTATAGAAAATTATAATTGGTCATAAATTATAGAAATTAATTATAATTTGGAAAATTAGCTAGCTTACCAATTGAATCTCATTTTAAATTGAAAGACGAAATGTTATAATTTCTTGAAGTGTTTTGAATTTATTATAAACATGTGAATTTATCAGAGCTGTGGAAAGAATTGATGATTTATATGCGCATGATTACGAGAACGATATGTTAGAATTGATACGAATATTAAATATAAAATTTGAAGTTGAATTTGTATGAATATAAGAATGAATTAGAAATACAGGTATATTGAATGGTGTGGAATGTAAAGGATTGAATTTCAGAAATTTATAGAGAGTATACAAATGCAAACATAAATGATTAATTGAAATATGTAATTAAGTTGATGAATATGATACTGTTAATAACAAATGAAGTGCCTTAGAATCTGATATAAGATAATGCAAGAATACCATACACAATTGTTGATGTATTAATAAAATGTGATACTCTCATTTCGAATCTGTATTTCTGCACAGTGTGTATTGAATTACTTTTTATCTTTTAGATATTATAGGTAAGTGCGAAATTATTGTAGGCAGTCCACTATACGAAAGGCCACTTTTTTAATGTTAATGAATTTGTCTTTTAATTGCTGACCAAGGGTCAAGCTTAAGTTAAGTTTTTAATATTTAATTTTTATGCCTCTTTTTCACTTCACCTCATGATACAATCATAATAAATATAATAATAATAAATTTAATCATAATCCATATAATAAATATAAACTACACGATTCATTCCTAGTATGATAACATTGTTATGAATTTGGAGGAATTTATAATAATTTGAGGGCCGACATGGTTGTCGAGTGGTCAAGGCAAGCGTTTCCGTAGCAATCGCTCGACCGTCACGTTGTGGGTTCGAGCCCCACGTGAGGCATGGATGTTTGTGTTGTGGGCGCAATGTGATCCGCCCCCCTCTGTTGCGCCTGGGGCAACGTCAATGAGCGGTTAAATGGTTCACACTCTGGCCCTGTAATAAAGGCGAAGGACGAAGGTCAAAGTGCCTGGCCATTTGAAAAAAAAAATAATAATTTGAGGAACTGAATTTGTGCTGTATTAATAACCAGGTAAATATTTCTGGGATGGTTTAACTGGATGTGCAGCGCATGCGGTTTAAAGTGTAAACAAGTTAAAAATGATTTCAATAAGGCAGATAATTTGCATAGGTACAATAGTATGAAGCTTAGGTAAATCGTTCCTTTATCGCAAACATTATTAAAATATATTGCACACTGACATGCAATTAAAAAAAATTACACATTTGAGAAGTTATCTTTAGGCATAGTCCAAAGATAACTCCGCAAATGTGTAATTAAATGTGCAAACTCTTCAAATGTGTGCAAAAGCGGTTGGTGTCATTTTATCGTTGAAGGTTAATTATTAGTAGCAAATCAAAACACATCTACCTCAGAAGTAGGAAGCTTAGTACCTTCAATCAATGGCTTCAATCAATGGAAGTTGTGAAGAACCTTGCTGCCCTAACAGAGACTACTAGAATCACAAATTTTCATACTGGCCAGCCGAATCTCCACCGTTGTGCTACTGGGAAGGAATTGTAAACTCCTATTATCGAAGTGAAGTTTATATTCCCTCCCCCGGAAATGTCAGATTGATGTACAACTTGACAATTTGGCTGACCATCTATCGCTATTTTCACCTCAGGTTAGCCTCCTGATACTACTATTTTATCCAGGTTGGTATTCTGCATGGTCGTTGACTACCAGATTTGAAATCGGCGCCCAATATGCCAGAGTTCACTAAATTCGTATTAATTGTACTAGGGCCATTTTCAGACTCCCAACGCCAAAAAAAAAAGCTATGTTAACTGTTCTTATTTTTTTGGATATTTCTTTTTCTTTTGACACTTTTTATTTGTATTTTTTCTTATTTTTCTTTTCTAAATTTTATTCTAAATTTCTGTTTTTGTTTTCATACGGCAATTTTTTTTTCCTTTTCATATATTTTCTTTTTATATATTTTCTAAATTTTACTTTTAAAATTTTATTATTTTCTTTCATTTTAATCTATATTTTATTATGTTATTATACCTCACTCTAAATATTAGTTTTCAATGATCTCTTTATCTATATTCGCAATAACCATTTTCCCATTTTTGTAAAATGGACGTACTTGTCAAGTTCAAATATAATGTAAAACTGTCTGTTTAATCACAATATTTATTATAAATTGTAATATTTTAGACCTAAATAAAAGTTCGTTTGGTGGGATGGTAGACCTTGGGTGCCTCCTGAATGCAGGAGGTATCCTTTCCCGGCCGTGCAGATAGCTACTCTAAACCCAATATGTGAGTCGCACGGTCTGGGGTCTTCAGACCCCCAACGGCACTACACTAACCTGTACGGTTAATTCCTCTGGGTGGCATTTTAACGAACATTGTTGCCCCAATGGCCATATCTCCGAACCTGCTAGCTTACGCTTTACCATTGAGTTAGTAACTGGGATGGAATTGCAAGCTCATTTCCTCGAAATGAACTTTTGCAAATTAATGGATACATAATGAAATGCATAATGCATTCATTTTCTAAAAAAAAAAATTAATAATTTTAGTAATGCGTAGAAAATATATCCTATTTTGTTAAAATATCAAACATAATTAAATTGAAATCTTTGATTTAGCCGTAGTGAAGCAAAGAGAAAAAGTGGACGCTCGTTTTTATTCAGCAGCATATTTTACCTGGAAACAAGTTCTGAAAATATAATTCATTTAGAGAGATTCTGTAATATTACTGTTGAACATTCAAAGCAAATACATAAATCATATTCCATAGAAAACCTTTGGAAACCGTCTTTATTTTATGCTAAAGTCATTAAAATAATTGAATTGCATGTCAAAATTCTAAATGTATTAATAGATATGTAAACATAGCAAACAATCCGGTTCGAAAATATGCATGACATGACGTTAAGATAATGATTTCAACTTATTTTATTTGTTTATTTTTCTTGAAAATCTTATGTTTTTAAAATCATCATTTTGATTAATATTTTGTTTTATCATTATTCTTATTTAAAAGCTGTAATTTTTCAAACTGCAGGATAAAATTGACATGAAACGTTTATTAGCTGCTTTAAAAAATTTTTCCAATTGGAATACGATGCTTGGTGAGCTAAATAAAAATGGATATTAAATAATCTTTGAAATGTATGTAATATAACCATTTTATTGCTAATTCAATCATAAATGCGTGTGTTGCTTGTAACGTCATTAGTTGAACTGCTAAAATATATGTTTAGGACATTCCTGGTAAGACATATACATAAATAACAAAAAAGATCAATCATGCGTAAAAATTGATTATGAAATACTTTCCAACTTCAATGCAATTTTATATAAACATCTCTGAAATCCAAAACATTCCTCGGTAATAGTTTTAAAATTATCACAAGACTACATTAATTTATTATATTTGAAAACTTAAAGCTTCATCGAAAAAAATGAACTTCATTCAAATGACGGCATTGAAATATAAATTACCTGGTTTAAACATCTCTAAAATGTGATACATTCCTCGGTAATATTTTTAAAATTATCATAATACTACATTAATTTATTATATTTGAAAACTTCACCAAAAACTAATGAATTTTATTCAAATGATGTCCTCGAAATATAAATCGCCTGGCTCTCTCTATAAATGCAGCATTTCATTCATAAACAGTTTCCATTACTTTCATTCATCACAATACTATAATAATTTATTTTATTTAAAAGCTTAAAACCGTGGAAGTACAAGTACTTTAACTCTATGCTTAAAATTTCGTCGAAAAAATCGTCTGGTTCTCTGTGTAAAATCAATGAATGCTTCATTCATATCACCTATACTGCATACTCCATCAGCTAAATAATTGTGCGTTAAAAATGCAGCAATTCTTATACAACTCATTCTATATGTTTTACTGTTTACATTCTTCATAGGGGAAAATTAGGCTTCGTTGTAAGAATATTCAAATTTGGATGATCATTTAAACTCAAATATATTGTAATTGCGTTGTTTCAGTATGTAAATGCACATAATTCAAGCAAAAATAAAGCGGTTTTAGGACGGATACAACAATCAATATGAATTTAAAAGGACTTCAAAAATTACGATTTTTACACTAGAAGACTTCCACAGTTTATTTTGAAGTGGGTCACGTGATTTCTTCATATAATTGTCACGTGATCTCTTCATTAAAAGGGTGTCATTATTAATTTAATTTTTATTAAAAAAACTACTGAATATATTTTGATGAAATTTTTTTTATATATTTAAGGGATAATTTGAATATTTTCTAAAACTTTCGAAGCAATTTGTGAATTTTAAATTCGCTTAAAAAATGCTTGAAAAATTAGGTTCCATAGGGTTCACTGTATTTCATTTTATCAACCCGGGTTCAATCCAAAACTAATTGGGTGATATTATTCAATAATATTCCCATAGGTCCCACAGACTGTCTGAACAACATACTAAAATTTCATTTTGATTAAGTCATTTTTACGGCAGTTATCGTGCTAACGGACAGACAGACAGACAGACAGGCAAAATGAACATAGTCTTAAACACTTTTCAACTTTGTTGTAAAGTGTTAAAAACGACGAAATGAATTATTTAGGTTGCGACAGCTCAGTCAGTAGTTAGCGCTTGCATTCATACGACCTGAGTTCGATTTCCCGCTCTGCCAAAACTGCCTCTCTTCACGCAGTGTACTGGCACGTTAAATGTGTCGGTACGTAAGTCCTTCCGAGATGTTGGTGGTAGGGGAAGGAAGCTACGGTCCCTGTGGATGCCGTCCGAACTGGGATCCCGTCCGTCTTGGGTAGCGCTGTCTTCACAGTCCAAACGGATACCCCTTACATATTCGCATGGTCTGGGTCGAAAAAAATGGATGATATGGCTTATTTCATCTCTTTTACTACGGGTTTGCTGTCTATTTAGCATTGAAGAAAGAGATCCAACGTACCCTCGAAGCAGCTGCACTCTACATTGTTTATTAATTTGTACTTAATTACGTTTCTTATGTCGTCGTTATCCTTCGCACAAAATATTATTATGCCTTTACATATTTTTTTAATTCTACTGAACATATTTTGCTGACATCTTTTCCTTTGAAAGTGCGCTATTATTTCATTTTTTCGCATTATGTCATGTGACGATATTATGTAGGCAAGATATTCAATGCCTTCAAATTATTAAAACAGACTTATTACTATAAGTAAAATTTATATTTATTACTATATGTCGATATGTATTGCTTATGTATGTCATTGTGTATTGTATATGTATATTGAAAATGTATTTTTAGTGTTATATATGTATTTTTCCTGGATTTCCTTTGCAAATGCTTAACACTCTTTGGGCGAGATGGAAGGCCTGTGTGGATAATAAACAAGAAAGATCAATCATGCATAAAGCGTAGATTATGAAACTTATTCCAACTTCAATGCAATTTCATTGAAACATCTCTAAAATGCGATACATTCCTCGGTTTTATTTTAAAAATTATCGCAATACTACATTAATTTATTATATTTGAAAACTTAAAAGTTCATCGAAAAAAATGAATTTCATTCAAATGACGTCAATTATATATAAATCGCCTGGCTCCTCGAAAATATTTTTAACATTATCATAATACTATAATCATTTATTATATTTGAAAACATCATCAAAAACAACTGAAATTTATTCGAATGACGCCATATAAATATTCATAAACATTCATAAGCATTTTCCCATTCATTTCATTCATCACAATACTATGATAATTTATTTTGCTACCTATGGATGCCATATTTCATTTTGAAGTGGGCCACGTGATCTTTTCAAATCATGGTCACGTGATCGCTTCATATAAGAGGTCAAATTAATATTTTAATTTTTATTTAAAAAACTACTAAATATATTTTGCTGAATTTTTTTTTATATATTTTATGGAATAATTTAAATATTACCTAAAACTTTGGAAGCAATTTGTGAATTTTAAATCCGCTTAAAAATGTTTGAAAAATTGGGTTCCATAGGGTTCAATGTATTTCATTTCCTCAATCTGGGTTCAATCCAACACTAATTGGGTGATATTATTAATTTATATTTTCCAAAGGTTCTACAGACCGTCTAAACAACATACTAAAATTTCATTTTGATTAAGTCATTTTTACGGAAGTTGTGCTAACGGACAGACAGACAGACAGAATGAACAAAGTCATAAACACTTTTCAACTTTGTTGTAAAGTGTTAAAAATATTGTGTTTCTCTGTTACAGAATTACTTAAAAAAAATCTGATGTGGGTAACACATGACTTTCCTTATATAATGCAATGAATTTACTACTTTTACAGTTAAATACAAGAAAGATCAATCATGAATAAGCATTGCTTATGAAACACTTTCCAACTGAAATGAAATTTCATTCAAAAATTTCTAAAATGTGATACATTTAGTGGTGATATCTTTTACATTATCACAGTACTGCAGTAATTTATTATACTTAAATATTTAAAACTGTATCGAAATATAAATTATATGATTCTCTATGCAAAATCAATGAATACTTCATTCATATAACTTATATTCCAGACTCCAGAGCTAAATAATTTTGTGTGAAAAAAATTCAGAAATTCTTATGTAACTCACCTTATAATCGCTTGAGATATTTGCATTCTGCATAAGTTAAAATTAGGTTTCGTTGAAGAAATAATAAAAGTTTAGGGATTATTTAAAATCACAACTATTGTAATTGCATAGGCACGGAATTTAGATACACAGATAATACACAGCTATACAGATAATATATATATATATATATGTGTGTGTGTGTGTATGTATTCAAAGTATTGGAAACGTGCCGAAGATCGGAACTCGAATTTAATTTTCGAAGGATCTACACGTTTTGGGACTTCTAGAACACGAAAAAACTATTTTTAGGAAGACGTCTGTGTGTGTAAGGGTGCATCTGTGTATGTTTCTGTGTGTCTGTGAGGATATTACATCCACTCTAATTGAAAACTAATGGACCGAATTTCATAAAATTTGGTAGGTATGTTTATTGGGGGCAATTCTGATGTTCATTAGATTATAGTACGATTCGTAATAAAAGAATCTGCCTTCTTTGCGAAATGGACGGCAAAAATTGCCTTTATCCACTCTAGCTAAAAACTAATGGAACAAATTTAACAAAATTTGGTGCATAATATTTCAATAACCTACAAGTGATTTATATACCAAATTTATCAAAATTTGGTATATAAATCATTTGTAGGTTATTCTAGTAAGATTCGGGAAAAAGGAACGGGCTATTTTTGTGAAATGGCCCGCAAAAATCGTTAAATATAAAAATAAAAGACTATGTGTGCTCAATTATATCAATTAAATTCCTATTTTATACGTGAATTTTGACAACAAAAAGAATAAGACTAACCCCATTACTCTAGGACTAGTCGTTCTTGAGATATTCTAATTTTTTCGCGTTTTCGCTACGCCACCTTTGACAATAAGTCCAGCTAGCAAATGAGAACCAAATTTAAGTTTAACGTGCAAATCCAATGTCATTTAAAATACTTATGACTATTACTTTGTGCAGATAAACTCAAATTATTATTGAAGAAATGAAGAAAACGTGAATATGAGTCTCCAGGGAAAGACATGTGCTGCCTACATCAGAATTTTTAACAATATTACAACAATGATTTATAGAAGTGAACGGGAATTATTTGCGGGTCATTTCGAAAAAAATGTATGATCTATATTTAAAGATCCACCAAATTTTTGTAGAATAAAATGTTCAACAAATTTAAGCTGTGTACCAAATTTTAACTCTCTAGGACGTAGGAAAGTGCATTAAAAATGCCATCAAATAAGTATATCATGAAGAGTTATATAAAATTTAAAAAAAAATTGAAAAATTGTTATCTACCAAATTTATTTTAAAATGTGAAGCCTCTCTCATATACAAAATGATTAAACTCTTGGAAATATATTTATTATACGATATATCTCTTTTTTCTTTCTGGAGGATATCCCAAAATTCAGAATTTAATTGAATTTGTTTTTTTCCCTATATTAAATAATTTGTAATTAAAAAACTACTTAACATATTTTACTGATTTTTTTTTATATATTTTATGGGATAATGTAAATATTTCCTAAAAATTTCGAAGCAATATGTGAATTTTAAATTTGCTTAAAAAATGTTTGAAAAATTAGGTCCCATAGGGTTCAAAGTATTGTATTTTTTCAACCTGGGTTCAATAAAAAACTAATTGGGTCATATTATTTATTTATATTCCCAAAGGTCCCACAGATTATTCCCATAGGTTATTTATAGTCCCTTAGGTCCCACAGACCGTCTGAAAAACATACTAAACTTTCATTTTGATAAAGTCATTTTTAAGGTAGTTCTCGTGCTAACGGACAGACAGACAGACAGACAGACAGAATGAACAAAGTCATAAACACTTTTCAACTTTGTTGTAAAGTGTTAAAAATGGTATTCTTATAGTAGATACGTATATTCTTTCCAAGATATTGAATTTTCTTCAATTAGTCATCATTTTCATTGATTTAGCGTCATTTTTATCAATTTGGCGAGATTTTTGTTAATTTGGCAACAAATAAAAATGTCGCCATCCTGGCGACATTAAGCCAAATTCTTCGCCTAAATCTCGCCGAACGTTATGGACGGAGAACTAAATTACTCTTACAACAGATAAATGACTATATTGGCGTTCAAATACAAAAGTATTACTCAAAGTATCTTTTTTCATGAATGGAACGAGCTAGATCCACGAGAATGATGTCACCAAATTTATCGCATGGTATTACATATAAAAAGTGAACATGTTTCTCAATAGGTGATATTTTTTTTAATTTTATATGACTTTTTGATAATGTTTTTGAAAAATGTGCAATATATCGAGAACGGTTCATGTTAGAGTTCTAAAATTTATATCAATCGTTTTCTAATGAAAAATTACATAAGAAATGTCTATTCGCGTATCTTTATTAGCGGTTTTGATTTTTTGACGATTTCTTCAAATTTCATTCGAAAATTTAGGGGATTATTCGATTGCGTATAAAAACAATAGGCTTCCAGTGTTTACGGATTGTCATTGTTGTACCGAATTTTGTTCGAATCGGTCCATTCGTTCGTCAGTTATCGTCTCCAAAGACCCACTGACACACACACACACACATACACACACACACACATACACACACGCACGCACGCACGCACGCACATACACACAGACGTCTCTTCAAATATGTTTGATTCGTGATCAGGGATGCTTGAAATGTGCTCTCCTGTCGAAAACTGGAATTCGTGTTTTCGACCCCGTCAAAATACTTTCCTTATACATTATGTATATAAGGAAAGTAATAATTTATTTTATTTAAAAACTTGAGACCATGGAGCTACAAGTAATTAAACTCTATGCTTAAAACTTCATTTAAAAAAATCGTCCTTCTCTGTGTAAAATGAATGAATATTTCATTCATATCAGCTATGCAGACTCCACGAGCTAAATACTTTTGCGATAAAGAAATACAGCAATTCTAATACAACTCAATCTACATATTTTGCTGTTTACATTTTATATAAGTGAAAAATAGGCTTCGCTGTTTAAATAATCAAATTTGGATGATCATTTAAACTCAAATATATTGTCATTGCGTTGTTTCAGTATGTAGATGCGCAGAATTTAAGCAAAAATAAAGCGGTTTTAGGACGAATACAACATTCAATATGAATTAAAAAGAACTTTAAAAATCACGATTTTGAGGCAAGATGGATGCCATATTATATTTTGAAGTGGGTCGCGTGAGCGCTTCATACAAGAGGTGTAATTATTATTTTAATTTTTATTTAAAAACTACTAAACATATTTTGCTGAAATTTTTTTTATATATTTTATGGAATAATTTGAATATTACCTAAAATTTTCGAAGCAATTTGTGAATTTTAAATCCGCTTAAAAAAATATTTGAAAAATTAGGTCCCATAGGGTTCAATGTATTTCCTTTTTTCAACCCGGCTTCAAACCAAACCTAATTGGGTGATATTATTCATTTATATTCTCATAAGTCCTACTGATCGTCTGAACAACATACTAAAATTTCATTTTGATTAAGTCATTTTTACGGCAGTTATCGTGTTAACGGACAGACAGACAGACAGAATGAACGAAGTCATAAACACTTTTCAACTTTGTTGTAAAGTGTTAAAAAAACGAATAAACCTGGGAAACTTTTTATATACACAAATGTAACAATTGTTTAATTGGAACTGATTTAAAACACATTAAATGGAGCCAATAAACTTCTCAGATGTAAAATACGTATTCATCGTACATACAGACTAGTTATATATTATCCAAACAAACACCGTCTTGCCACAAACTCATTATGAATACCTGTCTTGACATTATAACTGTATTTTTTCTATCAGTTTTTAAGTACATGTCTAGCCATATGTTTAACTTGAGCAGAACTATTTTAATAAAGGATTTTGATTCTCCCTTTGCGTTATCTTTTCTGGAGGTACCTAATTATTTTCTAGAACAACTCATTCCAAACATGAAAGACTTTTTTCATAAAACATTAATCATTTTATAGACTATATTTTTCCGTAATATCAAAACAACTCCATAGAAGACAATTATTTACAGATCTGCAGTTTCGATTAACGTTTGTTTTAGTTAAGCAAATTGCAAAATATTTGTCCAATTCTCCGGTTGTAGATTCCTGATAAAAATTAAATGATCTAAACTAAATACACTCGTAAAATACAGGGTATATAAACAGGGTGATTATAATTAAAGTTGCGATTTTAGAAAGCTGTTAAGTAAGAACCACTGGTCAGAATGACCTGAAATTTGACATGAGTGCACATGAAGCAATGGAATTTTGCTTGGCGAAGGAAAAAAAATACTTCAAAAATGTACCGATAGACGGCGCTGTATTTTCCAAACACGGGGTACTGTTAGCCAAAAGAAACCAATAGTCAACTAAAGAAAACGACAATTTAATCAACATCACTAAATTTAATAATTGATTGAAACATCATGAAAACATGAAACAAACACCTAATACACAAGAAATATTCAATATGCTGTCCACCGTACTCGACTGCGAGTTGGAAGCCCAAAACAGCATGTTCCATAACAGATTGGAGTGTATCAGAGGTGATGCTGTAGATGTGGTGCGTAATGCGCGCTTTTAAGTCAGCTAAGTTTGTCGAACCACCTGAGAGCAGTTAACGCACAGTCACCTTTCTGGTAGAAAAGTATTGCGAGAAAAGCATGATCCTTCAGTGTACAGAGTCATGACAAGGCACTCAATGAGAATTGCATGTGCTCCTCGTTTTTATCACAACTGTAATGTGCGGTGCGCACGCCTAGTCTTAAGTCTTAATTAGCATACCTCCAGATTAGAGGTGTACTTACACGCGCGACCTAGCGGCTAATTTTTTCGTTCTTCGTCAAGCAAATTGAATGTTGGATTCATACATTGCCATTTTTTGGTACAATTTTGAAGTAATTTTTTTTTCGCCAAACAAAATTCCATTGCTTCACGTATATTCATTTCAAATTTCAGGCCATTCTGACCAGTAGTTCTTACTTTACAGCGTTTTAAAATCGCAACTTTAATTATAATTACCCTGTATATATATATACATGCTCAATCGCTGAAACAGATATAGGTACTAATGTGTTAAAATGAGTTTTTCTGTCGGAATATTGAATTCGTTCTTGAACTCTGTGATACAGTGATCTTAAAAGGTATTTACAGGGTTTTGTTAATAAATAACAAAATGGAAAGAAGGCACCAGACTTACACCAGAAGTGGCCAAACTTTATAACATGGACGAACATTAATTTATGATCACTGCAATAATAGATGACGTCACAGCACTAAGTTTCGCGAACTCAGTCGATTCCCCGGGTTGTAAGAGGTTCTCCAATAGAATCCTGTCATGCCCCTCACATATGCCTGTGAGCCAATACACAGATGGAAGCCTGCGAGCCAATGGACAGTCAGGGCGAAGCTAGCTGATAACCCCGTGGAACAGATGGAAGGATGAAAAGATCCATTACGTTTAATTACGACATGGAGGTATGGTTGTGAGAAGTTGATCAGTCAATATGAAGTTGGTGATAAGTTTGTGAGTATGAAAGATGTTTAAAAGAAAAATTATAGATCCCAAATGGGATGTAGATACTGACGGATAAACGTTGAATGATGTGCGTAAAAGAGACAAGGTAAAACTATTTATTCTTATATATGAGGAGATATTGTAGATCTGACTCTAAGTCACTTAATAAAATCCCGCATCACACCAACAGCCTTCCAGTAGAATACTCCGTTAATTAGTAATATTGATCGACAATCTGTGAAATGGCGAATATTTTTATGCATTTATTCATACGAACATTTAAACATAAAATATAAATTGAGTAAAATGATGTCTTTTCATTGTGTAAGATTTAATATTTGAGTGACTGTATACTAATTTTTTGTTAGTATAACTGGATGACACAATGGTGGGTTACGCAACATAATTAGTATACCAGGTGTCGGCCGTCACAATACAATGATATTTTTAATTTTTAACTCCGCAGCCTCAACTCATGCATCTTTAAAGAAATGAAGAAATGATTTTAATGAAAATACAATGGCGAACATATTGGGCCTTTTTACAAATTGCAAAATTCAGTAATTTAAGGAGTAAACTTAATTATTCTGTTTTAGAATAGTCAATATAATTAAATGCAAAGCTTTTCTTCCCCTGAATAAAAATATACATAACAATTTCATGAGTTATATGTGCCTCTTGAAATGAATTTTTGGAACATACATTTAACTTTCAAATATATTCTATAATACCCCAATTTATCATTGAAAGTGAATAAACAAAGCATGTCACGAAATACATTAAGCAAAAATAATTAAAGAATTTAAGCAAAAATAAAGGGGTTTCAGGACGGATACAGCACTCAATTTGAATTAAAAAGAACTTTAAAATCACGATTTTGAGACAACATGGATGCCATATTTCATTTTGAAGGGGATCAAGTGATCTCTTCATATAATGGTCATTTGATCTCTTCATGTAAAAGGTGTAATTAGTATTTTTATTTTTATTTAAAAAACTACTGAATATATTTTGCTGACATTTTCCTTATATATTTTATGGGATAATTTGAATATTATCTAAAATTTTTGAAGCAGTTTGTGAATTTTAAATCCGCTTCAAATATGTTTGAAAAATTAGGTCCCATAGAGTTCAATGTATTTCATTTTTTCAACCCGGGTTCAATCCAAAACTAATTGGGTGATATTATTTATTTATATGCCCATAGGTCCCAGAGACCGTCTGAACAACATACTAAAATTTCATTTTGATTAAGTCATTTTTACGACAGTTATCGTGCTAACAGGCAGACAGACAGACGGAATGAACAAAGTTATAAACTCTTTTCAACTTTGTTGTAAAGTGTTAAAAATGCTTTTAATGGAAATTCTATGGCGAACATTTTTGGATATTTTACAAATTTCATAATTCAGTAATTTAAGGAGTAAACTTAATTAGTATTTTGTTTTAGAATCAATACTGTAAACGAAATTGAAAATCTGTGTGTCTGTATATTTGTCTCATCATCACGGGAGAAAGGCTAAATCGAATTTCATGAAATTTTGTGGCAGCCTTGGAAAAGTCCTACTTAAAATTAATCCATGTTTCGAGTTTCTAGGACCAGGGTTTGTCTAGATATTAATTAAAAGCCTGCAGTTAGACCTTCTATAGACATCCTTCCATAGACATTATGCAGACGATATTTTCTCCCGTAAATTTATTTGAAGAAAATGATATCATGTCACTTAGCAACGGACTTAAATTCAATGTGTTTATTCAGCAGATGGTATTTAATAAATCTTTTCGAATTCAAATAATAAAGACATTTATATTAAACAAACTTTATCGAAATTACATTTTTGACTGGATTACGTAAATTACTGCCTTCAGGTTAAAATATTACAATCTGCTGGCAAAAGTGGTTGAAATTTATATATTGTAGTACACAGGTATATATTTAAATCTACGAGAATATAAGTAATAAGGGAATATAAATAATAATTATATCTTCCCATACAATTTTAACGCTTTCATTTTGGCATATATTGAAATCAATTAGGTCTCTCAAGTTTAAAGATTGCAAAGATAATTGATAGTCTCACGTTATTACGCCAACTGTTTTATTTTGGCAAAGATTTTTTAAACTCATATATTGTAGTACCTGTAATTTTCTACTAATACACAGGTATATCTTCTAAATTTCTAGACTATAAGTCGTACGGGTATTTTAAGTTTTTTATATTATATACTAGCAGTATACCCGTTCTTTGTACGGAGTATATAATATAAAGAAACGTCAAAATCACAATTATTGGCAAATTCCTGTAGTATACTAAATGACATTGTCAATCAAAATATTCAATAAAAATATTTAATTCAACGCTCCTAAAAGGAAGTTTAAGAATATATGTTCTAAAGAATAAAACATCCTGGTCCCATTTGTAAACAAATTTATAAAAAATATGGAGTTGAACCAATATATGCAAAATAAAAGCGCTAAAATTGTATAGGCCCCGTATTACTTTTATTCGGAATATTAGAAAATATACCCTTGCATTAGTAGTAGATTACACGTACTACAACATATAAGTTTCTAAAATCTTTGCCAAAATAAAACAGATGACGTAATAAATTAAGAATATCAATCATCCCGTAATCTTTAAACCTAAAGACTGTAATTGAAATATGTGCCAATATAATACTACTTATATTCTTGTAGAGTAGAATATATACCAGTGCATTTGTAGAAGCTTACCCGTACTAAGTACAATATATGAGTTTCAACAATTTTTGCAAAATTAAAAAAATGACGTAATAAACTAAAAATATCAATAATCCTAGAATCAATAATCCCGTAAATTATCAATAATAATAATGTTTAAACCAGAAGACCGTAATTGATATAATCCAGTCAAAAATGCAATATCGGTGAAATTTATTATATACTATCAGCATACCCGTTCCTCGTACGGAGTATATAATATAAACTTAAAATTCACAATCATGTGCAAATTCCTATAGCATACTAAATGGCATTGTTAATCAACATATTTTATACAAATATTTAATCTAATGCTCCTAAAAAGAAGTATAAGAATATCTGTCCTGGCTATACAAAATTGTCTTCACGGGCAGATCTTTGGACGTTCCTGACGAACCGAACATGGAAAATTGGACGGTCCTGACGAACCGTTCCTGACGTTCCTAACGTGTTCCTGACGTTAAAGAAATGCAGCAATGCAACTGATTCTACATTTTTTGGTGTTTACATTTTCCATAAGTGAAAATTAGGCTTCGTTGTAGAAATAATCAAAATTTGGTAATCATTTATACTCAAATAGTATATTGTAATTGCGTTGTTTCAGTATGTAGATACCTAGAATTTAAGAAAAAATGAAACGGTTTTAGGAGGGATACAACACTAAATATGAATTAAAAATAATTTTAAAAATCATGATTTTAATACAAGATGGGGGCCATATTTTATTTTAAAGTGGATCACGTGATCTCTTCATATAATGATCACGTGATCTCTTCATGTAAAGGGTATAATTATTATTTCAATTTTTATTTAAAAACTACTGAATATATTTTGCAAAATTTTTCTTTATATATTTTATGGGATAATATGAATATTTCCTAAAATTTTCGCAGCAATTTCTGAATTTCACCTTCGCTTAAAAATGTTTGAAAATTAGGTCTCATAGGGTTCAGTGTATTTCAATTTTTCAACACGGGTTAAATCCACAACTAATTGTGTGATATTATTCTTTTATATTCTCCCATATGTCCACAGAAATTTCGAGAAAATTTCTTTTTCATATGGCAGGAATTAATTACGCCGTATAAACTGGATGCATTCGGAAGAGTTTGCATTTATATATATCATTTTTACACTATTTACATCCATAGCGTATTTTAAAGTTCAATACAATGGAATGGAATATAAGACTTATTGCGGGAGTTGGGTTTGTCTATAGTAAAGAACAATCTTGAATTTAATAAAATTCGAGTTCTAAACTTGCGAATTACAAAATATTTTATCTAGTTCTATTTTCACACAATGCATATATAGTGAACATAAGTAAATTAAAACCATTCTTATACACAGAGAAAAAATAAAAAATAGCAAATCTATCATTCATCTATTGTGACCACGTTTATTCCAGAAGCGATATTTTAAAGAGTGTAATTATTTTTTTGTAGATTTCTGTAATATTATTTATGACCCATTAAAGAACATAAATGGAATAACACTTTGGAAGGAATGTTTGATTTATAACCATACAATTAGAGCATGGTTGAATTTTAAGTCACTCTTTGAAATATGATTAAAGAAGTAAACGTTATTGAAGTCTCATACATAACTATTTCAGACTTGCAATCATTATTACTTCTGAAGATTTTTTGACAATTCGACTTCTGTTTTTTTTTTTCTTGACAATTCGACTTCTGAAGATTTTCTGTTTCTAATTCTTCAAAATTGTATGCTAAATCAGTTTTGTTATAATTTTAGCTTAATAATGTGCATAGTTAAACATTAGGCAAGAAAAAAATATACCATAGAATTGTTGATAACTAGGTGGGGAAAATGTTAGCTCTCTAATAGGCATAAACATATTTTCACTATTAAAGGCGGATAGAAAAATTTCGCTATGCAAAATAAAAAAAATATATTTTGTTACAACATACTGAATTAAACATATTATTGTTCCAGGTATCATCTACTGAAATGTTGAGCAACTAGAAAAGATTTAGGTCTCGTATTGCAGATTATAGCATCCCCATTTTCTGCACTTGCATCACAATTTTATCTTTGAAGAAATCACCTATACGGGGTTAAGTAATTTTTTATAACATTAGGATTCGCACTAATGTTGCGGACACTAGTATCTGTGCCATGATTTCAAGCTTTATTGCGCTCTTCAGCTGGAATATTGCAAGCATCTGTACATTCCAAATTGGCCTTTAAGCATGCCTGCATGAGCTGATTCTGCTTATTATGAACGTTTGCCCATTTGAAGCCTGTTGAGTGGAAAGATTATTTATTAGGGTCCAAATGTTGGTTTTTTAATCTCTGTTCAGATTTTAAAAAATCTGATGTGGGCAACACAGCACTTTCCTTATATAATGTAATGAATTTACTACTTTTACAGTAAAAAAAATAGGTTCTTCTTATAGTAGATACTAATATTCTTTCCAAGCTATTGAATTTTCGACAATGAGTCGTCATTTTCATTGATTTAGCGTCATTTTTATCCATTTGGCGAGATTTTTGTTAATTTTGCAACATTTCAAAAAGTCGCCAAGTTGGCGACATTTCGCCGAATTCGTCGCCAAAATTTCGCCAATCATTATGCACTAAGAAATAAGTTATTCTTACAGCAGATAAATGACAATTGGCGTTCAAATACAAAATTATTACTCAAAGTATCTTTTTTCATGAATGGAACGAGCTAGATTCATGAGAATGATGTCATCCAATTTATCGCATGGTATTACATATGAAAAGTGAACATGTTTCTCAATAGGAAATATTTTTTCTTTTATTTTATATGACTTTTTGATAATTTTTTTGAAAAATGTGCAATATCTCAAGAACGGTTAATGTTAGCGTTCTAAAATTTATGTCAATCGTTTTCTAATAAAAAATTACATAATAAATGTCTATTTGCGTAACTTTATTAGTAGTTTTGATTTTTTGGCGATTTTTTTAAAATTTCATTCGAAAATTTAGGGGGGGTTCTGAACATTCGATTGTGTATAAAACCAATAAGTTTCCAGTGTTTATGGATTGTGATTTTCGTACCGAATTTGGTTTGAATCGGTCCACTCGTTCGTCAGTTATCGTCTCCACGCATACACACACACACACACACACACACACACACATACTTTCATACACACACACACACAGACATCAATTCAAAAATGTTTGATTCGTGATCAGGGATGCTTGAAACGTGCTCTCCTGTCAAAAACTCAAATTCGAATTTTCGACCCCGTCACAATACTTTCCTTATACATTTTGTATATAAGGAAAGTAAAAATGTGAAACAGCATTTTCTTGCTACCGCTCCAGTTATTATCGACATGTGAAAGGCATTAAATAGAGCAAAAACTGGTTCTTGAATTCTATTTTCCCCAATGAAAGTGATATTACTAGTTATAGAAATAACCAAATAGATGTAGTTATAGTATCTGTTCAAATGAGTATGTGAAATTTAAGGTATTTACAACTATTGCTAACAAGATTTTGCTAACTACCATACCGATTAAAAGAATAATCACATATATATCTGATTGTATATATCTGCGCAGAATCTGAATGTATATAACTGCACAGAATCTGATTGTACATATAATTGCAAATATATACCAGCATATCAGCACTTAGAGATGTACTCAAGATATAATAACTGTAACGGAATTCTACCGTGAAACAGCTTACGTACAGTAAATACAGAACGTGACTTAGAGCATAAGTAATTAATAATTGTAACACAATGTAAAATACTGCGGAAATAAATGTAGCATACAAAATTCTTGTTTCTCCTTCATCCATGTGAGCAAATTTAATGTTTAGCATCAAGTGAGAGGTAAGCCTTGCTTAACGGATTGGCTTTTACATGTAAGATAGTAAATAATTTGAAATTAAATTCCGAAACATATGAATCACCATTTAGTAATGCGTTGTGTATAATGGCCTCTTATTTCTGATGCTTAATGAAGTGCATCATAGTTATTAATCAACTTTTCAGCTTTTATAATTATCTTTATTATTACTTTCCTTATATACATAATGTATAAGGAAAGAGTTTTCGACGAGAGAGCACGTTTCAAGGATCCCTGATCACAAATCAAACATTTTTGAAGTGATGTCTCTGTGTGTGTGTGTGAAAGTATGTGTGTGTGTGAAAGTGTGTGTGTGTGTGTGTATGTGTGTGTGTGTGTCAGTGAGTCTGTGGAGACGATAACTGACGAACGGATGGACCGATTCGAACAAAATTTGGAACAAAAATCACCATCCGTAAACACTGGAAGTCTATTGTTTTTGTACGCAATCGAATGTTCAACCCCCCCCCCTAAATTTTCGAATGAAATTTTGAAAAAATCGTCAAAACATCAAAACCGCTAATAAAGTTTCGCAAATAAACATTTCTTATGTAATTTTTCATTAGAAAACGATTGACATAAATTTTAGAACGCTAGCATGAACCGTTCTCGATATATTGTACATTTTTAAAAAAAAATTATCAAAAAGTCATATAAAATTAAAAAAAAAATATTTCCTATTGAGAAACATGTTCACTTTTCATATGTAATACCATGCGATAAATTGGGTGACAGCATTCTCGTGGATCTAGCTCGTTTCATTCATGAAAATATATACTTTAAGTAATACTTTTGTATTTGAACGCCAATAGTCATTTATCTGTTGTAAGAATAACTTAATTCTTCGTCCATAATGCTTGGCGAGATTTTGGCGACGAATTTGGCGGAATGTCGCCAACTTGGCGACTTTTTGAAATGTTGCCAAATTAACAAAAATCTCGCCAAATGGTGCCTTGCGAGCTAAATCAATGAAAATGACGACTAGTTGTCGAAAATTCAATATCTTGAAAAGAATATTAGTATCTACTATAAGAAAAACCTATTTTATTACTGTAAAAGTAGTAAATTCGTTACATTATATAAGGAAAGTCATGTGTTGCCCACATCAGATTTTTTAATTCATTCTGCTTTATCATAGAAGTGCTTTCCTAACAGAGAAATGTAATCATAAAATGAATCATATAAAAACATTTAACTTGCAAATCCACGATGTTCTCCCTTTATGCAGCGATCACTTGAATAATAATGCATCTATTTCAGGTCCACATAATATATAGAATACAGCTAAATAGAAATACTTGTATCACTATCGAAACCATACCTTTCAAATGGTTAATAGTGTGACCCTCTTCATTTTGTTAGATAACACGCAGTGAAATATTTAAATCATTGGCTTGAAAGTCATTTGAAACAAATAAATATCTAGAGGAGCATTAGTCAAGCCTTAATTGAATGAAGAGAATAAATTTGTTTCCAGAGTTACTATTCGTTATGAAACAAATATATTTCGATTGGCAATTACATAAGAGTCTAGAAAGTTTTAGAAAAGCTTGTTCTATAGGACTCGCTTCTTGTCGCAAAATTCTTGTATTTCTTTCTGCCATGTGGATAAACTTAGAGTTTAGCTTCAAGTTAGAACTATGCTTCGCTAACTTAGCAAATTGACTTTTATATGTAATGTAGTAAATGATTTGAAATTAAATTCCGAAACATATGAATCATCATTCAGTTAATGCGTTGTGTTTAAACATATCCTATTTCTGATGCAACAAGAGTACAACATAGAGTACAACATACATAGAGTACAACATATGAGAGTACAACATAGTTATAATTCAATTTTTACACTTTTTATAACTCTGTTTATTTATTTTATTCTGTTTTACCTAATTTTTTCTGTTTTCTTTACAGACAAATACACTCATAAAATAAATTATATAAAAAAAATTTATTGTTAAATCTATGCCTATTCTCCCTTAATGTGGCGCTCACTTGATTAATAATGAATATATTTCAGCCTCACGTAATATATGGAATACTGTTAAATAGAAATACTTGCATCACTATTGTGACCATACCTTTCAAGTGGTTATTAGTGTGACTCCCTTCAATTTGTTAAATACGTGCTTCGAAGATTTGGATCATTGGCCTGAAATCCATTTGAAACAAATAACTATCTAGAGATCATTAGTCAAGACTTAATTGAATGAAGAGAATAAATTTGTTTCCAGAGTTACAATTCGTTATGAAACAAATAGCTTTCAAATTGTAATTACATAAGACTCTCGTTCGAGAAAGGCTTGATGAATAGAACTGGCTTTAGGAAGTTTTTGTTGAATTAATGATGATATATAAATCAATGCATAAATTTAAGTACGATATAGACTTATTGAAACAATTTATTTCACAGTATAAATTCGTTAAGACAAAGATTAGAGAAGTTGTCATATTCCTGTAAATGAAACTGGACAACAAATTTCGATAGTTATGCAGTAAATACGTAGGAATGTCTTTGAGATAAAAATAGCCATTTTCATATTTCAAAGTTCTGGACATAAATATGATAACAAAAAGGCAAAATTGGCTACGATTTCTGAAAATTTCCCAATAGATTCTGCCAGTTAATGTCCGTTTCTACTTCCGATGTCATTTTGTTTATATCTACTCATGGTTATCACTTACGAGCGTCCAGCAATTGTCAGCCAACATGCATGTAAATCAGTTTCCTTGGTATTGTTTCTCTATCGTTGCATTATCTAGGGGAAAATGTTCAGCGTGCTCAACACTAACCATGAAGCAGTTGTTGGGGAATAAATCCAAGTTGTAATGACGAAAGTGGATTGTAACACAATATTTGTATTACATGTTTCCACCCAATTACAAATGCCAACCTAGCCATTTTCCAATTCCAATTGCGGATGCCAACCTAGCTAATGAGCTATTTAAATGCTGCGGAGGGAGCCAATGGCAATACAAACATAAATAAGCAGCGCATCCCCTTCTTCACTTCAACGAATCAACAACGACACTACAATGTGAAAAGAAAAAGGTTTGAGAGAATGTTCTAGAACTTTCCAGGAGATGCAATTTTTGCGACAGCGTCCTAGACGCACCTGAGGTTTTTGAGTCGACTTAAAACTCTCGAACGAGTCAGCATCATTTTTTCTTGGGTTTTGTGAAAAGTGTCTAGAGAATGTGAGCAATAAAATGCTAGCGAGAGCAGTTAGATGTGTAACGGTTTTCCTACATCATTGAAATAGCACGAATATGCACGTAACACAAAGAGAAAAGGTAACCAACTTTCAATTGTCACTATTAGCACGGAAGGCACACCTTTAACGATTATTAAATTAATTGACTACCAGTTCGTATGAATAGACCATATGAACGAGTTCGAAATATTGAACTATAAGAACATTTCTTTATCGATTGTTTAAAGGAAACTGTTTTTAAGAAATTTAAGTCAAAGTTATTATGTGTGTAAACATATATATATATTAATGTAATATTGTCAGTAATATGTGTCTTTTAATAATTGATTTAATTATAGCATAGTTACTCCAGATACAATAGATATCTATTAAGTAAAATATTAAAATAAATTGAGCAATTAAGCATGTGTATTTCTTTATGTATTGTGTGTTCGTTTTCCGAGCTTGAGAACCGGGAGCTTACATGCTCCACCCTTAGTGGCGGCATCATAGGTAAGTCCTATACAGGTAATTTTTGATAAGGACAATTTTACCTTATGACATGATGTCGCCGCGCGAATTGGTGCCGTATGTGGTCAAGCTCGGAGAAAATTAATTTTCATAAGAGAAAGTAAAATATATAAGTAAAAGGCAAAATTAAATTTAATAATAAGTTTGAATATAATAGTAAATTTAATAATGAGTTTGAATATAAAAGTGAATTTAATAATAAGTGGAATGTAATATTGAATTTAACAATGAATTTAATAATGAGATATAACTCAGTAGAATGATAAGAAAATGCATGAAAATGATAATTTAAATATGTATTATATGATTGTATATATATGTATGTATTAGCATAAATATTTAATATAGAGTCAGAATTGTATGACAGTGTATCAAATCATGGCGCCGAATAAAACTAGGCAATTAAGTAAAAGATCGAGGCAAGATGCTCCAATTATCGATAATATACAGCAGGAGGTACATATAAATAACAGAGTAACAGATAGTTCGGCAAATAACGCGATCCAGATACAGATGCCCGCAAATCAAGCGCAGCAAAATACATCGTTGCCAATTATGCAGATGTTGCCATCATTTGATGGACAAAAGGAAAATAATGTCAATTTTTTTATTATACAATTTAAGGAAATAGCGGATTTAACATCATGGTCCGAACAAGAGAAAATTATAATTGTCAAATCAAGATTAAAGGGAAAGGCTCAACAATTTCTAGCAGAAAATATTGCTCTGCAAAAGGAAAAATCATATGAAAAATTCATGGAGTTATTAAAAAACAAATTTGAAAGGAAACAAACATTAGTGCAAAAACACAACAATTTTAACAATCTGAAACATTTACCAAATATGACAATTAAGGAGCTTGCACAAGAAATCGAAAACCAGGCGATAATTTTTCTAGAAGTAGATGAAACAATGGACGCAAATGTAAAAAAAATTACAGAGAAAATTAAACTTACTAAATTTTTGCAAATAGTTCGAGAAGATTTAAGAACAGAAATAAAAAAAAATGATCCGAAAACTTTTGAGGAAGCAGTGAGAATAGCTGAAGTAATAGAATCCGCATTGGAGGAACAAAATGATTGTGTAAATAGTATTGATGTAGAAAATAAAATAAGTGAGAATCTGGAAATAAATCATGTAAAAACGGAAAATACTGCAGAAAACCCGCCACAGAAATTCTGTATAGCGTGTGGTCGTAACAATCACTGGATGTCCGAATGCTATATGCTTCATAAAGTACAAGACAATTTAAAAAGGGCGATGACAAATGGAAATAACATTCAGGAAACTACCAATTTTCAACAAAGACCCACTATTCAAAATAATTATGCACACTATAGTAGGGCGAATTTCAGAAGAGGTAATTTCATAAATAACCGGGGAATACGACGGCGTGCAGGAAATAACAACAGACAATTTCAAAGTAATAACAGAAGATCATATCAGAATAATGGACCACATTATGAAAGCAATCATAGGCAATATCAGAATAATGAATATTTAAACTAAGAAAGGGACCTCGAAATAAAAGACATATAGAAAGTTATAAGGCATCAAATAAGGATTCGAGATCCCATAAAATTGCAAGCAAAATTAATAAGGATGCACAAAATTTAAATGAACATGTACTGAATTCAACATATGGACAGAGTGACGCATTGCCAATGATTAACATAAATTTAGAGAACATAAAAACAGTGGCTCTCATAGATAGTGGCGCAAGTGTCAGTTTATTATCAGATCAAATATTTCAAAAAATCAAAAATAAAATTAAAATTAACTATTTATCTAGACAAGTAAAAATACAGACTATGACCAAAGAAAACATTCAATTTTCAAAATGCATAAGCTTCAGCTTTAAAGTTGAAAACAAAAGATGCAAAAATTCATTTTTTATAACTAAACAATTAAACAACACCCCTCATGAAATAATTTTAGGATTTGACTTTCTCAAAAATCATCATGCCTTAATTGACACAAATAAATTAATATTAAAGTTTGTCAAAGAATCCATATCTATACCATTTCAAGACAAAAATCAGAAAAAAGCACAGCAACCAGAAAATAATAATACAAGAGTTGAACATATTCAATGCTTAAATGCAAGCTTAGCGCATAAAATTAAATTACTCCCTCAAGAAACAAAATCAATAAAATTAAAATTAAATGAAAACTATTTTGAGGATAAGGAGGTATTGTTAAATATTACAAATTCATTAAAAGATTTACACGCTGAGCATTCTTTACATTATGTAAATAATAGAAAATTTATTTCTACTCTTTTAACAAACAAAACAGAAGAAGAGATTCATCTAAATAAAAATATGATATTTGGTACTGTAACACCGCAGTTTGAAATTTATGAAGAGAAACATGATACTGATAAAATTTTACAGATTAACAATATCGAAAGCTTAAATGATCCACAAAAAATGGACATTTCAGCTTTACGAAAAGCGGAATTAACACCGCAAGATTTTAAACTGGATCACTTACAAGAAATTAAAAACACATATTGCTAAAATTACTGTTACAAAATTATGATGTATTTTCGAAATCATACAAAACGCTGGGAATGACAGAAGAAATAGTACCGGAATTTAATTTACTACACCAGTACCCAATACAGTGTAAACCTTATCCCTTGCCAAAAAGGTTAAAACCTGTACTAGAAGGTGAGATAAAACAATTGTGTGAAGCAGGAATAATTGAAAAGTCTAACAGTAACTACGCCTTCCCATGCATATTAATTAAGAAAAAAAGCAATTTTAATAATAGTCATACAGATAAAGTACAAAAGTATCGTTTAGCCGTAGATTACAGATTATTAAATCAGATTACTGAATTACTGCCCGTAAATATTGGTAAAATTAGCGACATTCTGCACAACATCGCAGGCCACAAATTGTACACGGTGATAGACTTAAAGTCCGCGTTTTTTCAAATAAAAATCAAACCTGAGGACAGTTTCAGATTAAATATCATAACAAATAATGGATCGTATAGACCTAATAGATTACCTTTTGGGGCAAAAAACTCATCAGCATATTTCTCATTACTAATGATGAAATGCTTAGGAGATTTAAAAGATCAGAAAATTGAATTTTATTTAGATGACATTGTAATTGCCGCAAATTCATTCGAGAAAATGTTGGAGAAATTAAAAACGGTATTTTCGAGATTAGCTAAATTTGGTTTAACCATTGACCCTTCAAAATTACAAATGTGTAAAGAGAACATTAAATTTCTAGGATTTAAGATAAGAGAAGACCTTCAGATGATAATGTACAAAAAATAACGAATTTCCCTGTGCCAACGACAGTAAAAAAAGTAAAATCATTTTTAGGTTTATGTAATTATTTTAGGCAGATCATACCAAATTTTTCTGAACTATGCAATCCTTTAATTGAGTTAACAAAGAAAGATAAAAAATTTATATGGACGGAGAAATGCGAAGAAGCGTTTATAACATTGCAAAACGCGATTTTATCGAAACCGGTAGTCAAGGCAGCTGATATGTCAAAGCCGTTCTTTTTGTCGACTGATTGTTCAAAAGTAGCCGCGTCAGGAATTTTACTTCAATCAGTGAACGGAAATTTTCATCCTATCGAGTATTATAGCAGGAAACTTTCAGACAGTGAAAAGAAATATCCGAGCATGAAGCTAGAATTGCTAGCAATTCACGACGCTATAATACATTTCAAAGATTTTTTATATGGTACGCATTTTACGGTATTTACTGATTCTAAAGCTTTAACTCACTACATACACTTAGAAAATCAAAATTCTGATTTAATCGCAAGATGGTTATTAAATTTACAACAATATTCTTTCGATATAAAATACATTAAAGGACAAGATAATCCCAGTGATTTTATGTCGCGACAAATTTTTTCTGAACAAACTAAGACTAAATTAATAAATAACATTATTGCTAATGACAGCGCGATAACAATAGCCAAAATTTTAGAAGAGCAAGCAAAAGATAGAGAGATAAAGAAAATTATTAACGGACTGAATGCAAAATTTAAACAGCCAAAATATGTAAATAAATACTATAGAGATGTAAATACAGGATTAATTATGATAAAGACTGCTAGAAATATCAGAAATCCTATGCAAAAGGACAGAATTCTAATACCTCACAGTCTAAAATTCGCAGTTATTGAGTTAGCTCATACACCACATTTTGGAGTTGAAAAAACCTATCAAATTCTGAATAGAAAGTATTACTGGAAAGGAGCATACAGTGATGTGAAGAATTTTTGCGCATCATGTGATGCATGTTTATGTTACAAAAATAAGGCTATAAGACCTATGCCATTACAACATGTGCCACGTCCATGTCAACAAAATCACACGGTGGCATTAGACATTGTAGGGAAGCTACCGAGAAGTAACGGACAGCACGAGTACATCATAACGATGATAGACCATTACTCGAGATTCCTGGAGGCAGTACCCGTGAGAAATATTACAACTGCGAGTGTATTACAGGTCCTAACGAATTGGATTTCACAAAATGGCGTTCCTATGTGGCTGCTGACCGATAATGCGAGGCAATTTAAAAGCGAGGAATTTAAAAAATTCGCAGAGTAACATGGTATAAAAATAAAATATACGTCTATTTACAAACCTAGCTCAAATGCAATTTTAGAAAGAAGCCACTTAGGAATAAAAAATTCTTTGGCAGCAATGGCTGACCAAACATTTAATTGGCACAAAGTCTTGCCATATGTAAAATTATTTCATAATGCAACACCCAGCGCAAATATAGACCACAGTCCCGCTATTTTGTTTCTTACCAGAGATTTGAAATTACCCGGAGAAAATAATCTGGAAATAGCGGACCCTGATGACAGTCCGAATTTAACTAAAACTGAATATGATAATGACGTCAGTGAAGCACTTACTTTAGCGGAAAAAATTAATAGATATACAAAACGAAAACAAATTCAAGCCCAAAGTCGCCAAGAAAGAATTTTTAAAAGAGTTAGACAGCAGAAATTGGTAAAAGGCCAAATTGTATATTTGAAAAATCTGAGGCCCACCACAGCATTACAAA
Source organism: Amaurobius ferox (assembly GCA_951213105.1). Classification (NCBI taxonomy): domain Eukaryota; kingdom Metazoa; phylum Arthropoda; class Arachnida; order Araneae; family Amaurobiidae; genus Amaurobius; species Amaurobius ferox. Next base: position 46,077,104 of record OX578143.1, read on the forward strand.
AAAAATTTCAAGGGCCATTTCGCATCGTAAAGGTGATCCGTAACAATAATTACGCTATCACGCCTATGTACGATCCAAATAAAAAATGGATAGTTGTTCACGCGAATAAATTATATAAAGCAGAACCGCGTAAAAAGTATTTACAAAATAAACAAACACGGCGAACTGTTGACAGAAGTCAATCGCATGTAAACAAAGAATATAACGCCAATAATCATAATTATAAGAGTCCGAGACGTTATAATCTGAGGACACGCAAAAAATAGTATTCGAAAGCATTCTACAAGATGTGTAGCAGTCTATAATGATTTTTAAAGTAAATTAGATGGTATGATAAAATATATTAGTTTCCTACAATATTTTGAAATTAAATTGGAAAGCATTTTGAAATAATTTTGGTAGTCTACAGTAAATGTAAAAATTAAGTTGGAAGGTAGTCTACAAATAGATATTTTTGGTTAATGTAAAGAAAATGAATATAATTATAATAATAGAAAATTTATGTAGATAGAGCAACTTTCAAAATTAAGTGATAAATAAGTAAATAGACAACAAGTGTGTTACAAATAGCATAGTGCCACAATATGTGCAAAACATAGGGCAGCAAAAGTATATGGTTATTTTAGTATGTATTGTGTATTGTATATTATGTATGGTATATTGTGAAAACTGTGGTGTTGAGGAAAAGTGTGTAGTAGTGAAGACTTAGTGTGAGGATAGGCATGATAGTTATCCAAAATGCACGGTAGTCAACAAAATCATAAAATTAAATAAAACTTCAAAAAAAAAAATTGTCTGGAGGAAGGCAAGTCCAGCGGATAGGAATTTTTAAATCATGGATTTTTCTGCAACAACAGCAACAAAAAAAGAACAGTAGGAAAGTTTATCAGCGGGTTGACTGGTTAGCAGTAATGTTGTCAATAAGTATCAACGTGTACAACGTAAAAGTATTAGCGCCAGCCCATTTTATTAAAATTATCAGCGTTTCATCAAGTAGCAGTACAGCAAAATTAAAAAGTTCTAGATTCCCGTCCCTTTTATGCAAGTAGATATTAAATAAATGAACGGACAATGATAAAAGATAAATAATTTATATGAAAATATAAGTAAAATAAATAAATTTAATCTTAGAAAATATAAGTAAAGTAAATAATTCAGTGGACGTAAAAAAAAAAAAAAATAAAAGATATCTGAAGTATAAATAATATGTAATACAATGATGATTTCAGGAAATTAAAATGTTTGAGAACAAAATAAAAACGGAGACTCGGAAAATTTTGAAGTGAAAGAAAATAGTAAATAAATGTTTTTTCCCTTCCAAACAAAATAAAAATTAGTCTACGTTATAAAAATGGACATTGTCAAATACTATGTAAGTGGGGATAAGAGCAGGGAGATTCATTTTGTAAAATAAATATGAGGATAACATATTTGTAAAATTAATATGAGGATAAAATTTTTGTAAATATGAGGATTTTGTAAATATGAGTATAAAATAAAAATATAGGTAATAAATAAACATTTATGTATGGATACATTTTATGAATAGAGCAATAAATATCAGAAAAAATATGTAGAAGTGATAAATAATACATACAATACCCCTCAATGTTCTAAAATAAAATAAACTAAGGTGTTAGAAGAAAGAAGGAGAGAGATAATTAAATTTCACTTACTTGCAATTTGTCTTGCTTGAAAACGAAAGGTGGTAACAGTCAGTAGTGGGCATCAAAAATACAAGTCTTCCAATGATAGATGCTTAAGAGCAAGGTAGACATTCCACCGGACAGTCTAAAAGCCCGCGCTTGAGAAGAGGATACCGCCAAACTTGCACGATAACGATTAAATCTTTAGCGATACATGCAAAAGGCAGTTAAAATCCCTTTTACGTAAGTTTGCGCTCTGCAAACAATGAAGACACTCATTCAAGGCTCGCCGTGGGGGTCAACAGATTCGCAGTTGCCATAGAAACGCGTTGAGAGGAACAGAGGAAAGCTACGGGTCAAGCGAATTTTTTCTTTTTTTCTTTTCTCCCTTCCTCCCGTTGTTACACACGAAAGGGAAGTCGAAGAGGAAATGCTCGTGCGTATTGTGAGATGCACAATATTTTGAAGAGCAAAATGAGTACATTGATATATATTGATGATATATTTGATATTTTAAAGGCCGAGATGTAATATGATATAAATATGGTGTTCAAAAGAGTCATGATTTATACACACAAAAATATATAATATGTTATTCATTATAACAAATAAGAAATATATACAGTTAAAAAATTGTCTAAAAATTATTTACGTCTGTGAAAATGAGAAATCAAGGTAATGAATTGTGTATAGTTTAATGTAATGTTGTGAACTTGTATATAAATAGAAATGCAAATAACAATTATGATAGTCTTCATTTGAAGTGTACAATAGACTGTACTAAGCAACATAATGAAAATATAAATATTGAAGTACCGGAACATTGAAAATTAAGTCACAGGATGGTGACTCATTCTTCCGTGCTCATGATAATTCCATGTGACAATAAGGTGTCTTCCGTGCTCATGATAATTCCATGTGACAATAAGGTGTCTTCCGTGCTCATGTTAATTCCATGTGACAATAAGGTGTCTTCCGTGCTCATGATAATTACATGTGACAATAAGGTGTCTTCCGTGCTCGTGATAATTCCATGTGACAATATAGTGTGCCTTCCGAACAGTCATAATTTCTTCATGTACACCAATATATGTGTTACCAAGTACGATATGGTGTATCTTCCGAACAGTGAGTTCCTTCATTTTAGTGACATGTCGGTTGTAATGCACCGATATATGTATGTCAATGTTACAATATAGTGTGTCTTACATGCGGTGATCTGCATTTCTGTGACAGATATATGTGCAGTGGATCAAAGCAACATTTCCACAGTGGGCGCAATGTGTACACATATGTGTTCAGTGCGATGTTTACCGTGTGCTGAAATTTTCTCTCTGCAAGGGGGGATATCATGTAACACAATATTTGTATTACATGTTTCCACCCAATTACAAATGCCAACCTAGCCATTTTCCAATTCCAATTGCGGATGCCAACCTAGCTAATGAGCTATTTAAATGCTGCGGAGGGAGCCAATGGCAATACAAACATAAATAAGCAGCGCATCCCCTTCTTCACTTCAACGAATCAACAACGACACTACAATGTGAAAAGAAAAAGGTTTGAGAGAATGTTCTAGAACTTTCCAGGAGATGCAATTTTTGCGACAGCGTCCTAGACGCACCTGAGGTTTTTGAGTCGACTTAAAACTCTCGAACGAGTCAGCATCATTTTTTCTTGGGTTTTGTGAAAAGTGTCTAGAGAATGTGAGCAATAAAATGCTAGCGAGAGCAGTTAGATGTGTAACGGTTTTCCTACATCATTGAAATAGCACGAATATGCACGTAACACAAAGAGAAAAGGTAACCAACTTTCAATTGTCACTATTAGCACGGAAGGCACACCTTTAACGATTATTAAATTAATTGACTACCAGTTCGTATGAATAGACCATATGAACGAGTTCGAAATATTGAACTATAAGAACATTTCTTTATCGATTGTTTAAAGGAAACTGTTTTTAAGAAATTTAAGTCAAAGTTATTATGTGTGTAAATATATATATATATTAATGTAATATTGTCAGTAATATGTGTCTTTTAATAATTGATTTAATTATAGCATAGTTACTCCAGATACAATAGATATCTATTAAGTAAAATATTAAAATAAATTGAGCAATTAAGCATGTGTATTTCTTTATGTATTGTGTGTTCGTTTTCCGAGCTTGAGAACCGGGAGCTTACATGCTCCACCCTTAGTGGCGGCATCATAGGTAAGTCCTATACAGGTAATTTTTGATAAGGACAATTTTACCTTATGACATGGATTTTTCAGGACATATTGCAGCCATGTTTGTGATACAAAGACATGTCCTCAACCACTACCTATGCATTTAATGTATATTGAGTTGTTTATTCTTGACCATCTCTGTGTCTCCCAAAAGGAGCCAATTGACAAATTTAAATCTCATTTCGTGCTCTAGACCTCGAAATTAGTAAAGATTCATTATTTGTATTTTAAATATATTTTGTGTGTTCTCAAGGGCATAAGTAGAGATAATAATAATAATAATAATAATAATAAAATATTGAGAATACTACTTAAGTGAACATTTTATTTCATTTAATACTCAACCTTCCGTTGCTGAAAATGTTTTTATTTGACCTTAAAAAATTAGTGATATGTAAATGATTTAAACAATTAAAAATAAATTCATTATTTAGCGCTTTAATACTGAAGCTCTCGTTGAGACAGACTTTCGTTATCATTGGCTAGAGATATTCGTTTTCATTGGCTAAAGATATTCGTTTTCATTGGCTAAAGATATTCGTTTTCATTGGCTAAAGATATTCGTTTTCATTGGCTAAAGATATTCGTTTTCATTGGCTAAAGATATTCGTTTTCATTGGCTAAAGATATTCGTTTTCATTGGCTAAAGATATTCGTTTTCATTGGCTAATGATAAGTGGCTAAATGGAGGTGCTGTTGTAATGTAGGAGATCGAATCCGCATTACTTCTGTGTATAAGTGTATAAACTCACCTAATGTATTTCTGGCCATCTAATTTATTTGCTGGTGCTTCTGTGCATCTTCCAAATTCTAAATTTAAGAGGCACGGAATTACACTATAACACTATTCGTATCAAAGATATGAAAATATCTATCTTAACTAATCTATCTTAAAGTACTTTAGATTTTTTCTCGTATGAAATTCATTAAACACATTACTCCCTGTAGATTATTATGCACTTTCCTTCCGTGGCTGTATGTTTAGTAAAACTTATAAGTAAATATTAAACTTCAATATATTAAATATTATTTTTAATATTGGCGAACTTATGAATATTTTCTGCAATAAGACACATTGCCTGAAATTAAATTCATCAAAATATAGCGCGGTTTGAGAAATATTAACACTAGAAATGTGTAATAAGTTTTTCCTTTTCATATATTAAATTAAATTTAAATATATTCCATTTCCTGACACCTGTATTCATAAATCTATTTTAAGAGAAGAATGAAAATATATATTATATATCTGTGAAATTAATTTGAGTATCTTTAAGGTAACACCATCGTATTATTCCAAAACAACCATAAAATATCCCTAACTTCTTTTTGCACTAACTTCAGTGTACATGATTTCAGCATAACAATAAAATTTACTTGAATAAATCATAAAAATGTGATGCAGGATAACAAAATAAATATTTAATTAATGCATTTCCATTTTACGCTGCCATTCTGAATGCCATTAAATGAAAACATCATTCCATCGTTAATACTAAGAACATTCTTATGGTTTATTTTTGCATTTCAGGATTAGTAAGACATCATTTAAATAATTATATCTGTTTATTTTTCGTGTTTACAATATATTATCCTCGTGTCGAATTTATTTGCTTTAGGGTTTTTATCTTTATGTAATGAATTTTGTCCTATTCCTCTCTAATTGAGTTCATATCAATCATTATCATAGCCCTATCTACAACGAATCTTGAGAAATAAATAACAATGGCATTTTTAGAACTAGGAGTGGAAAAGAAATTGGAAGTAAAACGCCTCTTAGGGAACTATCCTACCTACTTAAAAAGTTGATGATGAATCCACATCAGTTGTAATCTAAGCTTTATTTATATCTAATCTTAAGAAATACACGTTTCAAGTAAAATAAAATTATTTGATCCGGAAATGGGAAAAGAAACATTATTGAAAATCCTTAGCAAACACTTAACTTCTTGTGAAATTTCATACTGAATCTATATTCGTCATTATCTAAGCTCTATTCCTAGCAGATTCTGGGGAATAATTTTGCGACTGGAAAACATTTGTAAGGGCAATGGTATTGTAAAATATTTACCCACCAACAACAATTTTTATATCAATAAGTAATAAAATTATTATAAAGTAAAAATTTAAGTGGAAACATTTTGAGTACTTGGTGTTAAGATCGTCACATAACAGGGTGCATAAAATTTACTTAAAGATTCACTCCTATTCCCTCTCCTGCAGCTTTTGCATTCTCTGAACACGTGGACCTCGCATTTCTTTCGATGAATACTACTAATTAGTATACGACCCCAAAATAAAAAACAATAATTACTATATAACCCTTTAACCAACACAATTACTAGTAGCTAAGAAAGTAAGAAAGGCCGGTTCACAGGCACTTGGAGGAGGCACAGCAGTGCAACGCATCTTCTGCGTCTTCGCTGTTCTAAAGGAGAAGGAAATGGCTCACTTCTGTGTAAGAGGTAGAGGGGAAGTTTTTGAGCGGATAAGGCACTTTTCACGGCATGTTTGGACGAGGGAAAAAAGTAGTTGGATGAGTCACTGCCGTGGAGGAAGAGATGTTCAGAGAAGATTAAGGACTTGGAATTTTTTTTTTAATGTCTGGCCAATATGGGGGTTGTTGGAAGGTGGGGTTCGGGAGGGGATGGGTGGAAATGTGTAGAGGGGAATCACATTATTGACATCTGGTTGTGACGCGCTTGACAGTTATATCCTTACGCACCAACCATCCACGAACTTCACAACACCACCTAATACTGATCATGAAGGAACCATGAAATATCTCTTAACTCAAATGCTACCCTTTGGCGGACCTACACGAAACTATTTTATGAAATAATTCTTAACTTGGTTAATTTTACGTTTTGAAAATATATTTAATTCTTACGCGGGGAAATAGAAAATTCAACTATCGTGTTTTTTTAAATTATTTTATTTTTACCCAAAATTTACCGTATCTGCGCATGTCAGGATCACCTGAAAACACCATTTTTTAAATAACAGAGACATATAAAATAATGATATTTAAAAAAATATATATTATGCACATAGAAAATATAATGTTTACGGATTGCGACACAGCATACCCGTAAGGTCTTAATCCAATATGGACTCGCAAAAGTATTTAAATCATACATGGGAAAAAAAGGATTGCGGCACGTTCTTATGATGACAGTATCCCATCCCACTCATTTTCAACTGTTTAGGTGTTTTAAAATCATGATTTTTTTTTACTTATGTCAATTATCAAGTCATGATTACTTCAATGACGCACATATACTCACTCAAATATAAACTTGGGAACGCATATAATTTTTGCACGGAAATGAGGACATATACATATAATGGCGAATTCTTATAGTAAAAAGAATGATCAGGATCATTTCCAATTCATTTGCTTTTTTCAAAATGAGATGTTACTTATCATAATCCACATAATAAATATAAATTACACAATAAAGAATATTATACTAGAGATAGGAACCGTATTTACTTCACACTTCTAACGACTTAATTTAATTTACAGCGTTATATTTAGTATATATAGGAATGTTTGATGTTGTCTAAACCTATGAAGGTTTATGTATAGACTACATTTGTTTTATAGAACATAGTGTGCGAATGTTAGTTTAGAAATTTTGAAAAATATAAATTGTGAACTTTCTTTCTACTTTTGAACAAGTGTCCTCTGCTGTATCTCGTTATTAAAGATTTGCTAAACCTATCTGTATGATGCGTGAACATAGGGTTTCAAAATATGCTACACATAATCCGGTTTATCAGCATGAATTCTATACAGACAAGGAATGCCTTTTTTTCAAACTACTTTAAAAATAAAAAGTAAATTACACATATACTTTTGAATGAACTAAAAAATCCATTTACATTTTCAGTAAAAGCCATATTCTGTACGCATTCATATGTGTTTCTTACATACAATACTCGATATAGAAAATGCAACACCATGGAGATTTGGCCGTATAATTATAAAAATTGCAAGACAAAAGCAGCTGGCTGATGTATGGAAATGATTTGAAATGAAAGTAGATCATTAGAGCGCGGGATAAAAGCGATGGCAGCGGTAGATGAGTCAATAGTTGTTACTGGGAAAGATTAGTGCGGACCCGACCTACCTCTCGGTTTACGGGGTTAGTTCCGTACCACTGGAAGTCGTTCATAGACGACCCAGGTGGGTCCTCGGAGGAAGACATGTGCTTTAGGCCGGTCCGTCTGACCAGAATCGATTCAACGCTAAAGATTATTTGAATGATTCAAGTACCATACACACCACACCCCCACGGAACAGCAGAAGAAGCTGAAGCTCAGAGGCTCTAGGAAAACTCGGGAATCTTCAGGGACACTTCCCTTGATTGAAGAAACCCAAACTGCAAAACGTCCCTTCCCCAAATGGTGTACAGGGGCAACCATGTAGAACGGGAAACGATGAATGCCGAATGCATTGACTGCCTAATGTGTCCAAAATAGCCAAGTTGAATGGCACCAAAATTTTGATAATTTTTCAGAGGATTTCGACTTTCTACCCCTTGGTAGTTATGCGAAGGCAGCATAGAATTTAAAGAGGCGCTGTCGTAACCCGGGCATATACCCGTACTGCCAGGTTAACTTAACCTGGGAAAATAACTAGAAACTAAAACTAAGAAAAACCCAAGGTCCGTATAATACCTTATATATAAGGTTGTCTCGTTCGGGGAAAAAGTTGTCCCGGGAAGGAAAGACGAGTGACGTCACTGCTAGACCCATTTTCTGACAGGAGGCGAGAAAAATTATTGAGAAACGTTGAGCGGAAACTATTTAAATATTTATCTAATAGTAACTGTGTGCATGCATTATAGAATAAAATAAAACAGTACATGCATAGTAATGTGAAGTTTGCGAAAATAAATTCCGTACATATAAAAATAAATAGCAAGTTGTTTATGAGAGTGGAAGCTATTAAAATTTTAACATAAGGGAAGTTTATACAAAGATTACTGAATGCTATGTTGAAAGATAATTGAATGAGCAGAGGTTATGTATAAAAAAATAGTGAATGATCAGAGAAGAGCCAATAGTTGTCAGGTGTGTTATGTGAATCGGTTTGAGAAGGATATAAATTTATATTTCTAATCTAAATGTGGAAAATAAGTCATCATTTAAATATTGACTGTATTCCGAGGTTTACAGGCATGAATAACGCAGTATAAATTAGAATAAATATTATTTCCAGGCGATGCAATGCATAGCTTTGTCTAGTTCAAAAATTTTACATGTTTTAGAAAAAATATATCGTCTGGATTTGAGAGAAGGTCAGGAAACTTTCAAAATCATCTGAAGAAAAACAGTAATAGATTTAAATTTGAAAACACATATTTTATCAAATCATTGCAGTAATAATTATTAGTCATGTTAAATGTAGTTTGTTAGGAATTTTTTTGTTAGTAAATTTGTTAATAAAGTTTTTGCTATGGCATTTATATCTTGATTCGTCAAATTGAAGGGCTTCATCATGAGTAAGACGGAGTAGTTTCGATTCAATAAAAATAGTTTTTGTTCAAGAAAGGGATATTCATACTAAGTTGAAGGAAACTAGTGTAATTTTATGGTTAATTTTGTAAAAACAAAATAAATTTATAGTCGCATTAAAATGATACATTTACCCCTATTTATTTTAAAGCAAACGTTGAATGGAATCTTTTTAGTTTGAAGCTCCTTCCTCATAAATTTTGGACAAATTTCGGAGGAAAAAAAAATTCGTCTTCGAATAAAATGATAAAAATAGCCTTTGTTTCTTTTAGTATAAAATTCTGGATGATACCCCCTATCCCCCCCCCATTTATTTTCCACGATTTTCTGTCGCATTTTAAAGTGCCGATTGACTGAATTCTACGGTATTATCTGTACCATAAAAGAAATTAAATGAACTCACGAAGACTTCAAATAAACAAAATTAAGCAGCAGATGTATATCATTAAATATATAGAAACTGGGTTTTCTTTAAGCATATAAAATGAAAATATTAATTACATGCATTGAGCATGCAATGATACAATCTAAATATTTTAAAATCAAATCGATGACATTTTTCAGAAAACTATAAAGTTCAAATAATTTTTGTATAGAAACTATTAGGAACGGAATGGTATGCTTACTTTTACTCGGCAGAATAAGTACCATAGCATTTACATGCAGGAAATTTTAAATCATCCAATTTTTAAAGAAATAGAAATTTAATTGCAAATTGATAAAGATAATATGGAGAGTTTTATAGAAATAAATCTTATTCTATTTTTAAAAAATTTGCATTAGTTATATCCTATTTCAAACCTTTAATAGACAATACAGACAGTAAAGTGCACAGTCACTATTTAATGAATTTGAAAGGGATATTTCGTTTAAAATCTTTAATGTGTTATAAAAGTAATTGTTAAAAAATACTATATTAAAATCCATATTCATGCAATATATTTGCGAGTAAAAATATTAATAAAGGTTATCAGTTTGCACATGAAATATGTAAATTTTACGTCAAAAAGAAACTGAATGTATTTGTTATACGAAATCACCCGGAAAATCAAATCCTTGTCTATAATTTGTCAAACAGCTGTTTTTGATTCCTTCATCCGTTAATTACAGCAATTTAGTTCGTTTTGAATTCAATTTTGAGTTCATTTGTCATATTTCATCGTTAGCACATTATTTTAGGAAACATTTCATGTATCTCGTTGATGTTTAAAGCAAGGCATTTTTAAATAAAACCGTGCTGTTTTCCAACGTTTTTTAACGAAGCGCCGCTGGTCAACAGAACGGAAGGTCTAGCAGTGACGTCACAGCTCGCCCAGAAATGTTACCATGGGGGGAATAGCGAACGAGACAACCTGTTAATATTCTATTAACCTTGAGAAAAACCGGGGAAAAATACGCAAGGGGTGTCGCGACAGGGTCGAAACTGGGGAAAGCAGCTAGACCACTGAGTCGTGCTAAAGCCGAGGAGGGTGACAGAACCCAAGAACGGGGATCACTCGCTGGCCACGGCCAAAAAGAGATACAACTCTAGAAGGAAGAGCAGAGCCAAGAATAACAAGTACCGCTAACTAATACTAAGGCTAGCTAACAAAGACTAACTAAAACTTTGACTGCTTAACTACTTAGACTACTTGGAGAAATTAATACCAGTTTTGCAACTAAGCAATCCCCAATACAGGGCACAACTTTGAGACTTACCCTATGAAGGGTTTACAGTCAAGGAGGATTTGCCCGGGGAAGAATTGCCGTAGCCGGCAAACACGCGATGGAAATTCTAAGAAAAGTAGCGCTACTTGAAAAAAAAAAAAAAAAAAAAAAAAAAAAACTGAGGCATTTACACAGGTTCTGGGACGCTGAGCAGGGAATCTGAAAGGGAAAGGTTAGAACAGTTGTTACTGCCTGTTGCCTACGGAGCCCCGTTTTTCGTTTAAGAAGACACGTGGTCTTGAAAACATGTCTGGCCAACGGCGACGAAGTTCCTTTCAGCATTTAGACAATCGTGCAAGGGAATTCATTTTAGGCCTACGTACGGCTGGGTGGTCGTACCTGCGTATCGCAGCTGAAACACGTGTAGATGCATCTAATGTGCAAATGATTTGGAGAAGATGGATAGAAGAAGGTCATGTGAATCGTAGCAGTGGTACAGGTCCATTCAAACGTATGTCAGTATGCGTTGATCGATTCATGCGGTGGCGGTCCCACAAACGACGACCGTCGACATTCTGCAGAATTTGCAAGGTACATTGGATGTACCAATATCAGCGAAAACAGTTTTCAATGATTGGTCGAAAGCTGGGTGCGATAGCCCAGTGGTTGGTGCGCGGGAATTGCACTCGGTCGGCGCGGGTTCGATTCCCGCCACTGCCAAAAACTGCCGCCGTGTTCACTCGAAGTACGATGTGGGCCCTTAACATGTGGGCCCTTAAGTCCTTCCGAGAGATTGGTGGTAGGAAGGAGGATACGGTTCCTGTGGAAGCATCCCCCACTGGATTCCGGTCTAAATTGGGTGTCACTTTCCGGCCGTTCAAACAGATATCTTATTCCTTTCTTGCAGGTCGGACAGTCTGTGTCGCAGAAGAGGAAGATTGACCGAAAGCAGCTTGCACACAAACAGTTCTGGGGGCGCGGTAGCCCATTGGTTAGCGCGCTGGAGTTGCACTCGGTAGGCCCGGGTTCGATTCCAGCCACTGCCAAAACTGCCGCCGTGTTCATGCGGAGTACGATCACGTTAAACATGTGGGTCCGAAAGTCCTTCCGAGAGGTTGGTGGTAGGGGAAGGAGGGTACGGTCCCTGTGGATGCCTCCGCCACTGGGTTCCGGTCTAAATTGGGTGGCACTTCCCGACCGTCCAAACAGTTACCTTACACCTTTCTGGTAGGTCGGACGGTCTGGGTTTCAACAACAACAACACAAACAGTTCTTTACGAAGACTGCTATTGACGACAAGATACCGATGTGAGATATTGCAATGGTGTTGAACCCGAGCTTCTTGGACGACTGAATGGGACAGGGTAGTGTTCAGTGACGAGTCTCGATTCTGTTTGTTGAATGGCAGTTGTCGTGTGAGAGGATCAAGGCGACGTGAAAACAGATCTAATTGCGACTGTTGAACGCTCTACTGCTCGACAACGCGGCATCATGGTTTGGGGGGCCACCGGTTTCGATAGCCGGGCACCTCTGGTTCCTGACAGAGGCACAATGACGGTACGGCAATATGTGGATGACGTGTTGCGACAGGTTACACTTTCCTTCCTTCAGCGGTTGCAGAATGCTGTTTTCCAGCAAGATAACGCGCGACTGCACACGGCAACCATCATCAGACAAGCATTGCAAGGTGTCCAGGTGCTTCTTTGGCCTCCGATGTCTGCAGATTTCTCACCCATTGAGCATGTATGGGATGTGATTGGTCGTCGTTTGGCTACTCTGCCCCCGCCTCAAACAGAGGATGACCTGTCGAGGATGGTTAAAGACATTTGATCATTCATTCCTCAGGAGACTATCCGCATGCTCATTGCATATGTTTCTCGAAGGTTTGCTGCTTGTATCATCGCCAGAGTTGGTCCTACTGCCTAAATGATCACCCAGTCTATACCATTATTGTATTCCGCTTTCCTTCTGGAATTAACATAACTCATTTATATATGCCACCTCTGTCTATACCATTACTGTATTGCACAATCATTTTGGAATTAACATAACTTATTTATATATGTCATCTCTGTCTGTGTGTCCTTTATCATCAAACTCTATTCTCTTTTTTATGGTGCTGCATTTTCTATGTCGGGTAGTGTATATTGTAAAGTAATATACGTCTAGTTTTTTAGAATCTATATATCTTATTGCTTTTAAAGCGCGCTTTAGTAGGTACAATTACTGATCATTTAATATTTAATAATATTACCTTAAAATTTTCTTTTCCATGTATGTTTATGCTAATTCAGCTTTTTAATGCATACAATTTTATTTAGTCCAACAGTTTTTTTTTTTTAATTTTTAATCAAGCGTGGAGAAATTTCTATAAAATGCTTTATGTATAAAATGCGTTGCAAAAGATAATAACCTTTCAGTGCTTAAAATTTGATTTAAGAATTTTCGAGACTTTTCACATATTAAAATAACGCTTAAGAGTTCATTATTTCCTTGGACGACGTTCTAAGACATATTTCGAGGCGCGTATTTTAATAATAACAGCTAGTTCTCCATTAAAATTCGTCAGCAAATTTTATTCCTCTTTAGCGTAATAAGCAAAAACCCTTGATTCAATATTTTTGTGCTGCAAAATAATATTTTCTTTAATAACAGCAAACTGAAAATACCGTTGTAGTTTTAAAAATATTATATCCATTTTTACTTTTCTATATATATACATATACGGTATTTTATATACAGAACATTTTATGAAGGCGTCAAATTTCTAAAACCAAATAAGTATGCTTTTATTTTATTAAATTGTATTCAAAAGTGGAAAATATCCGACGAAACAGAATGTTTAATTAATATTTCCATTATACAATGTAAATTCTATATATATACATATACGGTATTTTATATACAGCACATTTTGTGAAGGCGTCAAGTTTCTAAAATCAAATAAGTATGCTTTTATTTTATTAAATTGTACTCAGAAGTGGAAAATATCCGAAGAAACAGAATGTTTAATTAATATTTCCATTATACAATGTAAATTCTATATATATACATATACGGTATTTTATATACAGAACATTTTGTGAAGACGTCAAGTTTCTAAAATCAAATAAGTATGCTTTTATTTTATTAAATTGTACTCAGAAGTGGAAAATATCCGAAGAAACAAAATGTTTAATTAATATTTCCATTATACAATGTATACTTAGTGCATAGTTAGTAAACTTCATTATGCATAGCTCATAAACTTTACAAACACGGTAAATATTTTCCTAAATTCGGAATCTGTCCTATTATCATGTTCCTATATTCAGAGTCTGTGGAGCAACCTCTCTTCAGAAATTTTTTGGAAAATACGATTTTTCCAGGGGAGTTTGTCGAACGATCCACCCATGTGCCAGATTGCAAGTCCCTATCTATTCAGGAAGTGCCTAAAAATGCGTGGCAGACCGACATACAGACGGACATACAGACGGACAGACGGATAGACGGACACTTGGCAATTATTATATGTAGGTAATGCTTTGGATGACGTTCTGAGACATATTTCGGGGAGTGAATTTTAATAAAAACGGTTAGTTCTCCATTAAAACGCATCAGCAAAGTTTATCCTTCTTTATCGTTACAAACAAAAACCCTTGATTCAATGCTTTTGTTCTGTAGAATAACATTTCCTTTAATAACAGCAAACTAAAAAGACGGCTGCAATTTTAAAAACATTATGTCCATTTTTACTTTCCTATATATGTACGGTATTTTATATACATAATATTTTGTGACAGCATCAAGTTTCTAAAACTAAATAAGTATGCTTTTATTTTAACAATTATACGCAGCAATGGAAAATTATTCAAAGAAACAAACTGTTTAACTAATATTTCCATTATACAATGGGAGCCTGGTGCTTAGTAAACTTCGCAATGCATAATTAGTAAACTTCACAAATATGGAAGGTAAATATTTTCCTATATCCAGAATCTGTCAACTATTGGCGGTTATAAATGATGACATCTCCAATGAAATAAATGGCCTTTAAGTTTTGTGGTCGTAATAAATGATGATTTAAGTCGACTTCTGACGGCTTTCGGAGCTGTCAAACGCTGTCAACTTGTATGTATTATACAAATATTTAGGGCGACGATTTTCGTAAATTATTCACATATAATGCTTAGGTTTAATTACAATGTTTTATTTCATCAGTTCTGTTTATTTCGTTGAATGTAGATTTATATCTTGAATAATTTAACATTATTAGCCCAATATTGTATTGCTTGTTATTTAATCAAAAATATTCCCCTAAAATCAATTAATAGCTATTATTGGAGTTTCAGTGGAAATTTTTCCAACAAAAAACTATTACGTATTAGCATGGTATGAAAATACTATATATCTCCAGCTTTGGTATTATAATATTATCAATAAAACGTTAATTTTCAATAAATATTGGCTTACAATTGTCATGAACTCCCTTTAACTGTACAAGAAATAATAATAACAATCGGTTTGGCGTATGGCTTATTAGCACCTTCTGGTTATCCAGATATCTATAGTTGGATTTCCAGCTAGAAGAGCACTTGATTACAATAGCAAGTTTAAACTTCAGAAGCTTATCCTTGTAGGTTTGATCAGGGCCAGATTAAGAGTCTTTGGAGTCCTTACCACAAACAATTTGTGCCTCTGAGAAGTGAAGTTAATAATTCCTATATTGACTGATAAAATGTTATAAGTTCTCCAGAAAGTCCATATTAAACAAATTTCCTCATTTGATCGCTGAATGTCCCTTTTCAAAGATCTTGACATACGCCTGAGCACCTAGATATCTTTATCAAAATGCTTCTAGTCACGGACCCAAACACTGTCCTTTAAAATTACATTTAATTCACAATTAAATTTTGAGATTCCGTATACTGATAAAAACTTTAAAGAGAATGACGAAAAATGTTTGCCTTTATATTCACCAAATCATGCAGCTATGGAGTTCCTGTGTGTGACCACAAATGATAGTGAGTGTCACGATAAAAAGTACCTTTTGCCTAAAAGAAAATTTTAAAATTCTATTGCATAATCAATGTTACTTTCTCGTTGTGTAAGGTATACTTATATTTTAATTCTAAATAGTAATATCTTTTTCGAATTTTTAAAGCATTTATCTTCCGAATGGCAATGACATTTAATAGTTGTTCAACGTGAGTTGCCAGATAAAAATTGTATGTAAGGTAAAATATTATTGCGAGTGAATACGCATTTTGCACAGTTAAAATAATGATGAAATTGCTTGTTTTCATACATGCTTTATTTCTTTATTTTTCTGTGGTACTGGTTTTCGTTATAGGTCTCATCATATAGCACATCCTTCGACAAGCTTTTAAAAGCTTTGAAATCATTTCTTAAAATGATCACATGGTATGTTAGGGACTAATCTGAGCGCTCTTTAAAAACTAGTTCTTCTTAATGAAATTTGTCATAGAATTAGCTGACAATTCCCTTCCGTATTGTCAATATGGAAACAAACTCCTGGTCTCACGCTTTGTTTCCAATGATTTCGAGTTTCCAAAGTGTTTAAACTTTCTGTGTCTTACCATTAGTTATTGTTCATAATGCACCAACTATCTTTGTGAAACTGTCTGACATAGCACTTGGGTTTTCATGAGCTTTCCCGTGAATATCACGTAAGGCTTTTAAAACGTGATGGTTTCGCAAGGGAAATTTAAAGTATTCTCTACTATCAAAAGCACTAATACTTACCAGATTTAGAAAGTAAGCAGCACATGGTATAAATACTGCATACTTATTCATTTCTAAACGGTTTTTTGTACTACTAGATAACGGTTTAATATATTTTTAGCATTGCCGTACGATTGATTCTCTACACTTTATAATGTCAATATTATACGTATGACTTAGTTCAATGTTGGATTTGTAATACACTAAGTTGTGTTATCCAGCATCGAACCCTCAGATAAACTAAAATATTCAGCCATTCTACTTATGTCAATAATAAACATTTTGACTCATTAAATAAAAGAGTCCACCACAAATTATTTTAAATAAAGCATATGAATTCTCTTTTTCTGTATTGTCGTATTTTGTTGTATGACTTGTTAGAAAACGTGTTGCAAAATATTCTACTATTCCAAAATGAAATTTCATTCTGGAAGTCTTATCTGTTCAAAGAAAATATGAGCAACGTTCTGACTGAAGTAGTTTATGTCAGTGATCTTCAACCATTTTTGAACCATATGCCACATTTGAGTCAGTTAGAAGCTCGCGGGCTATATCTGCAGATATGCGGGCTACATTTGCAGATATGCGGGCTACATCTGCAGATATGCGGGCTACATCTGCAGATATGCGGGCTACATCTGCAGATATGCGGTTTTTTTAATGATCTTGTTGCATTACAAATAAAAATTTTCTGATTGACCAAATTTGTTTAAGGGATTGTAAAAAAAATTAAGAAGTGTAACTTTTGAAAATTAATGGGAGGACTATTTCATTAACGTATTCTTATTTCCTACCTTACTTTAAACATTTTTGCAATTTACCTTGCCCACTTATGTCCAACAGGTAAAGAATTAAGCACGTTTCAATCTGTTTGGGACACCCTGTATAGCCATGGGGACTTCTGGAGGGTCTGGAAATACTTTCCGAAAATACCCATTGTATTCCATCCTTTGAGGGGGACAAAAAAAATCGGAATCCATGAGGTTCTGTCCTGTAATCAATACTATAAGTGTGCAAATATTTGGTCCTTAAAGTTACCTAGACGCTTTTATAGGGTCTGAAACTATACAAACATATTAGAAAATCGCCATATAGATGTGGAAAATTAAATAGGTAGAATATCTGTAAAGCACTAAATATAGTTTAGACCCAAAACAATAGTTAGTCTAAATGATCAATAGATCTCGGTTCCGCTTGTCTGTGCCAAGACGCACAAATGATTGTGCTATTCCAACAATTTATGGAACTCCATTAATCCCCTAATTGCTTGTTTTGATTAAAAAATTCGGCATTTTAACTGTAGCCTAATTAAAAATATTACTTCCCTTGATCAGCAATTTATTTTACGAATCTTCGCAGTTATTTGCAAATAATTCACATCCACCACCGCTGTATTTTTATCAGTGAAGAATATAATGTATATTTCTTTACATCTCTTTCCCCCATATTTGCTGATACAGCCCGACAGTCTGGGATTACTGGGAGTCTACATTTCCGTCAGCCAAGCAGATAAATCAGATAGTACGTAGGCAAGATAATATATTCCATTAAACCCATCGAAGTTTGCAGAATTCCATCAGAAAAGAAGGAAGAAATCAGAAAATTGAATCGGTGTTTGTAACAAGGGAATTTTTTTCTGTAAGGTTATGGACAAAACTAAACTGGTATTATTGAGCCATTTCTTACCACCATCAAATTTAACATTTTGCGATTGACTTTAAGCCTACGATTCACAATAATAGCAATTAGAAATATACGAAAATAATACTTTAAATGAATATATTTTCAAGTAAAATTTACTAGAATTGATTATGAACCAATAAAACTCTTACACTAAGCTTTTCATTAATTCAAAAGAGTTTAATAATATAATACCTTGTCTAATAATATAATACTTTACCTGGCACTACTAATAAAATAATCCAACAAATGCTAATAATATAATCCTGCATCTAATACTAATTATATAATACTTCATCCAATATGACTAATATAATACACTATAAATAAATATATCTATAAATAATAATAATCGCTTTCCTGACATTACTCTTCAATGGAAAGATACAATCAATATTTTAATGAACAGCAGTTAGTTAATTGTCTCCAATATTAAGGATTTACATCTAAAGTTTATTTAAATATTTATCGTTTAAATGCGTATTTCAGTTATATGCTATATATATATATATACACCAAACTATGCATTTTTCGCATTTTTTGACATAGTTTACCGGGTCGGAAATGAAACGTAAAGGCGTTACACGGCGCTTTCTCGTTGGGAAGCGGCCGCTCCGCACACTTGAAAGCGTTATTCTGGTTGATGTTTTCTGATTGAAGAAGAAAACCACGTATGCAAATTTCATCTGGGGAAGACGAAGAATCCTTATGCAAATTTTCGTCACACTGAATCCTGGCCTTATCACTTTGCAGCTGTCATTTGTAGCTTCAACTTTTTAAACGATGGAGGAATTTACAAATAGGGAAAGAGTCGATATATATTTCATCTATGGAGCTGCAAATGGGAATGGCACAACGACTGTACGGATAACGTTTCCCTCATAGGCGGTTGCCCAATCGTAAAAATTCGAACGCTTGCATCAGCAGCGCTATGAATAGGTATTCTTTCTCACTGACAAGTCTGATGCAGATCTTGCAAGGTGTGTTAGAACGCTAAGTGCCGAACAGGCGATTCTGGACACAGTTGTATTTCGGCCAGGCACAAGTACAAGAGCAATGGGGCATACTCCTGGTGTGCCACAATCCACGGTATGGCGGGTTCTGTGTGGTGATAGGGAACAGTTACACCCATACCATCTCCAACGAATCCAAATAATGACTGTAGCGGATTATCCTCGTCGCGTGGAGTTCATCCACTGATCACTGGGACAGAGTCCTGCGCAGCTAGATTTTCTGGCGACTGTGCTTTTCAGGGATCGTGCCTCTTTCGCACGTGATGGCACATTTACCATCCTCAATGAACATGCGTGGACGAATATAAATCCACATGCAATATATCCATATGCGTCTCAGCCATGATTTTCCGTCAATGTGTGAGCAGGTATTATCGCCGACCGCTTAATAGGTCCGTATTTTAAACCGAAACGAATTAATGCGAGAATGTACCATATTTTCCTGCAGGAGGTCTTGCCGGAATTTGCTAGAGGATGTTCCAACATACATAGATATCCGGCGGCGTATGTGGTTTCAGCACGGAGCACCAGCCCATTTGAGGCGAGAGGTAAGGAACTATCTGGACTTTCCGGGTCTGTTTGGACTATCTGGACTTTTTCGGGACGATGGATTGGGTAAGGTGGTTCAGAGCTTGGCCCCCACTATCGCCCGCTATGTCGTGTCTTGACTTATTTTGTGGGGATATTTCGATTCTCGTCCATGACACTCGCCTTGAATATGAAGAGGAACACGTCGTCAGAATTTTGGCCGTTGCTGCCAAAGTGTGCAACATACCAGGTCTGTTCAAGAGAGTCTGCCAATCCCTCCATCGCCGCTTTGAGAGGTGCATTCAGGTTGGCGGCCGTTCTTTTGAGCCGTTACTGTAATTATCATTTATTAAATGTTATTTCATAACTTTAACAAATGATAATTACAGTAACGGCTCAAAATTGTCATTCTTGCTATTTCGCCTCACCTTATCGGATTCACCATTAAGCGCCCACTGGCGCCTTTACGTCTCATTTCCGATCCAGTAAGGAAACCATGGTGAAAAATGCTTGGTTCGGTGTGTACTATGTAAGTTTGGCCCACCTCGTAAAGTTTGGCCCACGTTTTAGGAATCACTCTGTATAATATATAATCTTATTAGAAGCCAAGTTTGTCATCTATACAAAACATATTTATAAAAATGTTTGAGATGGGGAACTATCGTCAAGTTTGTAAAATATTATGAGGGAAAGGTTCAGAGAGGACAAGTTGTTGTATATAGTTCGTAATAGATTTGGAAAATTTGCCTATCAAAGATATATAGATATATATGCGCAGTTAATTAAAACTTTTTAATTCAACTACGTATATTGCATTAATAAATTGCTTTGGATCAAAAAGGTAAATTTTCCAAGTTTATTGAAAAAGATATCCAGATTTTCTTTCCTGTACCATTCATTGATGAAGTTTGATAAACTTGACCATAGTTCTTCATATCAATCATTTTTATGGCTGACACGTTTTGTAAAGCTGAATAAAGCAGAGTTTTTTCTTCAGTCAGGATAGTCAACACATCAAATTGCAACATATCAAATTGCAACATATCAAATTGCAACATATCAAATTTTTGTTAGCATGTGTTCAGCAGAACTTTGCTTGTTAGTGCACGGTTCCTTAAAATCTGAAAATTTTGATGTTTATAACTTTATAAATTTTCCTTCAACAGTTGCAAAACCCATCGAATTAAAACTATGCATCTAAAACAGATTTTCTGTAGAATGTTGGTCATAAGTCACGCTTTTTATTAAAAAAACTGAAACAACTGATAAATACGACATTTGCAAAATTTCGTAAAGTTAGTACGGTTATTTAAAATTAGATAAATTATGATTTTTTTATGTCTTTCCTTAAGAGTAGTAGTGGGATACTCAACATGTCAAATATTAGGCTTCTAATTTTATCAGTCGACTTTTTTGCGCAAAAGCAGAAATTTCACAGAGAAATAAAATGTACTATATTTGCCGCATTGATACAGATAATTGGCTCGGGCAAAATAAGCATAATTTATAACGGCCAGTCTTATCACTATTGCTCAGAAGAAAATAAAAAATTTCGAATTTGCCTCCTTACAACTGATATACAGGGGATATGATTCTGAGATACACTTGATGAATCATATGTAATGCGTCTGTCGCATGCTTTACTATATGTTAAATTTTTAAACATAACTTGCAATGCATCTTAATATGAAGTTGCGTTTTAAATTTAAAGAATATATAATAAAATTATTAAGCATTTAAATGGTATAGCATGCTTATAGTTTCTATTTTAAAAACAATAATTGGTAATATTTTTACTTTCCTTATATACATAATGTATAAGGAAAGTATTGTGACCAGGTCGAAAATTCGAATTCGAGTTTTCGACGGGAGAGCACATTTCAAGCATCCCTGTTCACGAATCTAACATTTTTGAGGTGATGTCTGTGTGTGTGTGTGTGTGTGTGTCAGTGAGTCTTTGGAGACGATATATCTCGAACAAATTGAGCGATTCGAATGAAATTTGGTACAAAAATCACAGTCCGTGAATACTGGAAGCCTATTGTTTTAAACGCTATCGAATATTTAGAACCCCCCTAAATTTTCGATTGAAATTTTGAAAAATTCATCAAAAAATCAAAACCTTTAATAAAGTTATGCACATAGATATGTCTTATGCAATTTTTCCTTAGAAAACGATTGACATAAACTTTAGAACGCTAACATGAACCGTTCTCGAGATATAGCACATTTTTAAAATAAATTTATGAAAAAATCCCACAAATTAAAAAAATATATATATATATTAACTTTTGAGAAACATGTTCACTTTTCATATGTAATATCATACGATAAATTGGGTGACATAATTCTCGTGGATCTAGCTCGTTCCATTCATGAGGAAAGATACTTTGAGTAATACTTTTGTATTTGAACGCCAATAGTTATTTATCTGTTATAAGAATAACTTATTTCTCTGTCCATAACGCTTGACGAGATTTTGGCGCCGAATTTGGCGGAATGTTGCCGACTTGGCGACTTTTTAACTCTTGCCAAATTAACGAAAATCTCGCCAAATGGATAAAAATGACACTAAATCAATGAAAATAACGACTAATTGACGAAAATTCAATATTTTGGAAAGAATATAAATATCTACTATAAAAAAAGCCTATTTTTTATTGCAAAAGTAGTAAATACATTGCATTATATAAGGAAAGTCATGTGATGCCCACATCAGATTTTTAAAAAAGTGTTCGATTACAGTGCAATATATTTCTAAAATTTTCTTGTATACAGATATACTCATTCTGTTTACTTTTAACAAAACACTAAGATCTTTATATATATATATGAAATTACATTGCCGAAACCAAAGGTGAAAGAGTATTTGTCGGAGTGCTTAAAATATAGAAGGAGAGATAATTGTCTCAGTAGTTCAATGGATGCAATGCGGAGATTGATGGTTTGATACATCTTTGAGGTTATACTAGTTTTTAAAATGATTCATAGTTAAATTCTAATCATCATACTGAGCAACCCTGGTCCCTGACCAGCCATGCAGATCAGTTGCAGTGGATGACCTTTTACAGGATACGGATATACGAATGGTTTCCGGATTTTCCGATTAATGACAGCTATATTAATTTACTGATAACTAGGTCGAAAATAGTGCCATCCTGTATAAAATAAGCCGAGTAATTTGGAGGATTGTAAATACAAAAATATGCTTTTCAGTCTGTATTTTGAAGGAAGATAATATAGGTGTATTTTTTTTTCAAATATGAAAGGTGAAGAGAATCGTGGCAATAAATAAATGGATATAGCCAGTCAAATATCGTTGGTTTGTGTTGATCTAAAATATGAGCTGTTTACGGGTTTTTCTTCTAAAATTAAGATATTGTATTTGGAAAATTAGCTTGTTCAATTGAAAAAGAACGTATTTTATACTGTCATTAATAGCTATTAAAATTAATACTTTTCGTTTTTACAACACTTGTTAATTGTTTTACTAATTTCTATTTTAATACTTTGCATATTTTTTAATATTATAATGTTACATATTGATGATTTGTTTTATGTTTTTCTGCGTAAATCTTATTATGCTTCTCAAACAAGATCACGGAGTCTAGCACCACTATTTTGTCAAAATTTCGAAAGTTCTTAGTAGTATACAGATTGCAGTTGTTACTTTAAATTTAAATATTGTATGCATCTATATTTTTTGTGCTATTCTAATTCTGCATAATGCATATTTTGTGTCTAAATACTTACTTTGTAAGTAGAAGATTCGTAATCCATATTACTTTTTGGAGCCCTTCAAACATAATCTCTGAAGAGACGCAGCCTTTCTGTATTAGTGCAGCTCATGCAATATCTTTTGCGTCCCTTTTACAAATGAAACTGAGCATTAAACTTTAAGAGAAATATCATATTTATAAGTTTCTGGTAACTTAGTACAATTTCATTTTGTTATATGCTTATTAACTAGAAATTTTTAATTTAACCAACAAACAATTTCCTAAGTAAAATATCTAGAATGGGTGTCTTCCACGCGACTTTTCAGTAGCCTAACTAGTATTAAGCGCGGCTAAGCGCAGCTTAAGGGTCCAAGAAACATAGAGGGCATAGAACGAACTGGTATATTTGCGGAGTCTAGAACAAAAAAAAAACGTATTTTCCTTAAAAATTTTATTGAAAAATAAAGTCATTTTATTGTTATTATTACAGTTATACGCATATAAATATTTATGGATTCTCAAACTAAATTTTGTGATAAATCAAATAACAATTTTACACAAAATATTCATTATATGGAAAAAAAAATAAAATGCTTCTGAAAGTTAAATGCGAGGCCTTAATAGACGGGATCCAGGACGAGGCCAAGCGCGTATACGCGTGCGTTTAACGATGGCTGCTTCACTCCTCAACTGCCTTCACTTTATATTGGGAAACTACACATGGCGTGTAAATGGTCTAATGCCCCGATAATGTTTCGACGATTTTTAATGTAAGCCGTGAATACTAACACTTCACTCAAACTACTTTAACACTATTGAAATAAGTTTCTATTTAATTACCGATGGTAGACACAAAGTAAAGTAAAACTAGCGAATTTTCAAAAAGAAGGACGACGGAAAAGAAGAGAAATTAAATAAAATACAATTTTTTTTTTCATTTATGAAAATGGCTCGCATTATACGCAAATAAATATTTATGGGTTCTCAAACTAAATTTTGTGATAAATCAAATAACAATTTTACACAAAATATTCATTATATGGTAAATATAAACTAAAATGCTTCTGTGAAAGTTAAATGCGAGGCCTTAATAGACGGGATCCAGGACGAGGCCAAGCGCGTATACGCGTGCGTTTAACGATGACTGCTTCACTCCTCAACTGCCTTCACTTTATATTGGGAACTACACATGGCTTGTAAATGGTCTAATGTCCCGATAACGTTTCGACGGTTTTTTAATGTAAGCCGTGAATACTAACACTTCACTCAAACTACTTTAACACTATTGAAATAAGTTTCTATTTAATTACCGATGGTAGACACAAAGTAAAGTAAAACTAGCGAATTTTCAAAAAGAAGGACGACGGAAAAGAAGAGAAATTAAATAAAATACAATTTTTTTTTTCATTTATGAAAATGGCCCCTAATAGAAAAGCATTTTCTTAAATACTGTCATTTATTTATTATTTATGTATTTTAGATGGAGTGGGGAAGGGCAAATTTTAGATATCCAAAATTTCAGTTATTACCCCCCTCCCCCCAAATAAAATCATTTTTATAATGCTTTTATTTTAGGGCCTAAACTTTTAGCTTGAGGAAATAAAAAATTCTGGGGGCCCTTTTACTTATTTTACTTAAAGGATTAAAATTCGTAGTTACGCTGCTTCGACTTTTCAATTCATACTTTCTATGTAATGTTTAAGTCCACTTGTATCCTAAATAGAATAAAGAATTATGTCTCCCCATCATTGTATTGCTTTTTTACCATGTATTATTTAAAAATTTCGCTGAAATTTCTCTTAAAAATATTATAAATGTTTAATTTTTCAATTTGGGAACAGCGTAGTGTCAATAATGAAATGGTTGAATTTGTGTTAATATAAATTATTTCAGTACCACCTTGATACAGTTTATCTTAGCGTTGTTCAAACTATTATATTAACAAAATTTCCTTAAATATCAAATATTTCTTTTATCTATTGACTATACTAACACCAATGTTGTGGTACATGTACATATACACAGATTTTTTACAAATTACACTGAAATATCTCTTAAAAATATTTTAAATGTTTAATTTTTCAATTTGGAAATAATTTAGTGTCAATAAAGAAATGGCTAAATTTGTGTAACTTGTGTTAATATAAATTATTTCAATACCACCTTAAAGCAGTTCATTTTAACGCCATTTAAACTATCATATTCCTTAAATTTCCTTATATATCAAACAACCATGTTACCTATTGAATATATTTATACCATTGTTTTGAAATTTATCATGTTTTCCTGTAGAAGAAAATGTTAATAAAATCTTAAATTTTGAATAATTCTAGTTTTTAGCGAATGGTAAACAATCTATATTTAGTTCTTACTTTTTATAGTTAAAGTTTAATAGCGGTGCGTGAATTCTTGTGCACAGACACACTCACACATGTACAGATACACAAATTTTTGAAGAGATATTTCATTGAAATATCTCTTAAAAATATTCTAAAATTTATTTTTTTCAGTTTAGCAACATATCAGTGTCGTAAAAGAAATGGTTGAGTTTGTCTGAATTAATTTCGAACAATGGATACATCGTTCGATCTAAGACTAGGGATGACCTAACCGTATTGCTACGACGTCTCCTATGAAATCGTGGGTGTGCACTCAGGGTACAAGAACAAGTCTAAATTTATGGATAATTAACACGTTTATTCACAAGCACAGAGTAAACAGGAACAATATACAGTAAAACAAGATTTATAAATGCTTCAGTAATTTCATAAAATAACCGACACTATTTTCAAAACACTGACAAAAATCACACTTCAATGTATTTCGTAGCACTTCAACTGCTGTCAGACTGAGTGACGATGATTCCTTCTATATACTCTCCATTGAAGCTTCCTTAAATCTCTAATATCTTGTAAATTATTGTTTATTTCGGGTGCTTTTCGAACCTTCGGACAGTCGTCAAATGTCGCCAAATTGGTGATAAAACGCCAAATCTGATAACCCTATTTCGATTTTCAGCGTTCTAGCAACCCTAGTTTCGAGCTATAGGCATGCCTGTGCGTGTGTTTCTCCATCTGATTCTTAAAAGAAAAGACTCCTTAAAGGGAATATTACACGCTCGCAACAGTATATATTCGTCGAAACCTTGAATAATTTTTAACACTTTATAACATAGTTGAAAAGTGTTTATGACATTGTTTATTCTGTCTGTCTGCCTGACTGACCGTTAGCAGGATCCTGCCGTAAAAATGACTTTATCAAAATGAAAGTTTAGCATGTTGGTCAGACGGTCTGTGGGACCCATGGGAATATAAATGAATAATATCACCCAATTAGTTTGGAATTGAACTCGGGTTGTAAAAATGAAATGCATTGAACCCTATTTTTAAACATTTTTAAGCGAATTTAAAATTCCCAAATTGCTTCGAACGTTTTAGGAACTATTCAAATTATCCAATAAAATATATAAAAAAATTTCAGCAAAACATATTCAGTAGTTATTTTAATAAAAATTAAAGTAATAATTACTTCATTTGTATGGAGAGATCACGTGAGCATTATATGAAAACGATCACATGACCCACTTCAAAGTAAAATATGGAATCTATCTTGTTTCAAAATCGTGATTTAAAAAAAAACACTTTATTTTTGCTTAAATTATGTGCATCTACCTACTGAAACAACGCAATTAAAAAATATTTGAGTTTAAATGATCATCAAACTTTGATTATTTCTACAACAAAGCCTAATTTTCACTTATGGAGAACGTAAACACCAAAAGATGTAGAATGAGTTGTATAAGAATTGCTGCATTTCTTTGACGCAAAATTATGTAGCTCATGGAGTCTGCAATATAGCTGATATGAATGAAACAATCATTGATTTTACACAGAGAACCTGACCTTCCCGGCCGTCCAAATAGTTGCTCTTAGTCCCCTGGACGAGTCGGACGGTCTGGGTCTTCAACAGAGAACCTGACGAATTTTTCGATGAAGTTTTAAGCATAGCGTTAAATTACTTGTACCTCCATGGTTTTAAGTTTTTAAATAAAATAAATTATTGCAGTATTGTGATGAATGAAAGGAGTGGAAGAATGTTTATGAATGAAATGCTACTTTTATATAGAGGCGATTTATATTTCGATGATGTCATTTGAATAAATTACATTTGTTTTCTATGAAGTTTTTAAATATAATAATTTATTGTAATATTATGATTATTCTAAAAATATCATCGATGAATGCATCGCATTTTAGAGATGTTTAAACCAGGCAATTTATATTTCAATGCCGTCATTTGAATGAAGTTCATTTTTGTAGATAAAGTTTTCAAACATATTAAATTATGTAGTATTGTGATAATTTTAAAAATATTAGCGAGGAATGTGTCGCATTTTAGAGATGTTTATATAAAATTGCATTGAAGTTGGAAAGTGTTTCATAATCAATGCTCTATGCGTGATTGATCTTTCTTGTTTATCTTTTTACCTAGACATATTTTCCGTATAATATACTATGAGTCTAATTAAAGTAAAAAAGAAAAGACTCAAAACAATTTAATACCTAAAAGCACCGATTCTATTAATAACGACTCAATTCTCTTCATCTGACAGTCCTTATTTCGAACCGTAACTGTCACAAACTCCGTAATTGAACGCGGAGAGCACAAACTGTCGAAAGAATTACTTACTTGGAGAAAAAAAGAAACGCGGGTGGTTGTAATTGAATTCAGATTGCACCAGATCGGATTTTTTTTTGTAGACTCCCATGGGAAATAATGCGAAGAAAGAAACAATAACTTCGATATATTGAGTAAGTAAAAGTTCTTTCCCGATTAAATATGAATGTAATGATGAATTGTTTTGCATCAATTATTTTGTATATGTATAATATAAATAAAGAGCACGAAAGATATAAAATATTCAAGAAGTTATCGTATTTAAAAATACTACAGATTAGAATTTTTAGATAAATGACTGATTTTTGGGTATTATTCAAATTTTCTCCAAATGCATTGCACGTTCTTTATACTATAAAACGCCTATGGGAATAGAATTGTGCTAACCGTCCTTTTTCGGATGCAGCGAAGCAAGTGCCAAATAACTTAAAAATACAATTAACAAATATGAAAGGGTATCCTAAGGATTCATTTTAAACATCGCTGAAAAGAACGATTTTCGATTTTTTTTTATGTACGTAGGAGCATTTGTAATAATATTTTCGGTCCTTAACGAGCTGATCTGTGTGGAAATCGCTTAAAATCATGCTAAAACGTAGAATAACTACAAAACTAACTTGAATTTAAATAAAACCTCACATAGCCGCATTTTCTTGTGTAACGAAATAACACTATACCAAATTTCGTTGCTGTCGGACGCATAGATTTCTCGCCACAGATGACACACACACACACACACTCAGATAGATAGGGAGAAACATTTTCTTTATTATGTTAGATGTAATTTCAGAAAACTGGTACTGTAACTAGTGACAATTAAGATGTAAAAATGGTTATCATCTATTCAATTAGTGTACATATATGACATTATTACTGTGGAATAATATACAATTACTTATTGAAATGTCCGTCAAAATCTCACAGACGCGCCCAATGCCTGTCTTTAACAGGATAGAAAAAATGGATTGTATGGACTGGGTGACCGCTTACCGGAAAAATAGAGAATAGCAAATGATTATTTTGGGCATAGTCGTTTAGAAGCTTATGTGCCCGCGTAGGGGTCTCGCTTCTATCTTTTATTGAAGTGATTTCTATAGAAAGTTGTTGTTAAAGAGGTAACCGCTATTTGCGGGCATCTCAGCTAGTATAGATTAAATATAGATAAAATACAATGTGCATGATACAAGCTTTTAAAGATTTGGGCGTTTTTTACGCAAACGTCTTATGTACACTCGTACCGAAAGTCATGAGATACCTCTCTAATATCGTATTGCCTTTAGATCTGCGAAATGCAGCAACTCGGCATGGACTCAACTAATCGGCGGAAGTCTCCAGGAGAAATATGCAGCCATGCTTTCTCGATGGCAGCCCATAAGCCGTCTCGATAGCAGTTGTAGTAGGTGCTAGAATTTGAGCAGGAACTGCTCTTTTGATCATATCTCAAATATGCTCCAAGGGTTCATGTCTGATGATCTAGGTCTCAAAATTATGTACTGGAATTGTCCAGAATGCTCCTCAAACCAATTGCGAACAATATGGGCCCTGTGACAAAGAGCATTATCATCCTTGAACATTCTGTTATTGGGGTACGTGAAATCGATCAACGGCTGCAAATGATCGCCAAGCAGCCGAACATACCAATTTCCTATCAATGACCGGTTCGATTTGATCAGATGAGTCACTCCATGTCAAGTAAACACTCTCCACACCATTATGGAACCACCACCAGCTTGCGCAGTGCCTTGTTGACAAGTTGGATCCATAGCCTCATACAGTTTGCGCCACACCCGAATGTACCAAATGAAAATGTGACTCATCGAACCACGCTACCTTCTTGCAGTCATCTGGGGTCCATTGTACGTGACGTGTTCGCGAGACCTGTTTATGCGCTGAAGTCGATGATGTGCTGTGAGTAAAGGCACTCGAGTCTGTCTTCTATTTCCATATCTTATAAACTCCAAATTTCACTGTACAGACCTCGTAGATACACTTCTAATGTATTCGTCATTGAATGTGGTAGTCAGTTGACGCAATACCGTTCGTCAGTTACCATGGACGCTTCTGCTCAGATGCTGCTGTTCTCGATCATTCAGCAGACGTGTCTGCCCACTGCGCTGTCTGTTGTGAGATGTAAAGCCTTCCGTGATGTACTCTTGATACACGCTTGACACTGTCGAGCGAGAAATCTTCAAAGTCTTAACAACTTCCAAAGTGCTATGTTCCATGCGTTAAGCTCCTACTATCATTCCACGTTCAAACTTGGTTAATAATTACATATTATCACGTTATTTGACGTTTCACAAGATATTTAAAAGTCCAACAGACAACACTGACAACCATCTGACTCTTTATACCCTTTTAAAGCGATGCGTGCGCCACTTGTAAATTTGCATACTGCTGTCCCTTGAATTTTGGCATTTGAGTGTATGGTTACAATGTGATCACCGTTATAGTTTTAAGAACTCATAACAATAAAGTAATTAGATGATTTTCTATCTGATCTCGAAAAATGATTTATGTTGTACATATTAACAAATAATGGATATAAAAGTATTCCATTTTATTTTGAGTCTTATATAGTAAAAAATTTGAAGTTTAGAAAAGAATAAAAAAGTAAATTCACCCGTCCACAAAAACGATATAAAGTTGGAGAATTTTATGACAAGTTTACATATTTATATAGAAAGTATTTAAATTGATGATTTTAACTCAAAAGTATTATTTTTATGGAATATAAAATAATCTAAAGCTGAAAAAATGTCGTTATAAGTTGTTTGTACGACAAGTATCTAATTGTAGAGATAATCATAATTTTTCACCGTGCCGAAAACATGACATTGCTGTTTGACAGATTAATAAATATATTTTTAACTTATCATAGTTCATTGACATTGATTTATATCTTATAAGAGTTGCACAAAGTAATGCGAACAATTGGAAATATGTTATATGTTTTTATTAATAATGTGTTGTTCCACTATTTTTCTTTATTGTTGATCCAATCATGCTTGGAATTGAATCATACACATTTTAATGCAATATTTTACTAGTTTGTAGTAGAATGCTGTACCATGGCATTATCAGAACATCTATCAACTACTTCAGAGATGTTGGAAGGGGGGGGGGAATAAGCTTTTCAGTCAGGCCTCTAAAAGTTTTCATAGTGGTTTGATAATATTCAAGTTGGATGGTGGCCAGGAAGAATGTTAATGTTTGTCTTACTGCTCGTCAGACTAAGACTGAACTTCTCTCATTGCGTCTATGGGGGCCATATCATTAGGAAAATGGCATCATTGTTACGTAACAACGAATTCGCCATGAGATAAACCTGATCACTTAGAATGTTTAACTATTCATTGGAAGTAACTCGATCTTTTTGGATGAGTCGAATTCCAAGATATGGGCACCCAAATCAACACAAACCCACACCAAGTTCAATAGTTGCACAAATCACAAAAGCAACATATAAGCCCAAATCTTCACACAAGTTGAGAAATAGAGGATTCTAGAAAAAAAATAAAACCCAAGTATAGTGGGACATCCAACAAATCTATAGAAAGCCAACCAACAGAGGAACAGAAAAAGGCAAAGACAACATACCAACGGACGCAAACCAACAAAATATTAAACAGCTAGTTAACAATCAACCAGCACCCAATCAAATTGAATCCCCAATTAAAAATTCTCCAAAACAAACCAACAGGCAGCCAGAACAAACCGACAGACAGCCAGAAACAACAGCAACCAAGCAACCAGCGGTACCTAGAATCGTCGAAATTCGACAACTAGAGCAACAACACAACAAATTAAACAATAAACAGTCAGAAGGATAATATCAAGAAGCCAACAAAACATCAAACAGACCTCCAGAAGCCGACCAGAAAAGAACCATCGACTTAACCTACCATCAACGAATCCAACAAGCCTCAGAGGTAGAGTCACTGGAGTACAAACACCTGGACAGAAAAACAACAAAAAGACAGCCAAAGGAAAAATTCTATCCCAATGGTCCATAGTCTATGTCTATTTTGTATAACACCAGCTGTTTCAAGAACATGTTACAGGATTTGTCGCTGAAAGAACGATTAACAGAAATACTATATAGTGGATTTTTTTTTATTGTACATGTTCTACAAATAATTTCATAAGTTTTACGTGCAGCTTATTTTATTTTCGTAAGCAAGTACATCAAAAAGGGCATGATTATTCCAAAAGATGTTAAATTAGTAATGTTCTTATGATTTAATTTATTTGTTAATTTTTTTTCTTCCATGAAGTAAGGGGAGAGGGAAAAAAGC
Organism: Amaurobius ferox; assembly: GCA_951213105.1. Classification (NCBI taxonomy): domain Eukaryota; kingdom Metazoa; phylum Arthropoda; class Arachnida; order Araneae; family Amaurobiidae; genus Amaurobius; species Amaurobius ferox. The sequence continues at coordinate 46,109,794 of OX578143.1, forward strand.
TAGATAATCAGCTACGAATTTATTTTCTATTTTTAGAAACAATGAATAATTAAATGACCTTAACATTTAAAACAAGGCAATACAAACTACAGAGGTCAAACATATCTTTGGGGAAAGGAACAAAAAAGGGGCTGAGCTTCTCTGTCTATAAAATTAATGACTATTTCAACTGAATTGTGATTAATTCACTCTCTATCGCCATTTCTCACTTCGTCTCACCAATAATGTCACTTGTGAGTTGTCTTTGCATGTGTAAATGTCACTCAGCAAGTGTGACCTAAATAGAAGAAAAGCTATATATAACTCAAAAAGGTCAGAAAACTTATGAAGTTGTTCGACATATATGATTAATTGATATTTAGGAATAACCCTCAGCTTAGAATTTTGATTAATAAAGTGTTGTTAAAGTTTAATGTAATTCATCATCTACCGTTTTCTCAAGTATCCAATAAGAATGGAATAACCAATGCATAGAAAGAAGCGTTTGTAAATTCCTCTGCAATAGTCTCTAAATCACATACACACACACACATGCATATTATATATATGTACACAATAAAACAAGTATGTAATGCTAAGAACTTATTTTGAACACGAAAGCATCTCATTTTTCAGATAAATTAGATAGAGCAGCTTCTCCAGCAAAAGTCGAGAAATGTTTGTCAATGAAAAAGTGTTGACGTGGGAGAGGAATAGAAATGTCAGCAATCTGAAATAAAAAAATATAATTATTAAACAACGAGACATGAAACGAGTTAAATACACAGTCGATGAATTCAAACGTTTTATGTCAAAACACTGTTAAATGTAGTTTCAAAATTTATATGATTAAAAATTTATGTAACGTCCAGCAATAAAATGAAGGAAACAACTTTTCTCTAAAATTAAATTGAATTAACTAACAAAAGAATGGAAGAAAAAAGAATAGCGCATTTCCAAAAGAAAAAAAATGTAAACAATGAAATTTGCATAGTAATATATGAGCTAACATCATCCGGAAATGAAAACAGAGCAATTATAAATAATGGATATCAACTCATTTAGGAACTAAATGACAAGCATTACCCAGAGAGAAAAACAAGCACTTACGAACAGAGAAAAGTAAATTAGCTACCTTTATGCAGAAAGGAAAACAAAACACACCAGTTATACATTAAGAAACAACAGGACTCGGAAATAAAATGGACTAATCTATCAGGAAATGGTGAATTAAACACTAACGAGGATTTTCTTTTACAATGAAACTTTACAGCGTTTTGAGAGCGATATATTTTTTTTTACAAAAGTTAAATTAAGGGATTTAAATAATATAATGTTGTTCAAATTATACAAGGTTGTTTTATCTAGAAAATAACCATCTGTCATAATAACCACCACTGTTTATAGTAACACTGTTTATAGTAAAGCTTTCCTTTTTGTTGTGAAGTTACTAGAAAAAAAAATTGCATTCAAACTGAATACTTTTGTAAAATGCATTAATGTGTAGGATAGCAATATTGTACAATTTAAATGAAAAAAGGATGATAGACATAATTTATCTTTCCTATTTTGTAGAAACAAAGAAAAGAAAAGCAATTTAAAAAGAAAGTGTAAAAAATAACAATATTTTAAAGTCATTTGGGTGGAAGCCAGTTTATAGTTTAGGATTGCAGCTATTTTTCTGACACTCGCACTTGTTTAAGAGATATTTTCTTTTTTCTTATCTCTGACTTTCTGTATTTCATTAGCTGGAACTTTGTCAAAAGAAAAATACTGCTCTTACCCATAGGAATATATTTTTGCTGTTGTATAATAAGGAAATTCTTGTTCACGGAAAAGTTTTGGAATTCGAGATTTTGACTGATAAATACGTTTCAAGATGCCCTGACCACATTTCCAGCACTTCAAAATAAATCCATCTCTCTCATTTCTTTTGTATGCCCCTGCACATGTCACATAATCAATAATAAATAAATGTATTATGTATGAAACATTACGTGTGAGTATAATTTGTAAAACAATAAGACTAGATAGAATGTTGTGTAATTAACATGTTTAGAACACAAATTGCCATCTATATATTAATGGTCTAATGTATTTTTGTCTTTCAGATGTTCCATAAGCCCCTTTGCTACACAGACATTTGAATCTTGGTATAATTACAGAATCTGCCCCGAAGAGAATTAGTTTTGGACAAGCCCTTCTAGACCCTTCATAAGTCTCCTCATAACTTAGAAGTCTGAAACTATCTGTATTTGTGGCATCCAATATAGTACAGAACATAATGGAGCTGGATTTTTTATCCCCTCCAGGTGGCAAAAAATGCAGGGGGGAGGTGACGGTGTTCAAAAAGTTTTTCTCAATTCCCAGATGTCTTGCTGTCCCAAAACTTATAGTGTCGAAACCGGACAAAACCTAACGGAGACGAATTTTCCATGTCCCCCTTTCAGGTTATGGCCGGAGAAAATTGAGTCCTAATCCTTGGTGACTTCATATTTATTTATTTATTTATTTATTATCCGAATAATCTAGCTTACCCAGAAGGTGTAGATCAGTTACAGGGAACAGCCTTGAAAAACACAAAAAAAAAAGACATTACAGAAAAACACATAAATAAAGCAATGCACACAAACTAGACATGCATAGATATACATACGTAAGAAAATATGCATACAAATGCAATACGTTAATACGTTCAATGCCAAATAATAGCAAATAGTACAAGAAATAATAATGATTCAGTAAATAATAATACAGGATTATACAAAAAACGATGAAAAAGAATTTAAAGAAAAGGCCTAAACCAAGAAGAGGGAGAAAACAAAAGATAAAAAATCTGATGTGGGCAGCACATGACTTTCCCTGCAGACTTATATTAACGTTCTCTTTATTTTAATTAAATTTATTTCACTTTTAATTCAATTTTCGTTCTCATTCGATAACCGGACTTATTTTCAAAGGTGGTGTAGGGAAAGTACGAAAAACTAAAATTTCTCGAGAACGGCTAGTCCCAGTGTAATGGGGTTGGTCTTATTCTTTTCATCGTTAAAAATTACGTATTAAATCAGCATTTAATGGATATATTTGAGTACACCCAGTTTTTTATTTTAAATTTTGGCAATTTTTGCGGGCCATTTTGCAAAAAAAGGCAGGTTATTTTTTTTTTAATCATACCAAAATCTAATCAGCACCAGGGTGACCTATACGTAACTCATCTACCGAATTTTGTGAAATTCGGTCCATTAGTTTTTCAGGTACAGTGGATACAAGCTTTTGCGGGCCATTTCACAAAAAAGGCGGGTTCTTTTATTCTGAATCGTAGCCAAAACTAATCAGTACCAGCCCCGCCCACAAGTGACTTACCTACAAAATTTTGTGAAATTCGGTCCATTAGTTTTTTAGTTAGAGTGGATACAATATCTGCACAGACAGACTGACACACAGACACACAGACACACAGACAGACACACACACAGACGTCACGCTAAAAATGGTTTTTTCGTATTCTAGAGGTCTTGAAACGTGTAGATCCGTCGAAAACTCGAGTTGTGATTTTCGGCATGATTCCAATACTTTCCCTATACATTACCATGTATTGCAGGGAAAGTAAAAAATGATAGAGACGGTTGAAATATTGTAATTTATAGTATAAACAATTAGATAGAACCTAACTGAACCAAGACGAATAGTTCCAACATTACACTTCCAGCATTGTTAAATAAAATAAAACTTATTAAACACATTTCTGATTCAATATTTTAAACATATTAGTTTATCTGTTTTAACGAGATAAACACTAGCGAATTAATGATTTTGTTAGCATTGCCTTGTATTGAAAACAAGGATAATTTCATGAACAATAGCGTAATAATTGCATGTCATTTGTTATGTGTGTAAAAGTATTACATTAGTGGTTAATTGTTATTTTAAACGTATACGTCTTTAACTAATATTTTTTCAGAGGCGTTAGGTTTTAGTGCCAAAATGAAATCATTGTCGCTGAATCCGAATGATATAAAATATTTTTATGTTACCAGAAAAAAATCCTGCATCTTACAGCATCCAGAAGATGATCCTGTGACATATACTAATACTGAAATCAAATAATGTATTAAATCTTTTATTCATACAAATCTCAGAAACTTCACTTATTTGTCGAAGAATTTTGCAAAATATTTCATGTGTTTGACTGCATCCCTGGGGTATACTTGAAAGGGATTATTTTCCAAAGGATTCGACGGAATTTCCGCTTTTAGCAACAAGGAGGTTTGCAAGGAGGAAGGAGTGTTTGCAGATTACTGGTTATACGAAGGATATGAGATGTTTAATACTGAAATATCCGTAATTCCTTACGCTCTCTAATTTGTGTACAGAAATATATAGTAGGAGACAAAATCCTCCATTTGTTTACTTTCACAATGTTTCTTAAACGTCGAGTTCCTTCCGGCTCCATATTTATGAGTATAAAAGTTATCTTGCAATTTTTATTTATTTTAGAAATTAATATTATCCGTGGCAAAATTTGTCCCATATACACAGGCTTCCAAAAGTTAAGCAGACGATGCAAATTATCAAATAGCGAACTCATCCGTGAATTTTATTGCTTGAAACTTAGTGTTGTCGTCGAAGAAGATATGCAAATGTCAAATGATGTCTTCAATAGCGATTTGCTCCACAAACAATAAGAAAATTCTGATATGGGCAGGGGATGACTTTCCCTGCAGACTCATCATTCACGCTCTCTTTATTTCTGCAATAAATTGTGTTTAATTGCACAAAATAACACCCATAATTGTTTTAAATAACACTAAATGTGCATTTATAATCCAATTTCGTTTTTACTTGGTAACTGAGCTTATTTTCAAAGGTGGCCTAGTGAAAATGCGAAAAGCAAAAATAATTCGAGAACGGGTAGTCCTATAGTACTGGTATTGTCTTATTCGCGTTTCGTCACCAAAATTTATATGTAAAATAAGCATTTAATTGGTACATTTGACCTTAACTAGGCTTTTACTTTAGATTTTTGCGATATTTGCTCTCGATTTCGTAAAATAACAATGCAGGTTCTTCTTTTTTCCGAATCGTACCAAAATCTAATCAGCACCAGGGTATCTCACAAGTGACTTATCCATCAAAATTTGTGAAATTCGTTCTATTAGTTTTTCACCTAGAGTGGATACAGCAATTTTTGCGGGCAATTTCGTAAAACAAAAGGGTAGGTTCATTTATCCTGAATAACACCAAAATCTAATCAGCACCAGGGTCAGTCACCTATAAGGGTACCTATCGAATTTTATGCAATTTGGACAATTAGTTTTTCAGTTAGAATGGATACATACGTTACACAGACAGACACACACACACACACACACACACAGACGTCACTCCAAAAAGAGTTTTTTGTGTGTTTTAGAGGTCTCAAACGTGCAGATTAGTCGAAAACTCAAGTTCCGATTTTCGGTATGATTCCAATATTTCTCTATACATTATCATTTACTGCAGGGAAAGTAAAAATAGGCATGGGGTGTAAAAGACGTGTTTGCGCCTGACAGTTTCAATACTAAATGAATATTTTTCGAAGGGCTTTTGAATTGGATTAGTGTTTTAATAACACGAAGAATATGCTTGGAAAATTTTCAACGCTGATATGCTATTGTGAGGCATGAGACAGAATTGCATAGACAGACACATGCGCACACACACACACACACACACACACTCTCACACACACACATGCGCGCGCAGACGTCACTCCAAAAATAGTTTTTGTGTGTTTTAGAGGTCTCAAAACGTGTAGATTCGTCTAAAACTCAAGTTGCAATTTTCGGTATGATCCCAGTATTTCTTTGTACATTAACATATATTGCAAGGAAAGTAAAAACAGGCATGGGGTGTAATAGACGCGTTTGCGCCTGAAAGTTTCAATACTAAATGAATATTTTTCGAAGGACTTTTGAATTGGATTAGCGTTTTTATAACACGAAGAATATGCTTGGAAGATTCTCAACGCTGATATGTTTTTGTGAGGCATGAGGCAGAACAGTCTATTAAGGATGTCACCAATTTCTTCTCTTTTGACCGTTTCTGCCATTTCTCGTTTATGAAAACAATTCCAAACAAGTTGGATAGTTATCTCGAGAACTGTTACAGTTCGTCCTAGGATTCTAAAATCCTCTGATGACTATTGCACTGCATTGCATTACTGGCCAATCGCAATCGCCGAGATACCACACCAACTCTCTGATCAATGGCTACCATAACAATAAGAAAGTCGATATACACCAGTACTGTGAGACGAAAGGCTATATCTTAAACTACTCTATGTCCGGATACCACGATTTTGTATCCATTTGAGCATTTAAGGAAAGGTGAGCACGATCAGTGTGATGTCGTAAGCATGCGACTTGAGCGGATGCGCAATGGATGAGTTATGGATGAATCACGATTTGTCCTAGATTCAGACAATAAACGTGTAAGGATCTAGAGAAAATGAGGCACACGTATCCAGCCACAAAATATCTTTGGACACCGCGTTTTTATAATCGTGGTAGATTTATGTCCATTTTTCACGATTAAATATATCTTAAATGATTGGTAGTGGATCATGGTTTCAATTTAATACATGTTTTAAATAAAGTGGACATTAAGACTATGACAGTTTTCGTCATAGTCTTAATGTCATAGTCTTTTCGTCATAGTCTTAATTTTTTTCAGTAAAACTGAAAAAAATTAATTTTTCAGACAAACCCTCTGCAAAGGAAGTGACAATCAGATAATATTTATTCCTTATTCATTGTTATCTTTATCTTTTATTATCTTTTGTTATTACCTTTTAGAAGTAAACACCATGTAAAAATGTTGTCGTAGAAATATAACCAAAGATATAGAACCTAAACAACTTTCAAAATAAATGGCAAAAATATAAAACATGGATTTTAGAGGTGGTACAAAATTGAATTTCGTTAGATAATATTCGAATTCGAAAGCTTATCTTCGTACCTCTTTATTAAAGCGTATCCTAATCAAATGTTTTATGCAGCCCCCAGTCACCAGATGAAAATTTTTATTAATGATATCTCCGGTAATTTTGATCGTATAACAGTTTAATCTTTTTATGTTTGACTAAATGGGCTATGGAAACAATTTTATATAAATGTATGTTTTTAGAGGACCTATAAAAAGTACTAAAAGCTTATAAAAGTACTAAAAGTAAAAAGTACTAAAAGTAATAAAAAGTAAAAAAGTACTAAAAGTAATAAAAAGTACTAAAAGTAATAGAAAGTTAAAAGTATTAGTTTTTACTAAAATGTGTCATATGATCAAAATTTGTATGGGATAACAGTTTGCTTTAATTAAAATATTTTTAATTTGGAAATATGAGTCTAAGATTAATCGTTAAATGTATATTTTGTCGTCAAAACTATTTGAAGAACTCTGTATTATTATAATATATAGATCGGGTAATTAAAATGTTCTTCAAATTTCAGTCATGTATTCATCTAAAAACTGGAAAATTTAAGCTTATATCTTTTGTAATCAAATGGAACGAATGTTTAACATACTAATTTATTAACACAATGAATGTCTCTTGGAGTGTTTGTCAAATAACTTCACGGTAGATTTCAAAGTTTGAAGAAGTATACGAGATACCTGAGAAGGATAATCTTCAATGTGACAGATTTCCCCCTTTAACTCACAAGAGATGAGTGTTTGAAGATTATAAGTGAGGATGAGTTAAATACTGAGATTCTTTAGCATTTTCTCATCATAATTATTTTATGAAAAGATACATAGTACAGAAGACGGAAACGTGTTCTATTATCTTTGCGAGCTAAATTTTGAATGTGAAATATTTTTTCATGCATCTTCTAAATTTCAATACGTAGTAAACGAATTTTCTTAGAGAATGAACGTCACGAAAACAGTTGTTGAAAACGTGTGTAAGCAAAATTTGCTATTATGTTTCGTATTAGAACATGCAGCACTTTACTGGGTTATTGTAGATGTCTTAAGCATAGCATAAGGATTCTCATTCGACTAAATATAACTGGAATATAATGCCGAATGACTGTTTATTTACATAATTTAGTTTTCATACTCCCGTTATGCGAAAGTTAAGTACAGTACAATCCCACAATAAAGGAATTTAAAATAAAGCCATGTTCTTCAGCTTTGCAAAAAAATTTAGCCATAAAAATGATTGAGATGAAAAATTGTTGCTAAGTTTATCAAGCTTCATGAGTGAAAAGTACAGGAATGAACAGTTAGATATATTTCGTAATAAACTTAGCAAATTTACCTTTTTGATCCAAAGCAGTTTCTTGCTGCAATGATCTCAATTGAAAGGAGATGGGGTGATACAACTTGAACTGCGTGTACATTATACCTCTATGTATTTTTATGAAGAATATTTGCAAAGTTTATTACGAAATACATTAAATAAGTTTTTTCTATGCACTTTTACTCCTATAGTACACATGCTACTTCAAATTTTCTCTATAGTGCACACTAGTTCTGACTTTTCCTCTAGTATGTGCTAGTTTATATTTCCATTATAGTGCATGCTATTTATTTTATTCCCTATAGTCAATACTAGTTTGGATTTTCAATATAGCACACTTTAGTTCTTATTTTCCTTATAGTGCTTGCTAGTTCTAACTTCCCTTATAGAATATATTATTTTTTATTTTTCGTATAGTACATGCGGTGTCTAATGTTCATTACAGCACACGCTAGTTCTGTATTTTCTGTTGAACATGATATTTCCAATTTTAATGTAGTATATGCTAGTTCTGAATTTCGTTCAAGGGCTTGATAGTTTTGATTTCTCATATGGTACATGTTATTTTTATTTCTCCTATTGCACATACTAGTTTTACTTCTCCCTATAGGGTACTAGTTCTACTTTCTACATGTGCCAGTATTGCTTTTTTCTAATATACTTGATAGTTATTCAAACATTATTGCGTTTGATTCCAGTGAAATAGTTTAATACGTAGATGATATGGAATGACGAATATTACGCAGATAATAAGAAATGATCATGATTTGGAATGACGGATTTTATCCACAATATATATTCGTATGTTTCCAGTTTATTGTTGAAAAGACTCTGAGACTGATGATGTATTTTCTGTTTTTAAGAATATGTATAAAATTTCTAAAGAGAACAGAATATATATAATACATGAAATATATTTCTTTATTTCTGAAAATATACTAGAAACATAGAAAACAACGAAGCTATTGTTTAACTGCAAAATTGTTATTATATGGCCTAACATTCGATATTGTATGTTGTATCTCTATCTGTTTGACTATTATCTCAGCAGAGCATCACTCACCTCTTTCCCTTTCGTGAGAATTGTAATAAAATTTTTAAGAAAAAGATCCCCAAATAAAAAAAAAATACCGCAATTTGGGGATTATGTTTTTTTAAATTATTTATTCCGTAAGTAAAAACGTAAAACGGGTATACTACACCTCAGATGGGGGACATTATTTATTCCGTAAGTAAAACGGGTATGCTACACCTCAGATGGGGGTGGGCAATGTCGGGCATAACTGACTTATGTCTTTTTATATGGAGCTGCGCGTGTAATGCCACGGGAATAGCAAAAGATCGCATTTTCTTCTCTGGTTCTCTTAAGAGACCGAGAATATTTTTGAACGTCACTGATAACAGTGCGCACAGCTCAATTAAAAATTTTTGAGTAGGTTGTTTACGTTTTGATATTGTCATTTCAAAATGAACAAAATATATTTAATTATAATAATGGCAAACCATTCTGTGTTTTGGCAACGATGCTGAAAGTCCTCCCTGGTCCATGGCGACACGAATGACGAAATGTAAAGGTCACCGACGCCAAGCTGACAACTTTTTGATTGATTACCGGGCTCTTAGCCCAGCCTTATATTAAGAAACCTTGACTACAGCTAGTCTGTGAATAAAGGCAAAAGTACTCATTTAACGCAAAATTCTTTTATACGAAATATTATTTTCCTGTCTTCCTGGGGGGGGGGGGGAACTTTAACTTTCCCATCTTCTTTAGCACAGCCGTCACTATCAAAGCCGTACCACAAGAAATATCAACCGATTAATGCCAAGACTCACTGTGAATTTATTCTAAAAAATGTTATAATAACATTACTTTAAAATGGAATGAAAGGGATATATATTTGTTTCCACGGCAGATAAAAAAGCCCGACAATGCTATTTAAGCACTTTACTACGGTATCTCTAAACACGACCGTATTTTTTATTACCCGTGCTTATCGGATTCAATTTGAATTTCAAAGCCTTCAAAAAATAAATCCTCGCAGAGAAAGATATATGAAGGGAAAATGTCACCCCCAGTGCAGCAATCTTTTCATTTCTGATCTCTCCTATCCGGTATAGGATGGACAGAGATGCAGAAAGACAGCAAATGGTTCTCTAAAACAAGTAATTTATTTGAAATTGCTTATGGGGATCACAGAGTCAGTGATCAAATATTATATTTAAGAAGCCTATTCATTCATAACTTGGAATACAAGTCTTGAGCATTTTCCCTTTAAAGAAATACTTTTAATTAAGTAAGAAATGACGTTCTAAAGGACGACTCTAAGTATTTTAGAAATCAAACTTTTTCATCAAAAAGTGGATAGACATTTTTTCAAAGCCCAAACCCTTAATAATTAAATCATTCATCTCATTAATGATGCCATTTTGCCTTCATACTACTGTGCTATAGTGCACCACAGGGGCGGATCACATTACGCCCTTAAAGCACCAATTTTAGACATAACTCCTACAGGGGTCTGAACCATAGTGTCAGTACCCTCCTTCCTCCAATCCATGATCTTTAGGAAGAATCTTTGGACTTACAGATTTATCGTGTACACGTATTACACATGTACAGATACACACATTTTTGAAGAGATATTTTATTGAAATATCTCTTTAAAATAATAAGTTTATTTTTTTCTGTTTGGCAACATATTAGTGTCGTAAAAGAAATGGTTGAATTTTTCTGAATTAAGTTCAAACAATGGGTACATCGACCTAAACGTATTGTTACACCGTCTCCTCTGAAATCGTGGGTGTGCACTCAGGATACAAGAACGAGTCCAAATTTATGGATAATTAACTCGTTTATTCACAAGCACAGCTTAAACAGGAACAATATACAGTAAAACAAGATTTATAAATGCTTCACTAATTTCGTAAAATAACCGAAACTATTTTCAAAACACTGACAAAAATCACACTTCAATGTATTTCGTAGCACGTCAACTACTGTCAGACTGAGTGATGATGATTCCTTTTATATACTCTCCATAGAAATTTCTTTAAATCTCTAATATTTTGTAAATTATTGATTATTTCGGATGTTTTTCGTACCTTCGGATAGTCGTCAAATGTCGCCAAATTGGAGATAAATCGCCAACATTTTTAACCCTTCTTCGATTTCTTACGCTCTGGCAACCCTATTTTCAAGCTATGGGAATGTCTGCGCATGTGTTTTCTCCATCTGAATCTTAAAAGAAAAGACTCCTTTGAGGGAATACACATTCGCAACAGTATATATTCGTCGAAACCTTGAATAATTTTTAACACATAGTTGAAACGTGTTTATGACTTTGTCCATTCTGTCTGTCTTTCTGTCTGTCTGGCCGTTAGAACGATAACTGCCGTAAGAATGACTTTATTAAAATGAAATTTTAGTATGTTTGTCAGATGGTCTGTGGGATCTATGGGAGTATAAATGAATAATATCACCCAATTAGTTTTGGATTGAACCCGGGTTGTAAAAATGAAATGCATTGAACCCTATGGGACCTAATTTTTCAAACATTTTTTTAGCGAATTTAAAATTCACAAATTGCTTCGAAGGTCTTAGGAAATATTCAAATTATCCCATAAAACATATAAAAAAATTTCAGCAAAATATATATTCAGTAGGTTTTTAAATAAAAATTAAAATATTAATTACACCATTTATATGAAGAGATCACGTGACCATTATATGAAGAGATCACGTGGCCCACTTCAAAATAAACTATGGCATCCATTTTATGCCAAAATCGTGATTAAAAAACACACTTCATTTTTGCTTAAATTCTGTGCATCTATCTACTGAAACAACGCAATTACAATATATTTGGGTTTAAATGATCATCAAATTTTATTATTTCTATAACAAAGCCTAATTTTCACTTATGGAGAACGTCAACACCAAAGGATGAAGAATGAGTTATATAAGAATTGCTACATTTCTTTAACGCAAAATTATTTAGCTCATGGAGTCTGCAATATAGCTGATATGAATGAAACATTCATTGATTTTACTCAGAGAACCAGTCGATATTTTTATGAAGTTTTAAGCATAGCGTTAAATTACTTGTAAATCCATGCTTTTTAGTTTTTAAATAAAATAAATTATTATAGTATTGTGATGAATGAAAGGAATGGAAGAATGTTTATGAATGAAATGCTACTTTTATATAGAGGCGATTTTTATTTCGATGAAGTCATTTGAATAAATTTCATTTGTTTTCTATGAAGTTTTCAAATATAATAAATTTTTGTAATATTATGATAATTCTAAAAATATTACCGAGGAATGTATCTCATTTTAGAGATTTTTAATCCAGACAATTTATATTTCAATGCCGTCATTTGAATGAAGTTCATTTTTTTCAATGAAGATTTAAGTTTTCAAATATATTAAAAGGATGTAGTATTGTGATAATTTTAAAATTATTACCGAGGAATGTATCGCATTTTAGAGATGTTTATATAAAATTGCATGGAAGTTGGAAAGTGTTTTATAATCATTACTTTCTGCGTAATTGATCGTTCTTGTTTATCTTTTTACATAGACATATTTTCCGTACATTATACTATGAGTCTAATTAAAGTAAAAAAGAAAAGACCCAAAACAATTTAATTCCTAAAAGCACCGATTCTATTAATAACGACTCAATTCTTTTCATCTGACAGTCCTTATTTCCAACCGTAACTGTCACAAACTCCGTAATTGAACGCGGAGAGCACAAACTGTCGAAAGAATTACTTACTTGGAGAAAAAAAGAAAAATGGAGGGTTGTAATTGAATTCAGATTGCACCAGATCGGATTTTTTTTGGCGGAGACTCCTATGGGAAATAATGCGAAGAAAGAAACAATAACTTCGATATATTGAGTAAGTAAAAGTACTTTCCCGATTAAATATGAATGTAATGATGAATTGTTTTGCATCAATTATTTTGTATATGTATAATACAAATAATAAGTAAAGAGCACGAAGGATATAAAATATTCAAGAGATTATAGTATTTAAAAATATTACAGATTAGAATTTTTAGATAATGACTGATTTTTGGGTATTATTCAACTTTTCTCCAAATGCATTGCACGTCCTTTATACTATAAAACGCCTATGGGAATAAACTTGTGCTAACTGTCCTTTTTCGGATGCAGAGAAGCAAGTACCAAATAACTTAAAAATGCAATAAACAATCATTTTAAACATCGCTGACAAGAACGACTTTCGATTTTTTTTTATGTACGCTGGAGCATTTGTAATAATATTTTCGGTCTTTTACGAGTTGAACTGTGTGGAAATCACTTAAAATCATGCTAAAACATAAAATAACTACAAAACTAACTTGAATTAAAATAAAACCTCACAGAGCCGCATTTTCTTGTGTCCCGAAATACCACTATACCAAATTTCGTTGCTGTCCGACGCATAGATTTCTCGCCACAGATGACACACACACACACAGACAGATAGGGAGAAAATTTTTTTTTACTATGTTAGATGTAATTTCAGAAAACTGGTACTGTAATTTGTGACAATTAAGATGTAAAAATGTTTATCATCTATACAATTGGTGTACACATATGACATTATTAATGTGGAATAATACACCATTACTTATTGAAATATCCGTCAAAATCTCACAGACGCGCTCAATACCTGGCTTTACCAGGATAGAAAATGTGGATTGTACGGACTGGGCGCCCGCTTACTGGAAAAATAGAGAATAGCAAGTGATTATTTTGAGCATAGTCGTTTAGAGGCTTATTCGCCCGCGTAGCGGTCTCGTTTATATCTTTTATTGAAGTGATTTCTATAGAAAGTTGTTGTTAAAAAGGTAACCGCTAGTTGCGGGCATCTCAGATAGTATAGATTAAATCTAGATAAAATGCAATGTGCATGATACAAGCTTTTAATGATTTGGGCGTTTTTTACGCAAACGTCTTATGTACACTCGTACCGAAAGTAATGAGATACCTCTCTAATATCGTGTTGCTTTTAGATCTGCGAAATGCAGCAACTCGGCGTGGCTTGGACTCAACTAATCGGCGGAAGTCTCCGGGAGAAATGTGCAGCTATGCTTTCTCGATAGCACTCCGCAAGCAGTATCGATAGCAGTTGTAGTAGGTGCTAGAATTTGAGCAGGAATTGCTCTTTGGATCATATTTCAAATATGCTCCAATGGTTCATGTCGGATGATCTAGGTCTCCAAATTATGTACTGGAATTGTCCAGAATGCTCCTCAAACCAATTGCGAACAATATGGGCATTGTGACACAGAGCATTATCATCCTGGAATTTCCTATTAATGCATTTTCCTATCTGTGACCGGTTCGATTTGATCAGATGACCCACTCCATGCCAAGTAAACACTCTCCACACCAGTATGGAACCACCACCAGCTTGCGCAGTGCCTTGTTGACAAGTTGGATCCATAGCCTCATACAGTTTGCGCCACACCCGAAAGTACCACATGAAAATGTGACTCATCGAAACACGCTACCTACTTGCAGTCATCTAGGGTCCATTGTACGTGTTCGCGAGACCTGGTAATGCGCTGAAGCCCATGATGTGCTGTGAGTACAGGCACTCGAGTCGGTCTTCTATTTTCATATCTCATCAACTCCAAATTTCACTGTACAGACCTCTCAGATACACTTCTAATGTATCCGTAAATGAATGTGGTAGTCAGTTGACGCAATGCCGTTCGTCAGTTAACATGGACGCTTCTGCTCAGATGTTGCTGTTCTCGATCATTCAGCAGACGTGTCTGCCCACTGCGCTGTCCCTTGTGAGATGTAAAGCCTTCTGTGGTGTACTCTTGATACACCCTTGACACTGTCGAGCGAGAAATTTCTTCTTAACTTCAGAAGTCTTAACAACTTCTGAAGTACTATGCCTCATGCTTCGAGTTCCAACTATCATTCCACGTTCAAACTCGGTTAATAATTACATATTATCACGTTATTTAACGTTTCACAAGATATTTAAAAGTCCAAGAGCCAACCCTGACAACCATCTGACTCTTTATACCCTTTTAAAGCGATGCGTGCGCCACTTGTAAATTTGCATACTGCTGTCCCTTGAATTTTGGCATTTGAGTGTATGGTTACAATGTGAACAGCGTTAGAGTTTTAAGAACACATAACATTAAAGTAATTAGATGCTTTTCCATCTGATTTCGAAAAATGATTTATGTTGTACATATTAACAAATAATGAATAAAAAAGTAAAATTCCGTTTTATTTTGAGTCTTATACAATAAAAAATTTTAAATTTAGAAAAGAATAAAAAAGCCAATTCACACGTCCACAAAAACGATATAAAGTTGGGGAATTTTATGACAAGGTTACATATTTATATAGAAAGTATTTAAATTGATAATTTTTACTTAAAAGTTTTATTTTTATGGAATATAAAATAACCTAACGCTGAAAAAGTGTCGTTAGAAGTTGTTTGTACGACAAGTATCTAATTGTAGAGATAATCATTATTTTTCACCGTCTCTAAAACATGACATTGCTGTTTGATTGATTAATAAATATATTTTTAACTTATCATAGTTCATTGACATTGATTTATATCTTATAAGGGTTGCACAAAATTATTCGAACAATTGGAAATAAGTTATATGTTTTTATTAATAATGTGTTGTTCCACTATTTGTCTTTATTGCTGATCCAATCATGCTTGGAATTGAATCCTAGAAGTTTTAATGCAATATTTTACAAGTATGTAAAAGGATGCCGTACCATAGCATTATCAGAACATCTGTCAACTACTTCAGAGATGTTGGAGGGGATAAATAAGCATTTCAGTCAGGCCTCTAAAAGTTTTCATAGTAGTTTGATAATATTCAAGTTGGATGGTGGCCAGGAAGAATGTAAATATTTGTCTTATTGCTCATCAAACTAAGACTGAATTGCTCTCATTGCGTCTATGGGGACCATATCATTAGCAAAATGGCATCATTATTACGTAACAACGTATTCGGCATGGGATAAACCTGATCATTTAGAATGTTTAACTATTCATTGGAAGTAACTCGATCTTTTCGGATGAGTCGAATTCCATGATATGGGCACCCAAATCGATACAAACTTACGCCAAGTTCAATAGTTGCCAAAATCACAAAAATAACATATAAGCCCACATCTTCAACCAAGTTGAGAAATAGAGGATGCTATATAAAAAATGCAATCCAAGTATAGTGGGACATCCAACAAATCTCTAGAAAGCCAACCAACACAGGAACCGAAAATGGCAAAGACAACATACCAACCGACGCACACCAACAAAATATTAAACAGCTAGGTAACAATCAACCAGCATCCAATCAAATTGAATCCGCAATTAAAAAATCTCCAATAAAATAACCTGGAAACCAACAGGCAACCAGAACAAACCAACAGGCAGCCAGAAACAACAGCAACCAAGTAACCAACGGTAGCTAGAATCATCGAAAGTCGACAAATAAAGCAACAACACAACAAGTTCAACAATAAACAGCCAGGAGGATAAAATCAAGAAGCCAACAAAACATCAAACAGAACTCAAGAAGCTGACCAGAAAAGAACCATCGACTTAACCCACCATCGACGAATCCAACAAGCCTGAGAGGTAGAGTCACTGGAGTACACACACCTGGACAAAAAAACAATAAAGAAGAAAACAACAAAAAGACAGCGCAAAGGAAAAATCGTATCCCAGTGGCTCATAGTCTATGTCTATTTTGTATAACACCAGCTGTTTCGAGAGCATGTTACAGGATTTGTCGCTGAAAGAACGATTAACCGAAATACTACATAGTGGATTTTTGTTTATTGTACATGTTCTACAAATATTTTCATAAGTTTTACGTGCAGCTTATTTTATTATCGTATGCAAATACTTCAAAAAGGGCATGATTATTCCAAAAGATGTTAAATTAGTAGTGTTCTTATAATTTAATTTATTTGTTAATTGTTGGAGAGGGAAAAAAGCTAGATAATCAGTTACGAATTTAGTTCCTATTTTTAGAAACATTGAATAAATAAATGACCTTAACGTTTAAAACAATGCAATACAAACTAAAGAGGTCAAACATATCTTTGGGGAAAGGAACAAAAAAGGAGCAGAGCTTCTCTGTCTATAAAATTAATGACTATTTCAACTGAATTGTGATTAATTCACTCTCTATTGCCATTTCTCACTCCATCTCACCAATAATGTCACTTGTGAGTTGTCTTTGCATGTGTAAATGTCACTCAGCAAGTGTGACCTAAATAGAAGAAAAGCTATATATAACTCAAAAAGGTCAGAAAACTTAGGAAGTTGTTCGACATATATGATTAATGGATATTTAGGAATAAATCCTCAGCTTAGAATTTTGATTAATAAAGTGTTGTTAAGGTTTAAAGTAATTCATTATCTACCGTTTTCTCAAGTATCGAATAAGAATGGAATAAGCAAAGAAGAGTTTTTAAATTTCTGTGCAATATACTCTAAATCACACACACACACACACACATGCATATTATATATATATGTCTATCATAAAACAAGTATGTAATGCTAAGAACTTATTTTGAAGAGAAAAGCACCTCTTTTCCCAGATAAATTAGATAGAGCAGCTACTCCAGCAAAAGACAAGAAATATTTGTCAATGGAAAAGTGTTCAAGTGGCAGAAGAAGAGAAGTGTCGGCAACCTGAAATCAAAATATTAACTGATTAAACGAGATATAAAACAGAGTTAAATACACAGTAGATAAATTCAAAAGTTTTTCGTCAAAACACTGTTAAATGTAGTGTCAAAATTTACATGAATAAAAATTTATGTAACGTCCAGCAATAAAATGAAGGAAACAACTTTTCTCTAAAATTAAATTGAATTGACTAACAACAAAATGGAAGAGAAAAGAAGAGAGTATTTGCAAAAGACAAAAAAGTAAACAATGAAATTTGCATAGTAAAATATGAGCTGACATCATCCAGAAATGAAAATGGAACGATTACAAATAATGGACTGTAACTGATTTAGGAACTAAATGACAAGCATTACCCAGAGAGTAAATACAAGCACTTACGAACAGAGAGAAGTAAAATAGCTACCTTTATGCAGAAGAGAAAACAAAACACACCAGTTATACATTAAGAAACAACAGGACTCGGAAATAAAATGGACTAATCTATCCGGAAATGGTGAATTAAACACTAACGAGGTTTTCCCTTTACGATGAAACTTTACAGCAGTTTGAGAGCGACATATTTTTTACAAAAGTTAAATTAAGGGATTTAAATAATATAATGTTCAAATTATACAAGGTTGTTTTATCTAGAAAATAACCAACTGTCATAATAACCACCACTGTTTATAGTAACACTGTTTATAGTAACGCTTTCCTGTAGTTGTGAAATTGCTAGAAAAAAAATTGCATTCATATTAAATACTTTTGTAAAATGCATTACAGTGTGGGATAACAATATTGTACAAATGAAAGGGAAAAAGGATGATAGACATAATTTATCTTTCCTATTTTGTAGAACAATAGAAAAGCAAAGCAATTTAAAAAGAGAATGTAAAATATAACAATATTTTAAAGTCATTTGGGTGGAAGCCAGTTTATGGTTTAGAATTGCAGCTTTTTTTCTGACACTCGCACTTACTTAAGAGATATGTATTTTTTTCTTATCTCTGACTTTATGTATATCATTAGCTGGAACTTTGTCAAAAGAAAAATACTGCTCTTACCCATCGGAATATATTTTTGCTGTTGTATAATAAGGACATTTTTGTTCACGAAAAAGTTTTGGAATTCGAGATTTTGACTGATAAATACGTTTCAAGATGCCCTGAGCACATTTCCAGCACTTCAAAATAAATCCATCTCTCTCTTTTCTTTTGTATGCCCCTGCACATGTCACATACTCAATAATAAATAAATGTATTCTGTATGAAATATTACGGGTGAGTATAATTTGTAAAATAATAAGACTAGATAGCATTTTGTATAATTATCATATTTAGAACACAAATTGCCATCTATATATTAATGGTCTAATGTATTTTTGTCTTTCAGATGTTCCATAAGCCCTTTTGTTACACAAACATTTGAATCTTAGTATAATTACAGAATCTACCCCGAAGAGAATTAGTTTCCGACAAGCCCTTCTAGATCCTTCGTAAGCCTCCTCATAACTTAGAAGTCTGAAACTCTCTGTATTTGTGGCATCCAATATAGTACAGAACATAATGGAGCTGGATTTTCCCCCCCTCCAGGTGGCAAAAAAATGGAGGAGGGAGGTGACGGTGTTCAAAAAGTCTTTCTCAATTCCCAGATGTCTTGCTGTCCAAAAACTTATAGTGTCGAACCCGGAAAAAACCTAATGGAGGCGAATTTTCCATGTCCCCCTTTTCGGTTGGGGCCGGTGAAAATTGAGTCCTGATCCTTGGTGACTTCAGCGTTTTTTATTTATTTATTTATTACCCGAATAATCCAGCTTACCTAGAGGGTGTAGATCAGTTACAAGGAACAGCCATGAAAAACACAAAAAAAGACAATACAGAAAAACACATAAGCAAAGCAATACACACAAACTAGACATGCATAGACATACATATTTTAAAAAATATGCATACAAATACAATACGTTAATACGTTCAATCCCAAATAATAGCAAATAGTACAAGAAATAATAATAATTCAGTAAATAATAATACAGGATTATACAAAAAACGATGGAAAATTTTTTAAAGAAAAGGCCTAAACTAAGAAGAGGGAGAAAACAAAAGATAAAAATATGACAGTGACTGTTGAAATATTCTAATTTATAGTATAAACAATTATATAGAACCTAACTGAGCCAAGCTGAATATTTCCAACGTTACACTTCCTGCATTATTAAATAAAAAAAACTTATTACACACATTTCTGATTCAATATTTTAAATATATTAGTTTATCTGTTTTAACGAGATAAACAATAGTAAATTAATGACTTTGTTAGCATTGCCTTGTATTGAAAACATGGATAATTTCATTAACTATAGAGCAAGAATTGCATGTCATTTGTTATGTTTGTAAAAGTATTGCATTAGTGGTATTAAAAATATATTGGATACAGTCAATGCATCTACATGACTGACCAAAATTGTTATTTTCAAACGTATACACTTTTAACTAATATTTTTTCAGAGGTGTTAGGTTTTAGTGCCAAAATGAAATCATTGTCGCTGAATTCGAATGATATAAAATATTTTTATGTTACCAGAAAAAAACTTACGTCTTGCAGCATCCAGAAGATTATCTTGCGACATATACTAATACTGAAATCAAATAATGTATTAAATCTTTTATCCATACAAATCTCAGAAACTTCGCTTATTTGTCGAAGAACTTTGCAAAATATTTCATGTGTTTGACTACATCCCTGGGGTATACTTGAAAGGAACTATTTTCCAAAGGATTCGATGGAATTTCCGCTTTTGGCAATAAGAGATGAGGAGTGTTTGCAGATTACTGGTTATACGAAGGATATGAGATGTTTAATACTAAAATATCCGCAATCCCTTACGCTCTTTAATTTGTGTACAGAAATGTACAGTGGGAGACAAAAGTCCTCCATTTGTTTACGTCCACAATGTTTCTAAAACGTCGAGTTCCTTCCGGCTCCATATTTAAGAGTATAAAAGTTATCATGCAATTTTTATTTATTTTAAAATTCATATTAGCCGTGGCAAAATTTGTCCCATATACACAGGCTTCAAAAGTTAAACAGACGATTCAAATTATCAAATTGCGAACTCATCCATGAATTTTATTGCTTGAAACTTACTATTGTCATCGAAGAAGATATGTAAATGTCAAATGATGTCTTTAATAGCGATTTGCTCTTCTAACAATATGAAAATTCTGATGTGGGCAGGAGATGACTTTCCCTGCACACTCATAATTCACGCTCTCCTTATTTCTTCAATAATTCGTTAAATTGAGTTTACTTGCACAAAATAACACCCATAATTGTTTGAACTAACACCAAATTAGCTCTTATAATACAATTTTTGCTGGCTATTTCGTAAAAAAATTCAGGTTCTAATTTTCCGAATCGTACCATAATCTAAACAGCACCAGGGTATCTCACAAGTGACTTATCCTTCAAATTTTGTGAAATTTGTTCTATTAGATTTTCACCTAGTGTGGATACAGAAATTCCTGCGGGCAATTTCGAAAAGAAAAAAAATGGCAGGTCCATTTATCCTGAATCACACCATAATCTAATCTGCACCAGGGTCAGTCACACGCAAGTGACTTATGTACCGAATTTTATGCAATTTGGACAATTAGTTTTTCAGTTAGAGTGGATATATGTATTGTATAGACAGACACATGCACACACACACACACACACACGTAGACGTCACTCCAAAAATAGTTTTTTGTGTGTTTTAGAGGTCTCAAAACGTGTAGATTCGTCGAAAACTCAAGTTGCGATTTTCGGTTATGATTCCAGTATTTCTCTGTACATTAATATGTACTGCAAGGAAAGTAAAAACAGGCATGGTGGGTAATAGCCGCGTTTGCGTCTGAGAGTTTCAATACTAAATGAATATTTTTCGAAGGGCTTTTGAATTGAATTAGCGTTTTTATAGCACGAAGAATATGTTTGGAAGATTCTCAACGTTGATATGCTTTTGTGAGGCGTGAGGCAGAACAGTCCATTAAGGATGTCACCAATTTCTTTTCTTTTGACCGTTTCTGCCATTTCTCGTTTATGGAAACAATTCCAAACAAGTTGGACAGTTAACTGTTACAGTTCGTTCAAGGATTTCAAAATTTTCTGATGACTATGGCTACCATAACAATAAGGAAGTCGATATCCACCAGTACTGTGAGATGAAAGGCTATATGTTAAACTATTCTATGCCAGGATACTACGATTTTGTATCCGTTTGAGCATTAAGGACAGCTGAGCATGATCAAATTGGTGTCGTCAGCATGCGACTTGAACGGATGCGCAATGGATGAGTTACGGATAAGTCACGATTTCCCCCAGATTCTGACAATAAACGTGTATGAGTCTAGAAAAAATGAGGCACACGTATCCAGCACCAAAATATCGTTGAAGGCTACGTTTTTATAGTCGTGGTAGATTAATTTCATTTTTCACCATTAAATATATCTTAAATGATTGGTCGTGGACCCATGGTTTCAATTTAATACATGTTTTAAATAAAGTAGACATTAAGACTATGACAGTTTTGGTCAGGTGATATGTTTCAGTAAAAAAGAAAAAAAATAATTTTGCAGACAAGCCCTCTGCAAAAGAAGTGATAATTAGATATTTATTCCTTATTCATTATCTTTTATTATCTTTTATTAAATTATCTTTTATTATCTTTTATTATTACCTTTTAGAAATAAACATCATGTAAAAATTTTGGCGCAGAAATATAGCCAAAGGTATAGGACCTAAACAACTTTCAAAATAAATGGTAAAAATATGGATTTTAGAGGTGGTACAAAAATTGAATTTCGTTAGATAATATTCGAATTCGAAAGCTTAACTGCGTACCT
This sequence comes from Amaurobius ferox, assembly GCA_951213105.1. Lineage (NCBI taxonomy): Eukaryota > Metazoa > Arthropoda > Arachnida > Araneae > Amaurobiidae > Amaurobius > Amaurobius ferox. The sequence goes on from OX578143.1 coordinate 46,132,633, forward strand.
CTTTATCAAAGCGTATCGTAATCAAAAGTTTTATGTAGTCCCCAGTACCAGTTGAAAATTTTTATTAATTATATCTCGGGCAATTTTGATCGTATGATAATTTAACCTTTTATGTTTGACTAATTGGGCTATGGGAACAATTTTTATATAAATGTATGTTTTTAGAGGACCCATAAAAAGTACTAAAAGCTTAAAAAAATTACTAAAAGTAATAAAAAGTAAAAAGTACTAAAAGTTATAAAAAGTAAAAAAGTACTAGTTTTTACTAAAATGTGTCATATGATCAAAATTTGCATAGGATAACAGTCTACTTTAATTAAAATATTTTTAAATTTGGAAATATGAGTCTAAGATTAATCGTTAAATGTATATTTTGTCGTGGAAACCATTTGAAGAACCCTGTATTATTATACTATATTGATCGGGAAATTAAAATGTTCTTCAAATTTCAGTCATGCATTCATCTAAAATCTGGAAAATTTAAGCTTATAGCTTTTGTAATCAAATGGAACGAATGTTTTACATACTAATTTATTAAAACAATGAATGTCTCTTGGAGAGTTTGTCAAATAACTTAATGGGAGAATTCAAAGTTTGGAGAAGTCCACGAGATACTTGAGAAGGATAATCTTCCATACAATTTGACAGATTTCCCTCTTTAACTCACAAGAGATGAGTGTTTGAAGATTATAAGTGAGGATGAGTTAAATACTGAGATTCTTTAGCATTTTCTTATCATAATTATTTTATGAAAAGTTACATAGTCCAGAAGACGGAAACGTGTTTCATTATCTTTGCGAGCTAAATTTTTGATGTGAAATATCTTTTCATGCATCTTATAAATTTCAATGCGTAGTAAACGAATTTTCTTAGAGAATGAACGTCACGGAAACAGGCGCCGAAAAAGTGTGTAAGCAAAATTTTCTATTATGTTTCATATTAGAACAGGCAGCACTTTACTGGGTTATTGTAGATGTCTTAAGCATAAGGATTCTCATTCGACTAAAAATAATTGGAATTTAATGCCGAATGACTGTTTATTTACATAATTTAATTTTCATACGTCCGTTATGCGAATGTTAAATACAGTACAATCCCACAATAAAGGAATTTATAATAAAGCCATGTTCTTCAGCTTTGCAAGAAATTTAGCCATAAAAATGAGTGAGATGAAAAATTGTTGCCAAGTTTATCAAGCTTTATGAGTGAAAAGTACAGGGATGAACAGTTAGATATATTTCGTAATAAACTTGGCAAATTTACCTTCTTGATCCAAAGCAGTTTCTTGCTGCAATGAACTTAATTGAAAGGAGATGGGGTGATACAACTTGAACTGCGTATATATTGTACCTCTATGTATTTTTATGAAGAATATTTGCAAAGTTCTTACTTTTCCTCTAATATGTGCTAGTTTATATTTCCATTATATTACAGGCTATGTATGTTATTCCCTATAGTCAATGCTAGTTTGGATTTTCAATATAGCACACTTTAGTTCTTATTTTCCTTACAGTACATGCTAGTTCTGATTTCCCTTATAGAATATATTATTTTCTATTTTTCCTATAGTACATGCGGTGTCTAATGTTCATTATAGGACGCGCTAGTTTTTTTTTCTGTTGAACATGATATTTCTGATTTTAATGTAGTATATGCTAGTTCTGAATTTCATTCAAGGGCTTGATAGTTTTGATTTCTCATGTGGTACATGTTATTTTTATTTCTCCTATTGCACATACTAGTTTTACTTTTCCCTATAGGTTACTAGTTCTGCTTTCTACATGTGCCAGTATTGCTTTTTTCTAATATACCTGGTAGTTATTCAAACACCATTGCATTTGATTCCAGTGAAATAGTTTATTACGTAGATGATATGGAATGACGAATATTACGTAGATTATATGGAATGACGAATATTACTCAAATGATATGAAATGATCATGATTTGGAATGACGGATTTTATTCACAATATATATTCGTATGTTTTCAGTTTATTGTTGAGTTCTCTGAGGATGATGATGTATTTTCTGTTTTTAAGAATATGTATAAAATCTCTAACGAGAACAGAATATATGTGATACATGAAATATATATCTTCATTTCTGAAATTATACTAGAAACATAGAATACAACGAAGCTATTGTTTAACTGCAAAATTGTTATTATTTGGCCTAACAATCGATATTGTAAGTTGAGTTTCTATCTATTTGTTTATTATCTCAGCAGAGTATCACTCACCTCTTTCACTTTCGTGAGAATTATAATAAAATTCTAAAGTAAAAGACCCCAAATAAAAAAATACCTCAATTTTGGAATTATGTTTCTTTACATTATTTATTCCGTAAGTAAAACGGGTATACTACACCTCAGATGGGGGGGGGGGGCAATGTCGGGCATAACTGACTTATGTCTTTTTATATGGAGCTGCGCGTGTAATGCCACGGGAATAGCAAACGATCGCATTTTCTTCTTTGGTTCTCTGAAGAGACCGATAATATTTTTGAACGTCACTGATAACAGCGCGCACAGCACAATTAGAAATATTTGAGCAGGTTGTTTACGTTTTGATATTGCCATTTCAAAATGGACAATATATTTTTAATTGTAATAATGGTAAACCTTGCTGTGTTTTGGCAACGATTCTCAAAGTCCTCCCTGGTCCGTGGAGACACGAATGACGAAATGTAAAGGTCACCGACGCCACGCTGACAACTTTTTGATTGATTACCGAGCTCATTGCCCAGCCTTATATTAAGAAACCTTGACTCCAGCTAGTCTGTGGATAAAGACAAAGTACTCATTTAACGCGAAATTCTTTTATACGTAATATTCGTTTCCTGTCTTCCTGGGGGGGGGGGAGCTTTAACTTTCCCATCTTCTTTAGCACACCCTTCTCTGACAAATCCGTACCACATGAAATATCAACCGATTAATGCCAAGATTCACTGTGAATTTATTCTAAAAAATGTTATAATAACATTACTTTAAAATGGAATGAAAGGGATATATATTTGTTTCCACAGCAGATAAAAAAGCCCGACAATGCTATTTAAGCACTTTACTACGGTATCTCTAAACACGACCGTATTTTTTATTACCCGTGCTTATCGGATTCAATTTGAATTTCAAAGCCTTCAAAAAATAAATCCTCGCAGAGAAAGATATATGAAGGGAAAATGTCACCCCCAGTGCAGCAATCTTTTCATTTCTGATCTCTTCCATCCGTTATAGGATGGACAGATATATAGAAAGACAGCAAATGATTCTCTAAAACAAATAATTTATTTGAAATTTCTTATGGGGATCAAAGAGTCAGTGATCAAATATTTTATTTAAGAAGCCCATTCATTCATAACTTGGAATAAAAGTCTTGAACATTTTCCCTTTAAAGAAATACTTTTAATTAAGTAAAAAATGACGTTCTAAAGGACGACTCTAAGTATTTTTGAAATCAGAATTTTTCAGGAAAAAGTAGATAGACATTTTTTCAAATCCAAACCTTTAATAATTAAATCGTTCATCTAATTAACGAAGTCATTTTGCCTTCATACTACTTCGCTATAGTGCACCACAGGGGCGGATCACATTACGCCCTTAAAGCACTAATTTTAATTCCTACAGTGGTCACAACCAGAGGGTCAGTAGCCTCCTTCCTCCGATCCATCATCTTTCGGAAGAATCTTTGGAATTACAGATTTATCGTGCCCATACTCCGTGTAGACCGAGGGATTCTCCATAATTACTGGGTTACCAGACCCATTTAGATATACATTATAGAGCTTTAAATAAGTAAATAAATAAATAGATTACACCATAAATTGATAAGGAAATTATATGTAAAATAACAATGATCGTTTTAAAGACACGTAGCGGACTTTCTTCTTGAGAGTCAGTCAAACGTCAAATAAGTCCACCACTTGCAAATCCCCGCTAATGTATAACAGCGATAGAAGCCGGACAAGACAAGATGATGGCTATGATGAAATCCAGACAAGACGAGATAATGATTTTGATTAAATCTGGACAAGAAGAGATGATGGCATTGATTAAAGCTGGATGAGACGCCATGAAACTGGACAAGAAGAGCTGAAAGAGGCTATAAAATCCGTACAAAATGAGATGAAAGTCGGACAAGAAACGACGAAAAACGAGATGGAAGAGATACATGACAGCCCCACTGGAGGGTGTTTTGGCATCAGCAAGACGCAGAAAGTCCGTTAATCTCTCCATATTTATCTGGTGCAATGTGGTGAAATCCGATGTTGAGCGCTGGTGCGAAGAATGAACGGAATGCGGCAGTCGGAAGGGACCTAACAAGAAGACACTCGGGCTTCTTCAGTGTTGCAATGTTGGAAGTCCTTTTGAGAGAATTGCACTCTTCGTTTTGGGGCCATTACCCAGAACATTAGACAATAACAAATACACCCTACTAGTAATGGACTACTTCAGGAAGTGACCAGGAGATAGCACAATGCGTGATCAAGAGTCTACAACTATTTGTGAAGTTCTCACTCGGAACAGGATATGTCGTTACGGGGTTCCCATTCTCATCCATTCTGACTAGTAAACGAACAATAAGTCATTAGCATATAGTGAACGAACATTAGCATATTTAAGGGATTGTGCAAACTACTCGGTATGGACAAAACTCGAACCACTCCTCTTCATCCCCAATCGGACGGGATGGTAGAGAGATTCAATAGAACGATAATTAATCATCTCTCCATATTCGTATCTAGAAACCAGCAAAACTGGGACCGTCACCTACTGTTGTTCCTGCTGGCCTAATACCATATGACCTAATGTTCGGAATTACCATATGACCTAATGTTTGGAAGACCATGTGATGCTCCTTCATCGCATGATGAATTTGTGCAAAATCTGCAAGCACTGTTGGAGGAGGTTCACCGCTTCGCTCTTGAGAGGATCAACATTGCTACCAATAGAATGAAGATCCGGTACGATTTTAAGGATAATGGAGTATGATTCCAGGAAGGCAACAAAGTGTGGCTGTAATTATCGGCGGCGATCAGGAGTTTCGCCAAAACTACGGTACAACAGGGAAGGGCCCTGCGTCATTATGAAAAGAATAAACAGTATAGTTTGTCAAATCCAGAAAGCGCGTCTCCAAGACGTATCAAATCAAAAGTACTCCATATCGATAGATTTGTCCCATTTTTGGACTACAGTAGATTAATACTACCTGGGACGTGCAGTCTTAAGGAGGGGGTAGTGTTGCGAACACGCAATACTCTGTTTGGCGCCTCCTCTTTAGTCTGTTTCGAAGGCCAGGCGAAGAAAATACGTTGCATGACGTCAGAATGACGTGGAGTTAACGTGAGTCCAGGGTTTCCAGGATTTCTTAGTTAGAAGAAGGGCTCCAGATTTGGCAATTTATTGCCAATATGTCGAATTCCGGAATGTTCCAGAAACTTCTTGATAGAACGATTATTCTTTGAGATATAGAGATATCCAGAAGTTTCTATGGAGATACTATAAAAAGGACTCATGGAGTTGAGAGATTATAAGAGACTATAAGTGACTATAAAAAGGACACGTTGAGTTGACGAATTGAGGATTGGACATGACACGAGCTACACTGAACTGTGACTTTGTCAGTGTTTTGAGAATAGTAGCCGTTGTTTTGTAAAATTATTTTCGTCAGTATTTTGAAAATAATATCGCCTATTTTGTGTAATTCGTGAAGCATTTAAGTGCCGTTTGATAGCATATTGGTCCTTTTTACTTTGTGCTTGTGAATAAACGTTAGTTATCTAGGACTCGTTCTTGTATCCTGTGTATGCACCCATGATTCTTGAAGATACGTTTCGTAACAATATATACGTAAATTCTAAACGTATTCATATTATCATAAAATAATTCCATTTTAATATTGAATTATTTCATCTATAAAAATAAGTTTATCATATATTTTTATTCTGGCGTATGTTGATAACGGAAACCCCAAGGAAACACGATTAGGTAACTTTATGGGAGTTGGCCTTCTTTTTAACACTTTGCAACAAAGTTGAAAAGTGTTTATGACTTTGTTCATTCTGTTTGCCCGTCAGCAAAATATATTCAGTAGTTTTTTAAATGAAAATTAAAATAATAATCACACCTTATATGAAGCGATCACCTGACCATTATATGAAGAGATCACGTGATCCACTTCAAAAAGAAATATGGCACCCATCTTGTCTCAAAATCATGATTTTTAAAGTTCTTTTTAATTCATATTGAGTGTTGTATCCGTTCTAAAACCGCTTTATTTTTGCTTACATTCTGTGCATCTACATACTGAAACAATGCAATTACAATATATTTCAGTTTAAATGATCATCCAAATTTGATTATTTCTACAACGAAGCCTATTTTTCACTTATGGAAAATGTAAACAGCAAAATATGTAGAATGAGTTGCATAAGAATTGCTGCATTTCTTTAACGCAAAATTATTTTGCCTGTGGAGTCTGCGTAGCTGATATGAATGAGATATTCATTGATTTTACAGCGAGAAGGACGATTTTTTTTCGATGAAGTTTTAAGCATAGAGTTTAATTACGTGTATCTCCATGGTCTTAAGTTTTATATAAAATTATTATAGCATTGTGATGAATAAAATGAATGGGACAATGTTTATGAATGAAATGCTGCTTTTATAGAGGGAGCCAGGCGTGTTATATATCGATGGCGTCATTTGAATAAATTTCATTTGTTTTTGATGAAGTTTTGAAATATAATAAATTATTGTAGTATTATGATAATGTTAAAGTCATTACCGAGGAGCCAGGCGATTTATATTTAATTGATGTCATTTGAATGAAGTTCATTTTTTTCGATGAACTTTTAAGTTTTCAAATATAATACATTTATGTAGTATTGTGATAATTTTTTAAATATTACCGAGAAATGTATAGCATTTCAGAGATGTTTAAATGAAATTGTATTGAAGTTGGGAAGTGTTTCATAATCAATGTTTTATACATGATTGATCTTTCTTGTTAGAGAGTCACAGGGGCGGCTATCTCCCTTTCTGTGAGACATAGGTAAAAAGTAAATTAGAAGTTTGTAAACCATTGTAGAAACAGTACTAAGCAATTCACTCTCCCTCCGGCAAAATATTGAAAAAACTCTCAAAATCAACGTATACTATTTTAACTCCGCTCTCTCCAAAATCCAACAGTTAGACAGTGCGGCAGAATGTAATGGACTCATTTATATAATAAAATACAAAATGTTCACCTTCAGCAACGATGCATGCTGGCACACAAGTATTATGATGTCATCGTTTGTTTTCCAATGTCTTTACGTATACACTGTTGCATACAGATTAATATAATTGCCGCTTTTAAAATCGGTATTTAGAAAGTCATTTCGTAGATTTCGCTATGGAACATAAATACGTAGTACTAATTTTGCAACGTTCTACAACTTCGTATTTAATTTTTTCCTCTTAACTCTGTCAATCAGCAAGACAGTCCCTGCACCTCTGTAAAGCAAGGGGTTAGCCCCCTATTGTCATCTCATCATGTATCGCTATTTAGAAGTTTCTTATAAAAATAATATGATGAATCTAATACTTGCCCTAATATTTATTATATGACTTAATATCTTATGCTCATTATATGGTTCAGAAGTAGGCAATTACGTTGGGGGGGGGGGTGTTTGGCTTATGCATCGAATAATACTATAAAGTCTTTTAAACTGCATGCATCATGCCCTATTTTTACTGCTGAGATCATGGCAATATACCAGAGTCTTATATTTATATCTCATCAAATTTCCAAAAAGCACATCATTTATACCGATTCATTGAGTTCACTACAACTCTCATCATCTAGGATGGCTATGAATTACGCTATTGCCTCTGATATCCTTAGGTATGAACATCGTTTGAAGGAACAAACATACCATACTGGATTTTGTTGGTTATCAGAACATGTTGGTATCAGGGGAAATGAGTTGGCAGATATTGCTGCATTGCTGCATTGCTGCATTGCTGCAATATTGCTAATGAATGATGGCTATGATAATGGATGGATATGATAATGGATGGCAGATATTGCTGCATTGCTGCAATATTGCTAATGAATGATGTTTATGATAATGAATGATATAGTAATGGATGACTATGAATTACCCTATTACATCTGATATACTTAGGTATGAACATCGTCTGAAGGTACGAGCATACCATACTGGATTTTGTTGGTTACCAGGACATGTTGGTATCAGGGGAAATGAGTTGGCAGATATTGCTATATTGCTTCATTGCTGCATTGCAGATATTGCTGCTAAATCAGCTACTGAAACTTTAAACCTGATCATCCCTTTAACTGACATCAAACAATTCATTTTAAAAAATATTTATGCCAAACGGCAGTATTCCTGGAACCAGCAGTCTCATAATAAGTTGTCCTTAATACAAAAGTGGACTAGTTTCCAATGCAGGAAATTTGAAGTACTTTTAACTCGTTTGGGCATTGGTTATACTCGTTTTACCCATAGACACTTACTTTTAGGAGAAAATGAACGCTTTTGTAATAGTTGTCAGACCTCAGCAAGTATCAAACATATTTTAATTGAGTGAACGGAATATAAACAGTTTCGTTTTAAGCATTTCAAGACTTATACTATACATTTATCAGAAATGTTTGGAGAAAATCCTCATTTGGAGCTTTACCCATTCCTATTGGACATTGGTTTTTTCCATCATTTTTAACTTCACCTTTTATAACCTTTTAGCCATTTTTTATCTCGTTTGCATTATTGTACATGTTCCATAGTCATGGTTTTTTTAGATATTATCACTCTTATATACGTGTTGTTGTTGTTGAGACCCAGACCGTCCGACCTACCAGAAAGGTGTAAGGTAACTGTATGGACGGCCGGGAAGTGCCACCCAATTTAGACCGGAACCCAGTGGGGGAGGCATCCACAGGGACCTCTTATATACGTGTATTACATATCTTATATACATATATTATACATATATATATGTATTATATACATATATTATACATATATATATGTATTATATACATATATTATATACTTATATACATTTATTATATACTTATCTCCATTTATTATATATCTTATATACATATATATGCATATATATATATATATTATACACATATATTATACACGTGTTTTAATCCATACTAATTTATGTATCTCGGTACCATATATCTGGCGCAGCATATCCTCTTTGGATCTTGTGCCATAAAACCATAATCAACCAACCAACCAACTTAAGCTCATTATAATATATATGACTTAATCTAATACATAGCCGGGGTTTTTAAGCAGCTGTAAGCCTGATTAGGCAAGCCCCCCGGCCTGGGACGACAAAAAAATCTAATAATATGTGATAAATAAAATTATTGACCTGGTTCATGACTTTTCTTGACATCCTGTTCAAAAACATAGTTCAAAAACCCATTTCAAAACTATTTTCTAACTTATTACCACGTCTATTTTTTTTTATTATTACAGTAGACAATATTTTAACAAGCGTTTCACTTCCAAATTTATGTTCGGGAGCTAAAACAAAAGTGTTATTTCTTTCCCAGTGTTATTAATATTCCGAGTTGTTATTTTAGGCAGCCTAATAATAAATTGAAACTGGAAACGTGAGAGCTAAGAAACGGGAAAACATATTTACTTAGCAGTGCGCGTGATGTATGATCGTGGATTATCTCGTCTTCAGAGAAGCCTTTTAATATTCCTGGTGAATAAAATGGGTAAAATAAGTGGCCTAAGAGTCTTGAATATATATACCAAGTTTAAATAGTGTCTTAACTAAGTATGGGACGAAAAATGCTCGTAGATTGGAAAATTTTCTAATATATTTATATTTTTATATTGAATTCCTTAGAGGACAAAATAAGAAGAGTGCATTTAGTTATTTTCCTTATTATGGAATAAAACTTCAAGCGTTTGTTGTATAACCTGAGGAAACAGCGGCGCATGTAGGCTATTTTGTACCAGAAAAGTTAACAAAATAGGGTTAGGCTAGAAATTTTACTCTACACTGTCATTTTGTGCCCTGATGTTTCAATGTACTCCTTGATGATTCAATGATGATGTAAAAATCTAGATTCCAGTGATTCTGTACTTCAAAATTAATATAGAACTATAGTATAAATCAGGTTGGTCTACCTAGTAGCCAATCCTTGAGACAAAAATAATAATAACAACAAAATAGGGTTTCGACAAATGTTATAGAATTGTTACTGGCAGCGCACCATCTCATGGCAGGGGTAGAAAAGAATTGTAAGCATATTTCGAAAAAATTATGTGAAGTGTCTTGTTTTTTACTGTATTATTCACCAAAACTGTGTCATTTACCGTATCATAAAAAAACGTCGCGATACTGGCCCAATTGTTGTCAAATATTATCTAAAATAGCCATACAAGTCGGAAAAATTCGCCAAATAATAATAATAATAATAACCTATGCAACAAATAACTTTAAGGGATTTCCCCCGCGTTAGCTAACGAGCCGCCACTGCATCAAGAATTTCTCTGTGAAAAGACAGTTAGATGAAGTGTTGCAATAAATTTGTTATGTGAATCACCAACAGGACATGTAGTAGCAATTGTATTGTACGTTTCAGGAATCTTTAGTCGAGGTAAAAATTCGATATGAAGACTTACCTCTTGACGCAAATATACTTTTGTTAGTGTAAAGAATTATCATGAGAATATTTGTGATTTAAGGAAAAATATTCCAGTTGTTTTGTTTCCCAATATGAAAGACTACGAAGTTGTGAATCGAGTACTGTACATTTAATTTCTACCACAACTTGCTTTTATGACTGATTTGACTTAGTACCTAAATGAAATTAACATAAAACGCCTAATTGTCAGACTGTATTAGAGCCGACTAGATATGTCAATGTGTTTCAAAATAAACTAAATGTTTTACAATCTAGTTTAGACAAAAATTAGTTGACATAATTTCCACGTTGTTAAAAGCTGTCAGATGAAATGAAAGAAGGGAACATTCCTGATTTTTGTGAGAAAATTGAAGTGCTGAATAAAACGTCCGGATCACTGTTTGGAAAATTTGATCACATAAAAATTAAACCACGTGTCTACAATGATCCTCTGACTGTATATATGCAGGAGCATCAGTCATAGTTTCACCTCGAGCTATGTGATCGTTGACCATTTTTTTAGAGTCAGAACAGTATAAATAAATAAAATTGTCAAGCTTCTTATTGGTGACAGGTTTCAACAGCTAAGGCACCTTGATATCCAAAACTCTTTATGTTCAGAAGCCTATTCTAGAGTGTGTAAAATTGTAATTTAAAACATAGTCGTAATGAATATTTCGCAAAATTGCATTTTCAAACATTGCATTTTTTACTTGTTCAATAAAATCTAGACCACAGTGCTTTTAAGTTGGACCGGCCTAGTTACATATTTAATTACATATTTCTTAGATATATTGAATATATTATTATTTTTATTATTTCTTATTTATTTAACAAATACCAAGCTATTGACCACAAGGTCATTAGGCCACGAGCTCTCCAATACTTTTCAACAATACAGTCCAAATTATTTAGTGCAGAACACTCATCCAGATGAGCAGCAGTCATGGGTTGTCCAGAGGTACACAAATCGCAGGCAGACGAAGTAGTTAAATTAAAACGATACAAATAGGCACCAAGACAGTCATGACCGGTCAAAAGTCAAAGTCTAAACAGTGCCACTGCTACAGCACGAGGTGAATCGGGAACACAATAAGATTTGTAAAGCACACTCCAATGTTTGTCTCTAGAAGAGTGAGAAGCCACACTACGAAACGATTGTTTGAATATTCTTTCAATCTTTAATTTAGCAGAATGGAGTGGCAAGTCTCTGCAAGTCCTTTGAAGGATACCAGTTCCCTTTTTTGCTAGAAAATCCGTCTTCTCATTCCCTTGAAGGCCACAATGAGATGGTACCTATTGAAAAGCAACTTTTCTCTCAATCTCCCCCAAAAGTTTTCTACACTTCTGTGCACAGGAGTTCGTATTCACCTGGATGCTCGTCAAAGCGGGCAGAGCAGAAGTCGAATCTGAAAATATCACTATCTTCTCAAATGGAATATGACAGACGGCAAGTTGTTGGTGAGCTACATGGATAGCCTCGAGTTCTCCATCGAAGTTAGTTGTAAATGATCCAGCATGCAGATGAAAAGAAAAAAAGTTCACCAAAAAACACCGGCACCAGCACCCCCAGAAAAATCCAATAGAGACCCATCACTGTAAACATGAAGCCATTCATCAGAAGAGAAACGAGAGCTAATAGTTTCTAAAGCAATATCTCAGTGCTGTATGGCAAAGGTCACATTTTCTCACTTTCAGAACCAGGTCTAATCTGACATTAAGTTCCACATACTCCAATGGACTCATGAAAAATAAAAGTTCATAGAGCGCATCATTAATCACATTATATTGAGCGTTCTCACGAACGAATTGAATGAAGCCCCTCTGAGTCTTTAAATTACGCGTTTGTCACAGTCGTAATCCCTCCAGAAGGAATTATTTGGGAGTCTAATTAGTCTATTACAAAGAATAGCCGCATTCCTCTGAATTAAATTATTTAAGGGCTGTTAGTCGCACAGTATCTGCATAGCCATGGCAGGAGTAATCTCGACTCCTCCAGTGATCAAACGCATTGTCTGATTTTGAAAAGCATCAAAAGGCCTCAAGACTCTATCTGATGCAGAAATCAATACCTCGTTGCAGTAATTCAAAACTGGCTGAATATATAACTTATAGGTTGTATTCAAGGTTTTTCGGTTGCAACCCCATTTCACTCCAGCCAATCTTTTAAGAATTGGGAGTATCTTCCTTGCCTTTGATACAACATGTTCAACATATCTATTCCATGGTAGTTTATTATCAAAGATGCAACCCAAATAGGTAGAAACATCATTGTGTTGTAAAATGGTACCTTTGTAGATGAGGTGAGGAGCAAAGGGTTGTCTATTTAAGGTAAAGAATTGGCTAGTAGTCTTCTTTAAGTTTATTGTCATATTATTTTCAGCACACCAGTAATCCAGTATCACAAGAGTTATATATATTGAATATATAGCATCTTGCTATATATTGAATATATAGTAAGGCCTAATTTTAATAACTGAGACATGAAATTTGGAAAATATATTTAACAAAGTTTGTTATTTATGATCGTGGATTATCTTGACATCAAAAATACCTTTTATATTATATGCTGAATAAAATGATAAAGTGGCTTGAAAGCTTGTCAAGTTTGAATAATTTCTTAACTAAGTATAGGACGAAAAATGTTGTCAGTTTGAAAAAAAATCTCATATATTCAAACATTTTTTCATATTGAATTGTTTTTAGGCAAAGAAGTAAAACAAATATTTTTAAATAATATGTTTGCTGTATAATTTCTTTCATTTGTAGTAAAATATAAGAAAACATTAGCCCAAGACACTTTCTAAAACTATTTTAATGCTGCACAGATGATATAAACTAAAAGGAATGTGTTGGAAAGTGTATTTTATTTTCTGTCTACTAGATTAAAAATAAAGATCGAGGTTGCTTGTCTACGGGAATATGCTTGCTAATAGTAATAATATTTGAGGGGAAATAGGCTAGGCGTTAGCTCGGTGTAAAACTGTTTTAATCTAACATCCTAATAACAAGCCTAGAAGCTCCATTATAAGATTTCATGTGTATACTTATTCCTATTTATGTAATCCTTTAGGCCTAATCTAAATTTTTACCACCTTTGATATTATACTTTATCAATAACTATTACAAATGTTTAGTAATTATTGGGTTTGTGATTATAATATATATTATATTCTCAAAAGTACTCAGACATCGTTATTGAGGTCACATATTGTAAATTCTGGAATGTCTTACTTTAACAGTATAAGGCTTCAACCGTTGATTGTCAAACCCATAAAATGGAAATCAGCGCATTACCAGTTATTATGAGCAGCTTTGCCTCTAGCCATTTTCATGGAACGAATCATTGTCTGTTCCAGCTCTGTAATTTTCATGCCCAAAATTCACTTTGTGAATTAAAGTTGATTAGGGAGATAGAGATAAAAATATCAGGAGATATTGTTTATACCGAAATTTTTCAAACTTTAGGGCAAACTGACACTTGGAAAATCGTCATACAAATAATCTATAGCAGATGATTTGGAAGAATTATCGAGACCGAGATCAAAATAGAAACTGGATTTTGTTCATGATGTGCAGTATGATTGTCAGATATGACTATTGAGTAGGATAGTTCAATATTTTTATATAAATTTTCCCAAACCTTGTAGAGTGTTTAGCCTCAAACGTGCTAATTTGTTATTTTATTAATCTTGATTAGCACTCCATTGTACAGGTTATCGACTTAAGTTGAGGGAGTACCTACTATCTGTACTTAATTAGATTTCAAACAAAGTGACATAACTCAACACATGGTATAACTGGATACACATGACCTTGCGGCCCACAGCAATAACATACAAATAAAAACATTTAATCAAACACATTTATTGTGTATTTCACTCAAATTACATCAGATGCCTGTTTAACTAAAATGTAGATATATACAAACCACCAATATTGCACTTGCACATAAATTAACACAAATGTATAATGCAATGCACTTTTACGGGCCTGGTGATATTTAGATAAACAGTGGATTTGTTATAAAGCTCCTATGCTTACCCAACTCTTTTCTTGCTTCGAAACTTTGTTTTGGTTAACTCGGGATACTAGACTCTTCTGGTCATAGCGGTATCCATTAGAGCGGATAGCTCTATTCTTCTAAGGCCAATAACAGACGAGTGTGAAAAGCGTCTGACGTTTTCTCTACAAGAAACGCAGAAGGGGGGATTTTCATATATTTCCTGACGCATGAGATCCGGTGCGTTTCATCTGCCATCTGGTCACCACTTAGTAGTGTTTTCTAGGCACAGAAATGCAGCAAAATAGAAGCGGAACTAGCAGATATGCTTTTATGCCAACCTGTATATTGTATGTATATAAAATCAAAGAAAAAATAAATAATATATTGGATGCACCTATTAATTAGTGATCGGCTGACTACCGGTCAATTTTACTTTCCTAATTTTAAGCATCCCAAATTGCAAGATCAAAGGAAGGCCCTTATCCCTCACTTTTTTCGAAAAGCGAAAAAAGTAATCGAAAATAAACATCATATGAAGATGTTAAGGAAATACATATTTGATTAACGCGAATGGGATCACTTAAAGATGCCATTCTTGAGATAATTTATGTTTTTGATCTAAAATGGAACAATTCAGAAAAATTAATACATTTACTATTATCAATTACTTGAATGCTTTAGAAATAGTTTATATCCGAAATGAATAGACATCTACACGTCTTGAGACCACTAGAACACGAAAACACTATTTCTAGCGTGATGTCTGCGTATATGTTTGTCTGTGTAATGTATGTATCTACTTTAACTGCAAAACTAATTGACCGAAATTCATAAAATTCTGCATGTTCTTGCATTTCCTTTGTGAGTGACCCTGGTGCTGATTAGATTTTAACACATTGGCTGCCAACTACGAGAACACCCGTAGTTGGCAAACTGAGTTTACTTGCCAGCTACGAGATAACTCGTTATTGATTGCCTTACCTAAATGACTGAGTACAAGCATTGCCGTAGAAAATGTATGCAATGTTTAGGTGTTTGGCGTATAGGAAGGGACTAACTAATACTCTTGGCGTACCTGAAATGGATATTTTATTTCTTAAAACGTAGATATAATAACTAATTGTTTAAAACGCAAAAACATATCTATTCACGATATATTTTGAAGAACACAACAAATAAAATATATTTTTATTATATTATGTTTTATGATATGAATTTATTTACTGCTAAAAGTAATCTGTTATGTCTATATATATTTAAAAATAAAATAACAGAAAATAATTTAAAAGCATAAAAATGCAGACAGGATCTTGGCCCGTGTGAACGGATGCACCATATCAGTTTTGGCAGCGAACATGTTAAAAAGATTTGGCGAAAAAGAATTTGCCTTTTTTTGTGAAATGACTTGCAAAGTTGCCCTTATTCACTACTCTAGTTAAAAACCAATAGAACAGATTTCACAAAGTTTAGTAGACAAGTTATTTGTGGGTGATCTTGGTGCTGATTAGATTTTTGTACGATTAGGGAAAGAGGAACCTGCTTTTATTTGCGAAATGGTCAGCAAAAATCTTCAAAATCTGAAATAAAAGGCTACTGGTGCTGAAATGCATCAATTAAATGCTTGTTTTGTATGTAAATTTGGATGATGAAAAGAATAAGACCAACCCCATTACTCTAGGACTAGCAGTTCTCGATACGAGTACATTTTATTTTATTTTTGTCACATTTTTACAACCCCGGTCTTGAAAATAAATCCAATTACCAAATGAAGACGAAAGCTGAATTAAAAGTGTACATTCGGTGTAATTTCAATTAATTATGCGTGTTCTTTCTGCAATTTAATGAATTATTAATGAAATAAAGAGAAAATAAATTTGGGTCTGCAAGGAAAGTCACGTGCTGCTGCTCACATCAATTTTTTTAACTTGCTTTCATCGATTTTCCGGCAAGTTGCACGTTTCTACATTAAATTTTAATTCTTCTTCAGAACACAGTACAGTTAGTGCAATGAGACGTAATTATCGCTCCAGCCATTCCGGCCTGAATGCGATGTTTGAGTCCGTTACAATAGACCATATATTGTACTAATATAGGGACATTTAGTAGGTCACCCCAATTCTGAACTTCCATCTTAAATTTTTAGTAATCGCATTATGATAGGTTGGTAATATGATGCATTATAAAACTTTTATGAGAGAATATATGAGTTGAGAACGTTGGGAATATATTGTTCGTACTCTGTGTATAACGTTTGAAGAGTAAGTGGATGTGCAATTTTTGATCAATGCAGCACATATTCACTGTCGGAATGTTTATTACTTTCCTTATATACATAATGTATAAGGAAAGTATTGTGACGGGGTCGAAAATTCGAATTCGAGTTTTCGACGGGAGAGCACGTTTCAAGCATCCCTGATCACGAATCAAGCATTTTTGAAGTGATGTCTGTGTGTGTGTGTGTGTGTGTGTGTGTGTGTGAAAGTATGTGTGTGTGTATGTGTGTGTGTGGGTGTGTGTGTCAGTGGGTCTGTGGAGACGATAACTGACGAACGAATGGACCGATTCGAACCAAATTTGGTACAAAAATCACAATCTGTAAACACTGGAAGCCTATTGTTTTTATACGCAATCGAATGTTCAGAACCCCCCTAAATTTTCGAATGAAATTTTGAAAAAATCGTCAAAAAATCAAAACCAATAATAAAGTTACGTAAATAGACATTCCTTATGTAATTTTTCATTAGAAAACGATTGACATGAATTTTAGAACGGTAACATGAACCGTTCTCGAGATATTGCACATTTTTCAAAAACATTATCAAAAAGTCAAATAAAATAGAAAAAAAATATTTCCTATTGAGAAACATGTTCACTTTTCATATATAATATCATGCGATAAATTGGGTGACATCATTCTCGTGGATCTAGCTCGTTCCATTCATGAAAAAAGATACTTTGAGTAATACTTTTGCATTTGAACGCCAATTTATCTGCTGTAAGAATAACTTATTTCTTCGTTCATAACGCTTGGCGAGATTTTGGCGACGAAATTGGCGGAATGTCGCCAACTTGGCGACTTTTTGAAATGTTGCCAAGTTAACGAAAATCTCGCCAAATGGATAAAAATGACGCTAAATCAATGAAAATGACGACTATTTGTGGAAAATTCAATATCTAATAAGTTATATAATATATAAATATATAATAATAGTTATATAATATATGTCGAAAATTCAATATCTAATATGTTATGTATATATATATATATATAACTTATTTCTTTGTCCATAACGCTTGGCGAGATTTTAGCGACAAAATTGGCGGAATGTCGCCAACTTGGCGACTTTTTGAAATGTTGCCAAATTAACGAAAATCTCGCCAAATGGATAAAAATGACGATAATCAATGAAAATGACGACTAATTGTCGAAAAGTCAATTTCTTGGAAAGGATATTAGTATCTACTAGAAGAAAAACCTATTTATTTTACTGTAAAAGTAGTAAATTCATTTCATTATATAAGGAAAGTCATGTGTTGCCCACATCAGATTTTTTTTGTAAAAGAAGAGAGATGGTGTTTCGGAGCTTTTTAACTACATATTATACAAATAAAGCAAATCTAACAATTACCAGAAAACAAAGCACTAATTAACCAAGAAAAAATTAACGTTGACATAACAAACATTTTTTGAAACGAACAAATGTTTCGTTGCTAATGCATTGGCGACAGTGTAGCAACATAACTTGATGTAAGCGATATATCACATAGTTACACTCTAGATGTTACGCTACTTCAATTACTAATTAGCCTGGTTTTAGATTTAATAGTGCTGCAACGTTCAGGTGCAGGGACGGTGCACTGTAACGTCATAAATATATCAGCATGTTACATTAGAAAGACCTACAAAAGTGAACATATTTACTTAACTTTAACATAGTGTAGTAACGTAAGGAAAAGTAGCTGAAATGCTCAAAAGTCAGACGTTGATGGAAATAGGAAATGTATTTCGTCATTCGTTGTGTCTTAAACGAATACTGCTTCCTATGTCCGGCGGTCTTTTCCCCAGCACCTCAGGTGGGGTGACCGAAATCGAACTGAAGCGTAACTAAAGCAGAGTAACGTTTTGCCTAAGTGGATACGCACGTAAGTTGCGATCCGTGAAAGTTATAGAATCAAATCAAGACTCGTAAATTGGAATCGGCATATCAGCTTTGCTTTCAACATAATAACAATAATTTATTGAAAACAAAAGAGAAAAGTTTACAAATTAAACATTATGGAATGACCAGGATGACACACCCTGACAATGGGCGTTGAGTTGAATTATTCTAGTTCGAAGTTTGAACAAAATGTTCACAGAAATAAGAGGGGTCATGATGAAACCCTCGGGGCATTGTCAAAAAACGACTGTTTGTCGTAGCTGCTCCGCCGAGAGAATCATGAAGAACAACAGAGTCCGAAGTATAAATGCTCAGTCAAGTTCATTGGTCCCATGGATGTAGCGTCTTCTCAGAAACCACAAACTTCGGCGCTATGCCCCACCAGTCACACATTAATGTTTTTCAAGCCCCCATCCTGATATAGTTTCCTCCGCAAACTGCCATTCTCTCAGCGCTAATCTTTCACATTGACACATTCATTACATAACATCCGTGCAGTTCTGCGAGAGTTGTTGGTTGCTGTGGGATCTTTTCCCCGAATCTATACCTCACATCGAGCGCGGGGTCATTGGCATGTAGATTCTCAGGATATTTTTTCTAGCAGAACTTTTCATATGTATAGCAACGCAACTTGATGTAAGTGATATATCACATAGTCACACTATTGATGTTACGTAACTCCAATTATTAAGTTACCAATTCTTAGATTTGATAGTGTTGCAACGTTCAAGTGCAGGAACGCTAACGTCACTGTAACGTCATAAATATATCAGCGTATCGCATTAGAAAGACCCACGAAGGCGAACATATTTACTTAACTTTAACGTGGTGGAGCAACGTAAGGTAAAGTAGCAGAAATGTCCAAAATCAGATGTTGATGGAAATACTATATGTGTGTGCGGTATAGGGATAGATAGATTTAAAGATTATAAAATGAGTTCTAGGAGAAGAGGTACAATTATATCTATGGCGAATATTCTCAAATATAGCGATTGGTGGGGTGGCAGCTGAAACAGGGAAATAACAGGTATCAGAATAGTGGTAATTTGTATTCCGTAAACGATTTTCGAAAGTCGATAAACGATGATCTGTTTAACGAAATCTTTGATTGCATATATAGACTAAATATTGAAATTTGAATTTGATGATTTAGTTTACAACTTTTCAACAGCATATTTCCGAAAATTTTGTTATTTTGACTGATATTAACATTTTTATGCGGAATTATTATATAGTGAAAGCTTATGTTCTGCCTGTTTATTACATCTTTAATTCATCTGTCCTTTTCTGCTATTATCTGCTGATAATCTAATTTGAATCCCTTTGATAGTTCATAGAATCGTGTTTACCACAATTATTATGCTGAAAACTTCATTAATGCAATGTAATTGCTATGTGAATTCTCGAGTTCCAAATCCAATAAAAGGTGAATAAATTAGACTCAGTACTTATGCATGTTTGGTAAAAGCATAGATAGGAATTTTAGTCCTATTTTCAAGTGGATAAATTTTGAAAAGATGAGGAAAAGTGTTAACTTGTATTGCAATTTTTATTTCGAGTATTTAAACATAAAGTTATGCAGTTGCAATGGAAGCACTTATCTGAAAATGAATCTACATATATACTAATTGCCAAGTGCCCGTCTGTCTGTCTGCCTGTCACGCTTTTTTAGGCACTTCCCGAATAGATAGAGATTTGCATTTTTGGTACACGGCTCGATCGTTCGATAAACCCCCCCTGAAAAAATCGAATTTTTCGAAAACATTTTCTAGAGGGGGTGCTCCATACCAAAACGTTCGAAAAGTGAAATGATAGGAAAACATGCTTTGCCATAAGATAGAGACTTCAAATTTGGTGTATGGGTAAATAGTCCGAAAGAAAGAAAGTGTGCAATTTCAGATTTCCAATATTTTCTACTTAAAGGGGTACCGCATATCAAAATGTTCGATTTACCGAATAAATGAGAAACGGCTCCTTTAAAATTTGACAGAGGCTTGAAATTAAGTATATTGACTAAGCATTTGATGAAAACGCCCAAGACGAATATAGTTTTTAAAAAAGTTCGTTTACGGGGGTGCTCCAGATAAAAACGTTCGAAAGGTGAATTGATAAGAAAATATACTTTGGGATGAGATAGAGATTTGAAAATTGGTGTACGGGTAGATAGTTTCGAAAGAAGAAAATGCACAATTGCAGTTTTCCAATATTTTCTTCTTTAGGGGGTGTCGCACACAGAAATGTTCGATTTTCTGAATGAAGTAGAAACACCCCTTTTAGAACGTGATAGAGGCTTGCTATTTGGTATATGGGCGAATGATCTGATAGAAAACCCAAGGAAATTGGAGTTTTTCAAAAATGCATGTTTAAGGGAGTGGGTACTCCACAGAAAAATATTCGAAAGGTGAAATCATAGAAAACGCATTCTTCGCGATGAGTTAGAGACTTCAAATTTGGTACACGTGTAGATAGTTGGAAAGGAAGAAAGTGCGCAATTTCAGTTTTCCGTTTGCTATTGTAGGGGTTGCTACACACTAAAATGTTCGATTTGAGAAACAAATAGAAAACGCCTCCTCTACAATGCGATAGAAGCTTGTAATTTAGAATATGGGCTAATCATTTGATAAAAAACTTGAGATTATTACGGTTTTTTCAAAAATGATCATTTAAGGGGGTGTAACACAGAAAAATGGTCGAAAGATGAAATGATAGAAAAACATGCTTTACGATAGGATAGAGACATCAAATTTGGTGTACGGGTAGATAGTTTGAAAGAAAGAAAGTGTGCAATTTCAAATTTCCAATATTTGCTTATTTAGGGGATGCTGCACACCAATATGTACGATTTTCGGAATAAATGAGATACGCTTCCTTTTAAACCTGACAGAGGCTTGATATTTGGTATATGGGCCAATCATCTGATAAAAAAACCTAAGACAAACATGGTTTTTCAAAAATGTTCATTTATGGGTGTGCTTTACAGGAAAAACTTTCGAAAGGGGAGATGATAAAATTAGTATGCTTCGGGGTGAGATAGAGACTTTAATTTGGTGTACTGGTAGATAGTTCGATAGAAAAACGCGAATAATTAAAAAATTACAATATTCGTGGCTGCTTATTGCGAGAACGTTGATTTTCAACGGGTTTTCGGCTAGTATAATTCTATTTGTCATTTATTTCCGAAGTATTTCTTCTTATTTAGCTTTATCTCGGGAATGCAGTTTCTCACCTGATGTTTCATGCTAATCTATGTATTATTTCTATTTATTTTACTTCAAATTTTTATAAACATTATATGTCCATAAATATATTAAATAATAGAATAACTGTATATAAACAAAGGGAATCAATTTAGTAACTCAGTTAGTCATTTCTATAGTTCGTCATTTGAGAAGAAGGGGAGATTGTTGGTTTGATGTTTGAGCGAACGATTGCTGTCAACAATCCCGAATTTAGAATATTACCATAACTCTGGGATTTATAACATTTTCAAGAATTGTTGAAAAGTTATTTTGTACAGAATTCTATCTTCAATAGAAAAAGAAAGCAATGAGAAAACCGTACAAATAAGAAGTTGCATTTATATGATTTTATGACAGCGCTGCTCAGATGAGACTATATTTCTGATTTCATGTATGGTCACATTAATACAAAAAAAAAAACCTCATTAAATATTTGTGTCATCAATATGAAATTACGAGATTATTAAAAATACTGTTAAAAACAAATTGCAAAATAAAATCATCTTCTTAAGAAAAAAAGATAGTAATTAGAATGTACTCAATATATATTAGCATATGAATAACAAAATGTATTTTTCTCATTAATTTCAGACTAATGATGTTGAACATTATTTTTATCTTCTAAATGAATGTAGAAAGTGAAAATAGGTAAAAAAACATAGTGTAGGGGCTGGAGGTGATAAGCATGAAAAGATATTGCTCTATAATGATCTTGAAATAGAAATAATGAATTAATTTGAGTTGTTGTCTGTAATATTCTGAATGCAATGGCTGTTTTCCTGGATAATCGATTAGCAGGTAGTAGATCCTCAAATTTATTATCAGAAACGGGGAATATATTTTATGCGTCACTATGTTGTACATAAACATTATTGATTTCTCAAATGTCGTTACGTTGTGAGAAATTCTCATTTTAAGAACTACTACACACATTTAGAACACATTCAGAAACATATGTGCATGTGTGCATATTGCTGAGGTATTTCATGTTATGAGTATTTTAAGTAATTTGTATTTTATGTTATTTGCATTTTATGTTATGTTTCAGGAATGTATGTTGCTGAGGTATATTTTTTGATTCATTATATTGATATGATAAGAATGAAAAAATATTGCTTTATAATGATCTTGAAATAAAATATTAAATTATACTCAGTTGTGATTTATACTCTGAATATAATGACTGTCATCCTGGAGAATCGATTTTCAATTTTCAATTAGAACAGGGAAATAATATGTTGTTTGATACAAAAAAATTATTGGTTTTTCAAAAATTTTGGAAATCGCTATTTTGACAAAAAATGTTCTCATTTTTAGAACTACTAAACACATTCTGGAAGATGTATGTCTTTAGCCGAGGTGTATTGCTGAGATATGGATATGGGGACAGGATACGTGCCATAATCTACTGATTTGAAGCCAGTGCTCAGTGTACCCTTAGTCCACTGAATCCGTGCTAGTCGTACTAGGGTAATGTTCAGATCATCGACGTCATTTCGGAAACCTACAGAGTTAATTTGTTTGGCAGACATTGTAAAGAACCTTGCTGCCTCAACTGGGAATTGGACCACGGATCTTTGTACTGACCAGCAGATGCTCTACCGTTGAGCTAGTGAGACGGAATTGCAAACTCTTATCATCGAAGTGGACTCTGCAAATTACAGAAAATACTTTTGTCCAATTTGAGTGACAAGTTGGCCATTTCATGCAGATATGAACACAGAAATAAATCCCGAAAAATGTTTAGCTCGAAATGGCATTTTATCAAAATGGTTGACCCTTTGTAATCTCAAAATCCACTGTAGCGATATGAACCAAATATGGGTAATGCACAGCTTATATTATGTAAATGTGAAGGCAGAAATTAAAAAGTAATGTATATAGTTTGGACAGAATTCGTATGCCCAGCTGGAATATTTAGGAATTCCACCCATACTATAGTTCCAAATAGTTGCCTTACACCTTTCTGGTAGGTCGGACGGTCTGGGTCTCAACCCATACTATAGTTTCGGCCGTCCAAATAGATGCTCAAGTCCACTGGATGAGTCGGACGGTCTGGGTTTTCAACATCCATACTATAGTCCGGCCACACATTAAACTGCAGTAAACCTTCGGGTCTGCCGTGTGGTCTGAGTTTTTTAACCCATACTATAGTTCTCTAGTGAGAACAGTTATAGTTCTTGGGACAACGATATCATGCATTCAATGGAAGAAACTGCTTACAATTTATAAAGTCAGTAAAATATACTAATGTACTACGCACGTAAATTAACACATTGCATCCAATATATAGGCTAGCGGATCTGATTAGAAAACATTATATGATTGTCTAATGTGTCCAACGTGTTTTTGTCTTTCCAGACCCTCCCGAAACCCTCTGGTGATGAAGAACACCGATTCATTGTACATGTTTAATATAGACAATGGTGCAGAACCCAATGGAGCTGAATTTTCTAATTACCTCTGGAATGGGAGTAAATGGGTTCTGGAAGAATCTTTTCCTCCAGAAATCTTTCTAATAACCTATAAAGGTGGATCATTGCCCATTTATAGTATCAGCCATCGGTCAGAAATTGACATAACCAAATTTTCAACGAACTTCTTGGAGAAGAAAATAGGCTCCTGCAAATGCCCCTCTTGTTAGCCTAGACGATCGAATCTTTTCACATATAGTGTCGACTAGCGAATAGGATATAACACTGTCGAATTTTGGGTACCCCTCCTCTTTGTGTACATATTATGATGTTTTAAATATTTTTCAAACTCTCAAGCAGCCTTCCGGTGGAAGGCTGAATGTTTGCCCACTTATAGTATCAACTCCTGGAATTTCAATTGATAGTGTTAATTTATTTTATGTTATATTTCTCACAGTTTGTAGAAGCACAAATTTCGATTTGTGCAACATTTTGCATTTGTTGACATAGCCTTATTCACTTTAATGTAAATTTTGTCTTCGTAAATGTAACTTATCTAACTAGTTCAATTTAAATAAGTGGGAATTCATATAGCATATGTATTATCTTATTTAAATGAATTCATGTGAGGCTCTCCATAAACGGATTTGAAGAATACTATGTGTTTGCATACACAATTTCACAAGAAAGAAACTCACGTGTTTTCGAAAATATCGTCTTTTGTTATTGTTTCATTTGCACAGCAACTCAATTTTAATAAAATAATTCGAAAAGTGCGCAATATTTCGGGAACGCTGCTTCACAGTGTTCTTAAATTGCAAACATTTATTTTTGTATAAAATCATGTATAAAATAAGAATTATTTACTTACAAGACTAGCTATAATTAATTATTTATGTTTAGAAAATTAATTTCAGAATATATGTATGTATTTCTAATACTTTAAGCTAAAATGAATAAGGTTTTTGCGACGCTGATATAGGGTTATGTAATGATACAATGTGTGGAGATTTTCTATGTGGTACAAATAAATTTTATAATCACATATGGCAAGGTATAGTCATAATAAACATTTATATAGACACAGAATTGTGTCAGCAATGCTATCCGATTTTCAATGCATTCGAAATATTTACTCGTCCTGAAAACTTGACGTTCTGAAAGTCCTAACGTCCTGAAAAACGCCCTTAAGGTGGATTTGTATCCCTTCCCATGTGTATATACAGCTACTTATAACTAAATATCAGATGTAGAAGCAGCACAATTATTTTTAGTTTATTTATAGTCTTTAGTTTACCTTTAGTTTATTTATAGTCTTCAGTTTATATTTAGCTTATATGTAGTTTACCTTTAGTTTATTTGTAGTCTTCAGTTTATCTTTAATTTATTTCTAGTCTTTAGTTTATTTTTAGTTTATTGTAGTTCACAACGAAGCAGTCGCTTCGCATGAGACAGATAGGCAAACATTTTTTAGGACTTTTAGTAAATAAACTCCTTCATTTATCGCATCAAAAAACGTCTTTTTCGGTTGCAGGAATGCTCAAAACATGTAAACTGGCTGAAACTTGAACTCGAATTTTAAACTCCATAATACTTTTCCTATACATTATAGTAGGTCTGTAAGAAAAAAATATTTTAAAAATGCATGTATATTTTGTATATAGACGGATAATAAATAAAATAAATAAATAGAATCACATGCAGAGACATAATAAATGTTGATAGCTGTTCAACAATTAAATAGTTGTCTCATTTATCTTGGTATTAACATTCTCCTCCTTTAATAACAGCATATGTATAAGATCCTGCTGTGGATGCTTTCATCTAAAAAATTGATGATACCATAAACTCAAAATTGCAGATTTATTCAAAATTTTTTTAAAGAACAAATTGCTTAATAAAATCAGAACATCTTGAGATGAAAAAATGAAGTAATTAGAATGCACTCAATATGTATTAGCATATGAAAAACAAAATTTATTTTCCTCATTAATTATAGACTAATGATCGAAAACATTTATTTTTATCTCCCAAATTAATGTTGGAAGTGAAAATAGATATGAAAAAACAGCGTGTGGAGTTAAGGATCTCGAGGCGAAAAGCTTGGAGCATTTGACTAATGATCTTGACTAGAAATTGAAATAATAAAGGCACATTAACTTTTGGGAATTATTTTCTGAATGCCAGAGTGAGTTGTGCGTTTCCGTATAATCGATTGACCAGTTGATGAAAGTTTAAATTATAAGAAATTATGTTTTTGTTTTCTATGCTATATTTCTGACATTTTGTAAAATCCCATACGTGAGGTGGTTCGGAAACGATATTTCTCTCTTATATTTTGGCGCAGGGTATCAGGAAAATATCTTCTTAAATATTGCTCCTAGCCACGTTCTTACAATTACAAAGTTTCATAGAAATGGTGCAAAATTTTATGAAAACAGTTTCAATTCTGTGGGGGTATTTTTGAAAAATAAAAAATAAATAAATGTTTATACGGTCCTCAGAAAGTAAAAGTTTCAATTATTAAAATGTTCCTCATAGATTTATTAATTACAAACACAAAACTCCATCTTTTTACCTGCAAAATGCCCGTAGAAATTAAAAGACAAAATTTTGACTCGGACACGCCTCTTACAGGGTTAAAATCGATACTTTGTAAGCACAATAGAGGGAATATCACCAAATTTTAATGTATTAAAAGCTGGAGAAAAAATATACAGAGTTACAAGGAAAATCCGTCCTTCTTCAGGTCAATATGTCCCGAACTATGGCAGGTAGCTAATGTACTTCTTGAGCTGCTGTATAAAATGGTCCACACAGTAAGACCAAGGGCGCGGTAGCCCATTGGTTAGCGCGCTGGAGTTGCACTCGGTAGGCCCGGGTTCGATTCCAGCCACTGCCAAAACTGCCGCCGTGTTCATGCGGAGTACGATCACGTTAAACATGTGGGTCCGAAAGTCCTTCCGAGAGGTTGGTGGTAGGGGAAGGAGGGTACGGTCCCTGTGGATGCCTCCCCCACTGGGTTCCGGTCTAAATTGGGTGGCACTTCCCGACCGTCCAAACAGTTACCTTACACCTTTCTGGTAGGTCGGACGGTCTGGGTTTCAACAACAACACAGTAAGACCAGGGGGAATACCGTGGCCCCCGTTTTGGAGAAGAGGGGTAAGGGGCTTCTTTGCAGATAAGGGAAAATGTCAAGCAGTAAGCGGTAGAGCGAGTTAAACTTAGCACAGAATTTATTTAGTTCCATAACAAAAGATTGAAAGTAACCGGGCAGCCTTCTCCTAGAAAAGCAAAACACCAGGAAGCAAAACCCGAGTATTTAGACAAGGCAACAATATGTGGAATTTGGCAAGTAAGGCAACAATATGTGGATATGGCAAGTAAGGCAACAATATATGAATATGGCAAGTAAGGTAACAATATGTGAGTTTGATGGTAATAAATTGTCTACTGTGCATTCGCATAATATTGCCTTTCGCAAATACTCGGTTGTTGCTTCCCAATGTTTTGATGTTCTGGGGCAGAGGCTGTACAGTCCCTTTCCATCTTTAATTATGGAACTAAAATATTTCGGTACTAAATTTGACTCGCTTTACAACTTTCTAATTGCCTTTTTCCTATCTACAAATAAGATCGATATGGAACCCTAACCCCCAAACTGCGAGGGCCCAAGAGTCCCCTTAGTTTTATTGTGTGGGCCATAGGGGTCTCCTAAACAACGGCACAAGAAGTACATAACTAGCTGCCATAATTCATGAGATATTTCTTTAGGTAGGACTTTCTTTCCAACTCTGCACATATTAAATGTTATTAAACTATAAAATGTTGTAATAGTAAGGTGTTGAAGACCCAAAATACGCGAATGGCACAGAAGGCTACAGCAGCTTAATGAGTGGCCCAGTAATAGTAAGGTGTGGAGGTGTGGAGAATTTTGCAATTTTTCGACAACATTTTAATTGCATAAAGCATGAAATATAAACATTTCAAGAAGATCCTCGTTACTGTAGTGTAACATATTTTCGGTACAGTTTAACTTCATTTTTAAACCTTTTAAATGTGTAAAAGAGATCATGAAGACAGCGTGACTTTTTCCTCAGAAACAGGTAATGTGCATAGTATGACTGTTTTTCTGTTATTCCCAAATGTGTATTTTCGCATTTCAATTTGTGACTAACCCCTTAATATTTTGGAATAAGCATATCCCTGCGAAGTTTGCAAATAAAAATATGAAATGCTTTGTTAAATTAATTTTGCTTGTAAAATCTAAAAACCTTTACAGTTTAAGACCTCTTACATATGATATGGACCATCAAAGATATAATAAATCACACTATTTAAGAAGGGGAGATTTATCATCTTGGAAAAGAAAACAGTTCTTGTTCTACAATAAATGAAATCCTATGAAGCTGATAGCATAGGAACTCGACCATATTGTACATTTCCGACATTCCACATTCCCTACATATAGTATAATGTATAGGAAAAGTAGTGTGACTGAGTAAAAAATTCGAATTCGAGTTTTTAAAAGAAGAGCACGTTTCAAGCATTCCTGAACTCGAATCGAGCTTTTTCGAGGTGATGTCTGTGTGTGTATGAGCAAGTATGTGTGTTCTGTATACGTACACGTGCTTGTATGAATATAAATATGCGTGTGTGTGTTTGTGTGTGAAGACGATATCTCACGAACGAATGAAGTGGATTATTTTGTTCGTCTGGGTAGTTATCATGCGTAAAATATATTGAGAAATATCTCTAGATTTTAAGTAAGTTATTATCAGGAGCATCTTAGGAAAATATAGCTCTCAATAAAACATAAATATTTTTAAACTCACATATATACATAATATATGAGTGGAAATTATGTTATTATACTGTCAAAATATATAATTTAAGATTTTGGACATTAAACATTTCTAATAAGCCTGAATGCAAATCGAATGTTTTTGATGCAATATACTTATATGTCTGCAGCCGAGAGGGTGAACAATATCATCTTTGAAACAAATTAAGCTATTTAAACGAAATTTTTGCTTGATTCTTACAGTTAGTGCAAATGTAATATTTAAAAACCATCATTGTATTATAATATAGTATATCAAAATAGAGGTAATCAATCACGTTCAACAAACAAGCATATTCAGTATTTAATTTTACTATACAAAGAGATCGAAACATTCAAAAATCTCAGCTGAACTAATTTCGAATTCGTGTATTTTCTTTTAAAATTACTTATGTAATAGAAAGATAAAAACTAAATTTATTGAACAGCACATATATTTTCCTGTATGTTAATTATGTTTCTTTGTCTTTCGCTATTAACATAAATTTGAATATATTCCCTTTTTCATATAAAATGGAAGTTCATTTAAATTTTCATCATATTTTTCATTTTTTCAGTTATCTAATCTCTGCTTGGCAATTTGTTGTTTGTATTGATGTGAAATCCCTGAAATTACTATAAAAGTGAAATTTTGTACAAAAACGTTTCATCTTACCATCTCTGGATTGCGTGACATTTTTTATGAAAATATTCAAAATCAGTCATTTGATACATATACGTAGATGTGAATATTTTACCTTTTACATCAATTTTGTAAAATTCTTTGGGCAATAAAATAAGAATAATTGTTTTTAGAGTTAAGTTTTACGAAAATCTAATATGTGCCAGAACAAATCAACTGTAATTTTCTTAGATATCTGATAATGTTTTAATTATAGTTGGCACTTACGTAAATTACATTTCAATTGCACGGATAGGCATATCATGCACACATACCTATATAAAAGTAGCCGTACCTCAGAAAAAGTGTAATCCTGTCCTACTATCTACAAACGGTGTATATCTAACAAAAACTCGATATTAAATACTCGAGTTTGTTACATGAGTTTTCAGGAATATTTTCAAAATCAATTATTTGCTAAATATAGATGCGAATATTTTATCTTTTATTTCAATTTTGTAAAATTTTTCTTGCAATAACGCAAAAATAACTATTTTTATTTCTTTAATTTTTACAAAAATCTAATAAGCACCAGAATAAACCCGCCAACTGTAATTTTCATAAAAAATCTTATAGTTATTGAATTATAGTGAGTATTTACGTACATAAAATTTCAATTGCATTTCAATTTCAAGCACGTTATACACACATATATAAAAATGCCGTATCTTTGAAAATTGCCGAATCCTGTCCTACTATTCACAAAAGATGTATATCTAATAAAACTCAATATAAAACTCTTGCAATACTTTATGCAAAACATATTTTGTACAGTGGGGTATTTAAAAATGTTTTAAATATTGCCTATTGAAACAAATTGCCTAAGGCAATGTAGCTGAGTTTGCAGGTCCAAAAGAGCTGTTGGAAAAGGATAAAATAGATTTCAAAAGTTTTACAAAATGAAAATGGAGTTAGGTAAATAGGTCACTCAATAATTTCAGGTCTTCAACATTTGCCTACTTTGCCAATGGTAAGAAACGGACCATTGGAAAAAACTACATTCTGTTTTGCAAATTAAATAAGCATTTATTGCTCGCAATTTTTTGCGTTCTCGCAGTGGGTATATCTGTCATAAACTGTTGCCCCTAAAATTGTGATTGCCAAAAAAGTCACCTCTGCACAGGGACAACTGAAATGAACCGCTAGCTACGTGCACCGATGCTGGTAAATATTAAAGCGTGTTTTTGCTTGGATTAGAAGATAAATTAAATAATGCGTTAAAGGGTAAATACATTTTATGGAGATTTTATAAATATGAATGGCAGTTAAAAACATGCTTAACCCAACTCTGTTGAAAGTCACTTTTAAATGTTGTTATGTTGTTAATTTATGTTAGAAATTTATCTGGGAACTGTAAAAGAAATTAAATAATTAAAATTTGTGGAAAATGTTTTATTTAAAAATATCTTGTCTTTACAGGTTACAAAACTATTTCACAGTCTGGCTTTAAGTTGGGACGCAAATGGATTTAAGAGACCCTTGCATAAGTACAGACGTAGAATACATGCAGTACATATAAATGCGGTCTTTACAAAATTGCGAAGTAAATAATTTTCTCTAAAGTAAATCAATTGCTCTAAATTAACATTAATAAAAATTAAGTAACTGTAGAGACAGTAGAGTTTCATATCATCACATCACACATCAATTAAGGTTTCCTCCGTTCTTTATAGCCATCCAATGTTGTCTGAAATCTTCGTTTGTTCTGTCTTTTTCAATTAACTGCGGTCTTATCCGATGCAGATTTATAGAATTAATAACAAATGCTGCAAGATAAATGTTAACATTTGCTAGTTTGTCCATAAATATAATATATTATTGGGTAATAAATAGCAAAATGTTAATAATGATTTGTTGGTGCTGCTCTCGGCGATTACACCTCACCAGTAAAACTATGTACCGGTCACGAAAAGATTTTGGGACACTAATGCGTCCCAAATCGGGTCTTCTAGTGTAGGTTTAATTCGTTTGGAATTGTGCACACAGAAAATTAAACCACTCCGTCATAGATTGTCTAACCTGGGGTTATTTTTTATCTACTCAATTCTATCAGCTGCGGCTTTATACCTACACAGCTATCCAGATATGTTAAGTATATGCAACATCCAGCACATCAAGGAAACAAAATCCCTTCTTATATAAAATGTACATTTAAAATATTATCGCTTGATATGGACGGTACGCAAAAATATTTCATTTAATTTTTCGCAATCTCACACCTTTTGGTGAGATAGGAACATATTATTCGTTCTGGATTTCGTTCTTGTATATGTTACCGGTAAGGTGGCAAAAGCAGACATTCTATGCAATACGTGACATTTTTAGGCAAAGTATGAAATGTCTGTTTTAGTTTAATATTTTACATACTTTCTCTAGGCTTTGTATAGAATACTTAGACCTTGTATAGAATATTTAGGCATTGTGTAGAATGACAAATACTAATTCAGCAAAGTGTGGAAAAGTTTTTTTATTGAACAGATGAATGTGAAAATGTAAGAAGTTCAAAATGTAGATAAGAAAATTTCTACAGAATGAGAAAAAAACCTGTGCTGAACTACTTGTTGCTACAAGGTAGACTGGAATGAAACAGATGTAGTATAATCCCGTTTTCATTTTTGGCGATTTTAGGTGAGATTCTGGCTATGATCCCTGCTATGATTTAAAGAACATTCCAATCTGACAATCCGTTCAGCGTCTTTAGTCGCCCTTTTGTCGTCTTTAGTAGCCCTTTTGTCATCAAGGTAAAAATCGCAACATTCTATTTTGTAAACTTTTTCAACGTCTTTTGTCGCCCTTTTGTAACCCTTTTATTGCTAGGGTAAAATTAAAAAAAATTATGATTTTCATGTTGTGCTCTATAAACCACAGAACATCTGTTGCACAAACAACTATTGCTACGTGCGACCTCCGACACTCAGCGGAACCGGATTCTGTGATGTTTTTAACGTTCGTAAGCCCATGTTTGCATTGGTACAGATCAAATGTTGCACAAACGGCGAAAGAAGGCCAACAAAAGATCAACAAAAACGCAGAATTCGTTGCCAGAATGGCATTTTGCGAATTTAACCGTGGCGTCAAAAGACGCGGAAGGAGTTGCCAGGATGAAATGTTCTCCAAATTAAAGCAGGGATTGCAGAATCTCACGGGAAGAATTTGCAAGATTACAGTGTCTGTGTTAACTGTACAAATATGATAACACATGCTAAAGGTAATGATGACATTTTGAGGTATATACTATGATTCCACGTTACCATAGTTAAGGATAATTTGTTACTGCTGAGCTATAGCATACCCAGACCTGATCGACCTGATCCAGTAGTGCTTTTTGCTTCACCATAAACAGAATTCTAAAATTTGATTTCAATTAGTTAAGTACGATGGTTAGATAGACATACATACATACATACATATTACTTTCCTTATATACATAGTATAATGTATAAAGAAAGTACTGTGACAGGGTCGAAAATTCGGATTCGAATTTTCGACGGGAGAGCATGTTTAAAGCATCCTTTAACACAAATCAAACGTTTTGGAGGCGATGTGTGTGTGTGTGTGTGTGTGAGCCTATGGAGGCGATATCTGACGAACGAATTAAGCGATTCGAATGAAATTTAGTACAAAAATTACAATCCGTGAATGCTGGAAGCTTATTGTTTTTCCACACTATCGAATGTTCAGAACCCTACTAAATTTTCGATTAAAATTTTGAAAAAATAAACATAAAATCAAAACATTTAATGCAGTTACGGAAATAGTCATTAGAAAACAATTGTTATAAACTTTAGAACGCTAGCATGAATCGTTTTTGAGATAGTGCACATTTTACAAATAACTTTATCAAAATATTACATAAAATTAAAAAAAATATTAACTATGTTCACTTTTCAAATATAATATCATGAGATAAATTTAGTGACATCGTTCTCGTGGAACTGGCTCGTTCCATTCATGCGAAAATGTACTTTGGTTAGTACTTTTGCAGTTGGACGCCGATAGTCATTTATCTGCTATAGAAATTACTTATTTCTCCAACCATAAAGCCTGGCGAGATTATGACGACGAATTTGGTAGAATGTCGCCAACTTGGCGACTTTTTAATATTACCAAATTAACGAAAATGTCGCCCAATTGATAAAAATGACACCAAATCTATGAAAATGACACCAAATCAATGAAAATTACGACTAATTGAAGAAAATTCAATATCTTGGAAAGAATATAAGAACAACCTATTTCTCCATCTGTAACGTTTGGATAAAATTTTGGTGACGAATGTTACGAAGTCTAACTTGGTGACTTTTTAAATGTTCCCAAATTGACAAAAATATCAGCCAATTGATAAAAATTCGCCAAATTGGTGAAACTGACGCTGAATCAATGAAATAACCACTAATTGATGAAAGTTCAATACCTGGAAAAGAAAACATAAGAATAGACTATAAGAATAACACATATCTCCGTCCGTAACGTTTGGCGATAAATTGAGCTGGATGTCGCCAAATTGCTGACTTTGTAAATGTTGCTAAAATGATAAAAATATCGCCAAATTGATAAAAATGACATCAAATGAGAAGTTATGTTTAGCAAATTCTGATTTCCGTCATTTGACGGGCAAACATTCTATTATACCGGGTGGTCAGAATTAAAACACCCTACTCTGATCTCTCTATACATCGAACTACTCAGTGTAAAGGCTCCGAAATTGTTGAACCTACTATTCAAGACATGGGGAAAAGGATTAAGCAAACAAAAATAGTTCCAGAAGTGGCGCTGTGCAACAGAAAATATGCTGAAAGGACACAAAATACACATTTGTAACACATGTTATTCGAACGTACCAAACATTCATATCACAAGGACCTTATCGATGCAGGGAATGCTGCTCAATATGGTTCCCTTCTTCAAGATGTAAAATCTGCAGTCTGTGGACAGCTTGTTCAACTGCGGATCGTAATTGGGCGATTGAGATGCTTCTCACATGCAGAGTGATACTGTCCTTCAAATCTGCCAAGGATACCAGACGCCCTAGATAAACAAGACTTTTTAAGTATCCCCACAGCCAAAAGTCACAGGGATTAAGATTTGGAGAACGAGATAGCCAGGTTGTCGGAAACGCACGACTAATTACTCTACCATTAGTAAAATGTTGTCGAAGAAACTGTTGTATACAGAGTCCAGTGTGTGGAGGTGCTCCATCTTGCATAAAGGTAATTGGAGCAAGACATTGGTGCTGTTGCAGTTGGGGTACAACAAAATTTTCGAGCATGTTTTTGTACCTCTTGGCTGCCACGGTGCATGGCACAGGGCCATTGGGAGTAGTCTCTTCGAAAAAGAAAGGTCCAAGAATGAACGTGACTGTGAATCTACACCAGACTGTAACTTTCGGTGAGTGAAGTGGAATCTCTTGGAAGGTACGAGGGTTTTCCATGTCCCAAATGCGACAGTTATGGGTTTTGACTGTTCCACTTAGATGGAAATGCGCTTCATCGCTCCATAGAATCTGCAATGGCCACGATGCATCCACTTCAACTCTAGCCAGAAATGTCAATACGAAGGTCAGTCGCTTCTCCCTGTCGATGGTCAGCAAGTGATGATTGCGACTAATTTTTACGGAAAAAATGCACCCAAGTGTCGTGACACTCCACGTGCACTACTACAGCCTATAACGTTATCCATTGTTTGTTCAACAATAGCGGTGGCAACATCGTCAATGACATCTGAACGAGTGGATTTGCGTCCTGGACCAGGCTGAATTCCAAGATGTCCAGTTTTCTCGAATCGAGCGATCTCCTGACAGCTTGTGGAAGTAATGGTCCTTTGCGCAAATTCTTAAGTCGACGAAACTCTCAAAGTGCAACTACAGCCTCTTTTATGCCCAGAATATAGTAGCTGTAAACCAAGGGTTTATGCAAATTTTTGTGCTTACAGTGCCCAAAGCCCAGACCACACAGCCAACCCAAAGGTTTACGGCAGTTAAATATGTGGCCGGTGTGCTTACAGTGCGAAATTGCAGTTACAATGACAGTTTAAGTTTCTTCACTTTTTATCTGCTTTTTTTTCTTATCAGCAAAAGAAATAAAAAAGAGAAAATTCCATATCGCATGTGTTTGGTTTTTTGTGATTATTTTGTGTCTTTCAGCATATTTTCTGTTTTACAGCGTCACCTATCGGTGTTTCTGGAGCTAATCTTATTTTCGCGTAATCCCTTTCCCCATGTCTTAAATAGAAGGTTCAACAATTTTGGAGCTTTTACACTGAGTAGTTCGGTGTATAGAGAGCTCAGAGTAGGGGTGTTTTAATTCTGACCACCCAGTATAATAAATTCTCTTCTCTCCGTTTGTCTGTAACACTTGCTGATGTGTTTGGAAAACATGGCGAATTATCTAGAAAAGTATCGACAATTTGAAAATATTTCGCCCCAGATTGAGGAAAATGTTGTCAAAATTGCAAAAATGTGAGCTAAATTAATGAAAATGACACCTAATTGATGAATTAATTATTAAAATATCGTAATATATGGACTATATAGCTTATTGAGGATGCTATCAATATTGATAATTGTTAATTTCGAATTGCGTGAAATATAAGTTAATTGGGAACTTTGAAATAGTATTACATGCTGCCATCCGGAAAATCGCCAAATGTACAATTCAACGTTAAAAACACAGTATCATAGATCTTAAACATTATTTCTTTACTGTAAAAGGAGTACATTTATTGTATTATATAAGGAAAATCATGTGTTGCCCATATCAGATTTTTTTATAATGTGAGATTATTTCGGCAGGTAAAAAAAAATACAGTATATACAAAAATAAAGTAAAATATGAAACAATATCATGAACATATAAAATTATAAAAAATACCTATTCAATCATCTACCATCTCAATAAGAAAGCAGTAGACTATTAAATGATAAATGGTTTTGGTTGTTAGTCAAGGATCAAGAATATAATTTCCCTAAAGTCTTAATTTCTGTTCCGTTTTAAACTTGTCATTTTTCTTGACATTAATTGGGTATTTTATTTTTTCTTCCTGCTAAATATTATTTCTAAAATATTACTTTTTGGCAATTACTATTTTTGTTGAGAAATTATCTATATGGTATGGACGCAGTTTTTCTCCTCAGCGAGTTTTTGAAATGTACTCGGCTGATTTTTATGTCTTTTTTCTCTAATAATTTTGATTAACTCCAGAATGAATTTAAATTTGAAGTTTGGTCATTTATTGAATTTACTAACGCGAAAATGAATTCAAAATTGAAGGATGACTATTAATTGAATTCAAATGTGCACCTCGCTTGTTCACGGACTTTGCTTGATCCGATTTTGTGAATTTATTTTTTTATAAAATTGTTGAACCACATTTTTCCAATATACAACCTGACTTGTGAAAGCATTAACATTTGCGGAATAACAAATTTATTGAATTCATCTGTCTTGAACGTGTTCGCTGAATCTTCTGGGTCAATTTTCGTGATTTTTATTTTACATTCGCTAAAATAACACATGGTAATGTATTAGGAAAGTATCAGAATGGGGTTGAAAATCTATCGCCTCATATATTGTGTTATAGATAGTGTAATGATTAATTTGAATTCAGCATCAAATTTTAGAGAAGAAAAGGTCCATTAAGATTATCCGCTTCAAGTCCTAATTCCACTTCAAGTCATTTCCGGTTAAAAATTTTCATTATATATGAAACATCTATTTCAAGATTGACTACAGATAGAGTTTAGTTACATAGGAATTAATATGGATTTAGCATTGAATTTCGGAAGAGGTAAGGAGGTACATAAAGCTTTCCACCTCCGATTTTTTTTCTTCGTGCTCAAATTGGTTGAAACATCAATTTCTCAGGATTGCCTATAAACAGATCTTAGTGGGGTGATTTAATAAGGAGATCAGGTTATCCACTAAGAATGTTCACGTCCGGTTTCTATTCCACTTTGAGTTCAATTTTTTTCCGGGAAATATCTGCTTGTTAAGATTGATTATATATAGAGTTCAGATGACGACTGATATAAATTCAGCAGTAAATTCCGGAGGAGGTGGGTGGTTCAATAAATAATTTTTGTCTTTTATAGTTCAACAAATTTACTTTTTTATTATTTACTTATTTAATTTTTTATTAAGCATCTATTTATCAGGGTTGGCTGTAGATAGAGCATAGATGATAGATGATAAGGATTCAGCATCGAATTCTAGATGAGCTAAGTAGGTAATTCACTACGCCCGGTTTCTCCGAAATTTTGTCTGACTGCAATGAGATAAGTATGCAAAGAAAAGTGCTTAATAGTTCCATCAGAAATAAAATATACATACTATTTGCCACCATATAAAAGCTCCTTCATGAATTTAATGTTCACATTTAATTACGTTAAAATTCGTTGTCCAATCATATGTAGTCATCTCTGTATATCCCTGAGGGACTATGATAAAATTTGAAATGTAAATAACTAAAGAGCAAATGCATAAACTAAATGTGAAGAAAAAAATAATAAACACGATGAATCGATTTGAAAGATAAATGCACTTCACACCCAAAAAGATTTTTGCATAATAAAGCACCATCAGGGCTTGACGTGAATCATGAAATACATTTTTCCAAGGTGACAAATACGCATAAAATATAGAAAGAATATCAATTTTCAACTTTTTTCGGACAAACTTAATTTTCTAAATATAGATAGAAACACATCTAGCCTTCTCGCTATGGCTGAATTAGTTAAGCATAGAATTCGATTGATTTGTTAAAGTATATGTGGATGCTACTTTCTAATGTCTTTACAACTGTTCATAACAACTCCTAAACAAAATAACTCTCACGTTTGGGATTAAAAGCATATACAATATATTCACTCATGTTACTTAATAAACTAATATATCTGTCTGTGTTTGCATGTGCAGTCTGTAGCGGGAAAGCGAAGCCTTTTACGATCGTGAAATTTAGTACAGAGGTATTTCGAAATCTGAATAAATGCACATCGGAGTATTCGTTTTAAATTTCGCAGAAGTTATGTAGTTATTTTTTGTTTAACCCGATGTACAACGATTTTGGCTGATATTCGCATAAATCGATTTCTTAGAAGCCTAAAATATTATCACACATATTATCAAAAACTTTTCTTTCAAAGAAATTGTAAATGGAATGCATGCAATAATTAGATGATTTTTCGTGAATTAAAATATATATACACTGTAAGACAAAAAAAATCGACGCATCCCGCAAAATAATCCGATAGTAATGAAACTTTACATGTAAACACATTTCGAACGAATATACAAATGATCAAAAATTCGCAGCCAATGAATGAACAGTCGAAACTACAGCGCATTGAAACTGAGCACCATGTTGGTGTGTATATAAGAACCTCGTTTTTAAGAACAAAACGTGCAATGGATATCGATTGCGTTCACTTACCTTGATTGTAACAATGCCTCACCGGCGAATTCGCGGCCACTACTAACATATGAAAGAGTTTGAAAGACGGCGTGCGGTCGGACTGCACGATGCTGGTTGGACGCACCGAAGAATCGCTCGGCATTTGGGTAGAAGCAATTAGACGATCTTGGCAGAAATGGGTCCGGAATGGCAGATTTAAGTGACAAGCGGACAGCGGACGGCCTAGAGCGACGACACAACGGGAAGTTAGAAACGATGATCTGAGCAGCTGTGACAGCCCGATATTTATCGTTATCAACTATCCAATGTGTGACAAAGACGGAAGTGACCACCTGGACCATTAATAGAAAGAAGACTACGGGAGCGGAATCTATACTCGCGGCGCCCATTACGACGCCTACCACTGAACAGTATGCACCGTCAACAGCAATAGTAATGGTGCAGGGCCTGATCAACGTGGAATTGTTCGATTTGGGAACGAATTGTCTTCAGTGATGAGTCCCTTTTCGAACTGAGTCCCGTTGACCAGCGCAGACGTGTCTAAAGATATCCCGGACATAGTCAGGATCTTGCTCTCACTGCCACACGTCATACGATCCAACAACAGGAAGTTATGGTTTGAAATGCCATTTCGTTTGATAGCTGAACCCCTTTGAAAGTCCTCCATGGCACCATCACAGCACAGCGGTACGTTGCAGACAGTCTACGGCCCCATTATATTGCCATTCCTTTCGCGACTCCCCGGGGTAACTTTTCAACAAGATAATGCCAGACCACACACGGCAAGCCTCTCTATTGATTGTCTGTGTGCTTAGGACACACTTTTTTGGCTATCCAGATCCCCAGATCTCTCGCCTATTGAGCACATTTTTGGGCTGAGATGGGGCGTAGCCTGCAAACATCCCAGGATGTAGATGAATTATCTCGTCAATTGGAGGCCATTTGAAACAACATCCGTCAGAACACCATCTGGCAACGTTATACATCCATGCCACGTCGGGTAACAGCTTGTATCAAGTACAGAGGTGGACTAGTCATATTGACGTGCTCTGTGTAGATCTTTCAGTGCAATAAATCATCCAATTGTTCTGAAATTCTAATCATTTCCTTTTTTCTACATCCACATTTCACGTACCAAATTTTGTCACATTTGGATAATTCTTTCTTGATGCATCGATTTTTTTGTCTTAGAATATATATATATATATATATATATATATATATATATATATATACATAATTATTATTATCGTGCGTTTTAACGCTGTCCTATTTCTATATTGCGATATACAGAAACTGACTTGTCATCAATTGTTCATTTTCTTTTCAGCAACTACGGAAGATATGACAGAGCACAAAAAAAAAAGAATTTCACAAACTCATCCGTTGATTAATTATAAACTTTTTTATCCGTAGCATGTCTTTGAATTTTTGAACGAATCTCGAAGGCCGTCGTAAGCTTTTGGACACTTTTCCGATGTCGAAATATACGGGATAAGGAACAATTTTGTAGCCAAAGAATAGATAAATATTTTGAGATAGGCTGAGACGAGTGTTTGAAGAATTTCGCTAAATCGCCTGTTTCGTGAGTGATGTGTTACTGTCAAATGTGATTTTCAGATTTTTCGTTTTGTGGGGAGCACGTCCGATTTGATTGGTACAATTTTCGTTTCAAGGCCATTTTGTAAGTGCTAGTTGTCTTCCAAAGAGAATGACACGACAATGAAATGAACCTGTTGATTGAAATTAAGATACCAGCCCGTGGAATAGAAACTCTAGAAAACTCTGCTGTACGTAAATGACGACAGTGTTCCCCAACTGTTTCAGTAGGAGATGGTTGTATTCGCTGTAAATAAAAATTACCTCACAGAGTTCGGTATTCCTGAAAAGCGCCGTAATGTAAATTCTAGTTCGGTAATAGAGTTACATAGCCGCTTAAAAACAAACTGTGATTCGACATAATGGTGGTGGTGTGTGTGGATCGTTTGTTCTTCAGTTATACTAAGTACGGTATGTATGGGTAACATTTTCATAATTTGATTTTTTTCTATGGAAGGGCTGTACAAATACTTAATTGTCTTAACTTTTTACAAACATATGGAATATTATTCAAATTACTATTTCATAACTTTCTTATCTAAAGCAATTTTTTGTAATTGAAGCTATGGGTCTACATCCAACGGTTAAAAAAATCTCCCACTGCTCATTTTTTCTGATACACCCTGTATACATACATACGTGCTTTTATGGCGCATACGTACATTAATGCATACTTAGAATTCGGATATTTTAAATTTGTTTATATACAAACGTGAACCGGGAAAATTATATGTCGCTATTCAACAACATAAAATTAAATAGAGAATATGAATTTAACCACATGAAATCATATGTTAAAATCCTGCTTATAATGAAGCAAACAGCATCAGTGGATTAAGTCTGCCACCGGCAATAACAAATTGTCATTAACTATAATAACATGGAAACACATGTACCGCAAATATACCATCATTAGTGTTGTTTTTCTAATTTCTATATTTTCCATCCTACTGTTAAAACCAAATTATTTCAGTGAAGCGAATTCGATGTAGATGAATTCTGATAAAATAGAACACTGAAATATTGATTCTGTCGTATCACTGAGAGTATGATCTCAATCCTTTAAGTCACTGGTCTAGATTGATTTTCGGACTACAAATAAAAACTGCTCTGGTTTAGTATTATCTTTATGCATGTGTCGTTATTACCTTATTTATTTAAAAATACTGTTTATTACCAACGGAGTTTTTTTATTAATGCAGATACATTTACAGCAAAATTAAAATGTATTCCGATTTATACATTTTAACAGAAAGAATGAAAATATATAATTGTTATTTGTGTGCATAAAAATGTCGTTGTAGTAAGCAAAGAAAAAAGTGTTTTATAAAATCGTATGCACGTTGATAAAAGAAAAACACAGGACATCGACTACAGTTTTGATTTCATTCAATATTTTGTAACATTTCTTGCTTTTGAACATATCTTTGCTGAAAGTTAAGTTGGAATTACCATCTACTTTATCATCGCTCAGCGAACACGGATTGACAATGGCGTGCTGTTGGAAAACTTGAGGCTGGACAATCCATCACGGAGTGATCGACATTTTTTGTACGCATCTTTTATAGACACAATTCCAAACGAGTCGAAATTACTTTACACTGCCTTTATTTGTAAAGCTCTAGGGCCACATCACTTTTCAATGACCAGTGTATAACTTTGCAGGTGAGAAAGAACCGTCAAGCCGACAGCAGCAACTCTACGAGCCACAGAAGTATCGATATTGACAAGTACTCTGAGACGAAGTCTGCATTCTGCAGGTCTTTATGCGCGCATATCAAAAGTGTGTGTTCGGTAAAGTTCAAAATCCACATGAGCACATTTACAGTGGCATCGTGAACATGTTATTCTGACTCATTGGGCCAACGTTCTTTTCACATAGGAATTGAAATAAATGTACCCTAAAATAGAACGGAGACTTGTATAGCGGGGGGGGGGGGTGTAAAAGAAACACCCAACCAGTCCAGGAATATCGTTGAACACTATGCTTTTATTCGGAGTGATGTGATGGTATGGGTTGACTTTTTATTGAGAAGTCGCACTGACCTTCACGATTTCTCAGGAGGTACTGTGATGGGGCAAAGATATCTTGAAGTCCTTTATCTGTATATCAAATTCGCATTGCTGCAGTTGGTCTGAATTTATGTTTATAATGCGAAACGTTTCTTCACGTTTGGACGTAGTGAAATATTGCCTTCAGAGCATACGCATTAAACGCAATGCATGAAGTTGCATTACGTTTGAGATACCATCTCAAACGCAAGACCAGTTGGAAGACGCAGTTGGAAGACGCAATTGGAACCAGTTGGAAGACGCAGAGCTGTCTTCCAATCTATTCCATCCCACTTCTTCCTAAAGATTGCATTCTGCTCTTATACATGAATTTGTAATCATTGTCCTATAATCCCTAGATCATTAGACTTAGACAATGGATTGTCCGTAGAAAGCTAGTATCAGAAGTCGAGAGGTCCATATTCTCTATTATGAGTCATTCAAAATATTTATCCAATCTATTCACCCTGCAGTTGTAGCAAATTTGGGGGTAAATCAAACCTCTACACACATGTTTTTTCTCATTAAATTACGTATGACTATATAAGTCATCGTATAATTTTCTCGTAAAGTTTGAAATCGTGCTCTGTAGTAAATTTTTGAGGGGAGTGTGTATATATCACCTCTAATGACCTTCTCGGGACGATTGGCACGCCCGCGTGTCGGCTGCAAACTTGCATTCAAGGACGGACGGCACGCACTCGTGACGGAGGAAACTTTACCGTAAACGGAGAGTAGCACGCATGGGTGCCTTCACGTAGAACGTTTTAATTTGTCTACTAGATGGCGTTAAATGTCCGTGGAACTAACTTCAATGTATTTTGCAGTTGCATGACCTCGGCATAAGGAGGATCGAATGAATTATTTCTCCATTTGGAGCGGTGAAACAAGATTTTGTAATATAAACAGACAGAGCAATTCTCGCAGCATCAACGATTTTATAATTGAGTTTCGGGTTTTGTTTTTATTTCAGAGTTATGATTTCGTTGGTGAATCATATAGGAATATAAGAGAGTATTTTTTTTCATTTGGGTTTAAGAGGCAGTGAAATTATTCGTTTATTTCGGATAAAAGAATGGAAGCAACTAATGCGTATTTTGTATTCAGATTTGTATGAAAAATATACATCAAATAGAAAATAAATATTTCTTTTATTCCTGAGAAAAGTAGATTTCTGTGTTGAATAGGTGATTTTTAGTGAATTTTTTTCGAGAGTTAGGCTTAGCGCTAAAAATTTGCCGTCTTTTGGAAACAGTTCGGAAGGGAAGCGCTCCGTCTTTTGGGCCGCGGCAGCTCCGGAATGCCGACGTCGCGAAAGGGTTATGCAGGAAGCTTTGCAAATTTCACTTTAGTATACATGGTGTTTCATCTATAAAGTAAGAGTTTATAATTCCGGAACCATTTGCTTTAGAAAAATACTTTTAGTACCGAAAGATTTCAAACCTAGAATATTAAATTTTTAATTCGGGGGCAGAATAAAAATATCATTTATTTCAATTGGCGTTTTTACTTTCCTTATATAGTATATATAATGTATAATGAAAGTATTGTGACGGGGTCGAAAATTCGAATTCGAGTTTTCGAGCACGTTTCAAGCATCCCTCAGCACAAATCTGGCGTTTTTGAGATGACGTCTCTGTGTGTGTGTGTGTGTGTGTCAGTGAGACTGTGGGGACGATAACTAACGACCGAATGGAGCGTTTCAAACAAAATTTGGTACAAAAATTACAATCCATGAATAC
This sequence comes from Amaurobius ferox, assembly GCA_951213105.1. Classification (NCBI taxonomy): domain Eukaryota; kingdom Metazoa; phylum Arthropoda; class Arachnida; order Araneae; family Amaurobiidae; genus Amaurobius; species Amaurobius ferox. The sequence continues at coordinate 46,177,428 of OX578143.1, forward strand.
TGGAAGTCTATTCCTTTTGAACGCAATCGGATGATTAGAACCTCCTAAGTTTTCGAGTGAAATTTTGAAATAATCATAACAATATTAAAACTTTTACTGAAGTTAAGAAAATAGTCATTTCTTATGCAATTTTTCATTTGAAAACGATTGACATAAGTTTTAGAACGCTAGCATGAACTGTTCATGAGATATTACATATTCTTCAAATAAATTTATCAAAAAATCCCATAAATTAAAAAAAATATTAACTGTTGAGAAACATGTTCACTTTTCATATGTAATATCATGCGATGAATTTGTTGACACCACTATCGTGGATCTAGCTCGTTCCATTTATGAATAAACATACTTTGAGTAATACTTTTGTATTTGAACATGAATAGTCATTTGTCTGGTATAAGAATAACTTATTTCTCCATCCATAACGCTTGGCGAGATTTTGGCGATGAATTTTGCGGAATGTCGGCAACTTGGCGACTTTTTTAAATGTTGCCAAATTAACGAAAATCTCTCCAAATGGATAAAAATGACGCTGAATGAATGAAAATGACGACTAATTGACGAAAATTCAATGTTTTGGAAGGAATATAAGTATATCCTATAAGAATAACCTATTTTTACTTTCCCTGCAATACATGGTAATGTATAGGGAAAGTATTGGAATCATGTCGAAAATCGCAACTCGAGTTTTCGACGGATCTACAGGTTTCGATACTTCTAGAATACGAAAACACTATTTTTAGCGTGACGTCTGTGTGTGTGTGTCTGCCTGTGTGTGTCTGCCTGTGTGTGTGTGTCTGTCTGTGTGTCTGTGTAATATATGTATCTACTCTAACTCAAAAACTAATGGACCGAATTTCATAAAATTTGGTAGCTAAGTCATTTGAGTATGACCCTGGTGCTGATTAGTTTTTGGTACAATTCGGAAAAAAGAACCCGCCTTTTTTTGCGAAATGGTCTGCAAAAATCTCATGTATTCACTCTAGCTGAAATACAAATTGACTAAGTTTCCCAAAATTTGGTAGATAAGTTACTTTACGATGGTCTGGGGCTGATTAGATTTTGGTACGATTCGAAAAAAACAACTTGCCTTTTTTTAAATAATGCCCCGCAAAAATTTCATGTATCCACCCTAGCTGAAATACTAATTGACCAATTTTCACAAAATTTGATACACAAGTTACTTGTGGGATACTTTGGTCCTAATTTGATTTTGATACGATTCAGAAAAGAAGAACCTGCCTTTTTTTACGAAATGGCCCGCTTAAATCGGCAAAATCTGAAAAAAGGGACTAAGTAGTGTATGCTCAAATGTATCATTTAAATTCTTGTTTCATAGATAATTATTGACAAGGAAAATAATATAACACACTCCATTATATTTTAGGACTAACCGTTCGTTCTCAAGATTTCTTATTACGGCGCTTTCGGAAAAATGTCCAATTACCAAATAAAAACAAAAAATGAATTAGAAATGCAAATTTAGTGTTATTTTGTGCAACTAAACTCAATTTAATTAATTATAAAAAAATGAAGAGAAGATGAATATGAGTCTGTAGGGAATGTCATGTGCTGCCCACATCAGATTTTTTTAATTGGTAAGACGCACCCAGCGGGGACAAGCAAAAATGCTTATTTGTTTACCTAATTAGTTCATTTTATGTTAATTTAAATTTTATCACTTTATCGATAAAGAAAATTAATAATAAAAAAAAATGATGTGGGTAGCACATCACTTTCCCTGCAGACACGAATTCATAATTTCATTATTTCTTTAATTCATTAGATTGAGTTTAATTGAACCAAATAACACCAAATTTGCATTTTTAATTCAATTTTTGCTTTTATTTGGTAATTGGACATTTTTCCAAAATCGGCGTAACAAAAATGCAAGAAATCTCAAATATCTTAAGAACGGTTTGTCCTAAAGTATAATGGAGTGTGTTATAATATTTTCATCTTCTACAATTGCGTATAAAATAATTTAATTGATACATTTCAACATAAACTACGTAGTCCTTTTTTTTAGATTTTGGCGGTCCATTTCGTAAAAAAAGACAGGGTGTTTTTTTCCGAATCGTACCAAAATCTAATCAGCACCGGAGTATCTACCAAATCTTATGAAATTTGGTCAATTAGTATATTAGATAGCGTGGATACAGGAAATTTTTGCAGGTCATTTCGTAAAAAAAAGGTGGATCCTTGTTTTCCGAATCGTACCAAATTCTAATCAGCACCAGAGTATCTAACAAGTGACTTATCTACCAAATTCTGTGAAATTTGATCAATTAGTATTTTAGCTAGAGCGGATAAATGAAATTTTTACGGGCCATTTCGCAAAACACGGCGGATTCTGTTTTTACGAATGTTACCAAAAACTAATCAGCACCAGGGTCACATCCAAGTGACTTACCTACCAAATATTATGAAATTCGGTCCATTAGTTTTTGAGTTAGAGTGGATACATACATTGCACAGACACACAGATACACAGACAGACACACAGACAGACAGACAGACATACACACAGACATCAAGCTAAAAGTAGTTTTTTCGTATTCTAGAGGTATCGAATCGTGTAGATCCGTCGAAAACTCGAGTTGCGATTTTCGACATGATTCCAATACTTTCCCTATACATTACCATGTATTGCAGGAAAAGTAAAAAATCTGATGTGGGCAGCACATGACTTTCGCTGCAGACTCAAATTCATTTTTTCTTTATTTCTTTAAGAACTCATTAAATTGAGTTTAATTGCACAAAATGACACTAAATTTGCATTTTTAATTCAATTTCTGCTTTTATTTGGTAATTGGACATTGCCCCAAAGGCGGTATAAAAAATGCGAAAAATCTCAAATATCTCGAGAACGGTTAGTCTTAGAGTAATAGAGTTGTTCTTATTCTTTTCCTCGTCAAAAATTACGTATAAAACGAGCATTTAATTGATATATTTGAACATACGTAGTCTTTTTTTAGATATTGGCGTTTTTGCGCGCCATTTTGTAAAAAAAGGCAGATTGTTCTTTTCCGAATCGTACCAAGATCTAATCAGCACCAGAGTATCCCACATGTGATTTATCTACCAAATTTTGTGAAATTTGGTCAATTTGTATTTCAGCTAGAGTGAATACATGAGATTTTTACCGTCCATTTCGCAAAAAAGGCGGATTCTTTTTTTTTCCCGATTTGTACCAAAAACTTATCAGCACCAGGGTCACTCCCAAGGGTCTTACCTTCCAAATTTTATGAAATTCGATCCATTAGTTTTTGAGTTAGAGAGGATACATACATTGCACAGACACACAGACAGACAGACACACACACAGACATCACGCTGAAAATAGTCTTTTCGTACTCTAGAGGTCTCGAAATGTGTAGATTCGTTGAAAACTCGAGTTGCGATTTTCGGCATGATTCCAATACTTTCCCTATACATTACCATATATTGCAGAGAAAGTAAAAGTGATGATATTCATTTTGAAGATGTAGATGTGTATGTTCAATATTGACAGTACTCTGTCATTTCAAATCTAAATTTCATTTTATACTTTTAAAGCCCGACAGGTCTCATGTAATTTTCTTAGACAGCTAAAAGTGAAATATTTATGTGTTTCTTCCATAAACTTCAGTAATATTTTAATGATTTATATTTTATATATTTTGATTTGTTGTAATAACTGTGAAACTGTTGCCAATGGATTTGTAATCCAGAAATCTGCGCCAAATATGGCTGCAGTTAATTGAATTAAGTAGAAGTAATAACCATAAACTACGTTTCCCAGAAAATATTGGCTGGTTATGAGGTTACACTCTCCAGTCAGCAATGACTAGTTATGAGGTGCTAATTTGGGTGTTTCGCGGCATGAAACTTCACTGTAAATTGTTACTTAAAATATCGCGAATGATAATTTAGAAAAATTATCCGTTACTTCGCTATTTTTTCAAAACTTTTCATTATATATCCTACATTGTACTATATGTCTAAACTTCTGCAGGGCCATTTAGTTGCGTCCTCATCCCGAATCTCAGTCACATCCGGACTGTTAAATAATTTTGTAACCCGCAAACACAACAAATTTGTGAATAAAAGTTAAATAATTAATAAAATCATTAAAAAATCGTAACCTTCAATAAAGTTACGTAAATATTCATTTCTTATATAATTTTTCATTAGGAAATGATATAATTTAATTTTTAAATGCTAGCATGAGCCGTTCTTGAGATAATGCACATTTTTCAAATAGATTTACCAAAAAGTCATAAAATTAAAAGCCCATTATAATCCCAAATTAAGCCCATTCTAGATGGTTCTATAGAAATTATATAAAAGGAGAAATCACTCAGTTGTAAACCAGTTGACGTGATACGAGCTACATTGAACTGTGATGTACGTTAATGTTTTGAGAATAATAGCAAATGTTTTGTGAATTAAGATACGTTAATGTTTTGAGAATAATAGCAAATGTTTTGTGAATTAAGATACGTTAATGTTTTGCGAATAATAGCAAATGTTTTGTGAATTAAGATACGTTAATATTTTGAGAATAACAGCAAATGTTTTGTTAATTAAGATATGTTAATGTTTAGAGAATAATAGCAAATATTTTGTGAATTAAGATACGTTAATGTTTTGAGAATAATAGCAAATGTTTTGTGAATTAATATACGTTAATGTTTTGAGAATAATAGCAAATGTTTTGTGAATTAAGATACGTTAATGTTTTGAGAATAATAGCAAAAGTTTTGTGAATTAAGATACGTTAATGTTTTGAGAATAATAACAAATGTTTTGTGAATTAAGATACGTTAATGTTTTGAGAATAATAGCAAATGTTTTGTGATATTAGTGGAGCATTTAATTGCTGTTTTACTGTATCTGGCAGTTATTCAGTGATCTGGTGGGATAGTTATCGATCTCTTTGCTGTATATTGTTCCTGTTTATGCTGTGATTGTAGATAAACATACTAATATTTATCCAGAAATTCGTATTCATCCTTGTACCCTGAGCGTACAATCACCATATCAGAGGTTATACGTCTCAACCTTATTTAAAATGCGACATATTGTCATCTGAAAGAACATTAAATTCCGGCCAAATAAATGTCCTCTGATGGCACCAAATATCGACTCACGAGCAACAGGTGGGCCTCTATTCTAGATAGCATTTGACATACGTCTTATCATCCTACACCTACTCGCAGAAAAACAGATATTGAAAAATCAGTTTTGAGTTATCTGTAATAACAACTTGTTAACTTGAAAGTGCCTCACTGGTTTACATAATTTCCACTTATCTATTGCGATTAAAGGGGAGCAGGCTTGTGGATAAAAATATTCTCTATTTTCTACCCAGTCGCCACATAAAATGAAAAATTCGGAAACACATTTCTATGGTAAATATCTTCGGAAAGACATGATCTTTGCATTGTATTGTAGGGAACTGTAGGGAAAGTCCATATAAATTATTTATTTCTGGACTTTAAAATATTTTGTTATTCGTTTTAAAAATGACGACTTCAAAAATGCATTGGAAATAATTTGAACGCATCTGCAACATAAGGATCAACTTCTCCCAGAATTAGCACTTCTGCATATTTAGAGATTCTTATTTCAGGACTATTAGACGGATCCTGATTTTCCTTTTATATCTAACTACCAAGATGTCAATAAAGAAAACAAAAATGTCTGATATTAGCAGCAATCTGTTTCTGGACTCATATTAACTTTATTTCTACACGATTCATTAACTTCACATAAACTCTCTTTGCGTCTTCTTCATTCAACAACTTTGACGGGTTCGTTCTCGACTTCCAATTTGCGTAGAGAGCTGAAATTCGCACAGAGTTCATAACGCGGTATATTTTCTTCTATCAAATGCTAACGGCATTACTTTATGGCGTTATGCAATTTACTTATGTAATCTTTGACAGGTTAGGTCGTAGCTACCAGAGAAAGCAGAGAGCTGAAACTCGATACACAGTTTCAGCTTGCGGATCATATTCATCTATCATATTTTAATGCCATTACGTTACGATAAGGCTCCTATACAGAGAGCTGGCACATCCGCCATTTTATATCATACTTGCCTATTGGTTTCTGTTGCGCAGTTACTCGATATCGATCAATTATGGTATAAATTTGCAATAAAGTAAGTAGATGTTCGGCCGTAAATTGCTCTAATAATTCCCGAAAAGGGATACAAATGCTCAAATTTTTGAGTGAATAAAAACGAAGAAGGAAAATGGATAAATTGTTGAAGAGATGAATGAAAAAAAAAATCGTTTTTTTTTTTTGCCGCAATTGGCGATAATGCCGCCAAAAATATGTGCGTTTCATTGTAAGCCCCAAGGTGGCCGAGTTTGCATTTCACTCCTTGTCGCCAATACTTTCTTCTCTTTGCGATAGAATATGGCGGCCATGGATCAGCCCATGGAGGTAAAAGTAAAGAGTTCAAACTTCATATTAAGAAAACGACAATATCGTTTGTGACAATAATTCAGGTGGCTCTGGGTTAATATAAAAAGTTCTGTATTGTATGAATTTCTATGGCGAATGGCCTAACATATGTATTTAAACTGTCAATTTTATAAAACTAAATTATTGACGCAATGCAAAGTAGAACTGAAACAATAGAAAATACTCCTACGTATTCAAAATTATTTTACCTTTCAATTTATTTTTATCTCTCCATATGTTTTGTACTCTATCCTACAACTGTGAAAAAATACTGGTTAATTATAATTAACTAGTTATGAGTATAATTATACTCATAATTAGGGAACTCTTAAAAATAGTCAAACATGCATATACTAAAAACTACGCCTTTCTGTTGTGCCAACTAACAATTTCAGCTACTTTACTAACACTGGCGTCTCATAGGTTGACTAATGAAACGTCTCAGCTACTTTACTAACACTAGGCACTCAACATGTAGTAGTATTCTTAAAGTACTATGGCATTTTCAAGCGTTTCATCCATAGAAGTTTTATCTCCTTTCTAACTCCATGGGTCAGCCTGTATTATGAGAACCATGGAGGTAAATCTAAGGCGTTCAAAATCCCTACTGAGAATATGCCAAGATCATGTCAAACAGTAATTCAGGTGGCCCTGCTGAACAGTGTCACTGCATTGTATACCACTGCATACCACACCATATATCACTGCATTGCAAAGATAGGCGTCACTGCATTGTATATATTTCTATGATGAAAGACTTAAAATATTTATTTAAACTGTCAATTTCGTAGAAATAAATTAGTAGCTCAATGCAAATTAGATTTGAAGTATTCAAAGTTATTTGAGATTTCAGTTTACTTTTATCTCCCTATATTCTGAACTCTGCCCTACAACTGTGAAAAAATACTGATTAATTACAGAAATAATTAGATAATCTTAATTAAAAAATAATCAAGAATACCATGCCTCTCTGTTGTGTTAAGTGGAAACAAAGAGCGCTTTACTAACATTAGCGACACCTAGGTATAATTCTCAAAGAGTTATGGCATTTTCATGCGTTTCATACATAGAAATTTTATCCTCTCTAACTCCATGATAAGAGCTCTACTTTATGCTGTTAGTGCACATGTTATGACTATGTTTTTGCTCTTTTAATGCATTTTTGTTGCAATTCGCTGTTCAGATGAAATGTTCTACCGGTTCTAACGAGTTCGTAGAGGTTCTAACGAGTCGATCATGTAACATAGGATTAAAAGTTCGTTCGTTACTAATTCCCCCGTGGTGAAGGAGCACCTACGCACTACGTCCATAAGACTCCTCAGGGTATCCCATGGCGAAGGGGAGCAGAATTGCAGTTTCACTTTTATAGAGGCTCCCCGAAGGGCGGAAGTCTGACTTGGCCTCTACATGACAACATCCATGCCCGCTGACGGGATTCGAACCCGCAACCCGGCAATCCAGCTATCAGACGGAAACGCATGCCTCTGACCGCTCGACCACCGGATCGGCAGGATTGAAAGTAAATTATGCAAAAGAATGAAAGCTAAAAAGTAAAAAAAAATAAATTACGTGAAAAAACAAGTTTTCAATGCCCTTCCATACACAACAGTGGCGCATAGAGATGTAATTTTCATCATACACAATATTGAACCAAACTGAGGATGTAGGTAGACTCAATTCAATATTATAATACACAAGTATTATCATATTCCGAAATTTATAATATGTAAAATAATCTAAGGAAATGAGTGTTTAAAATAAATTCAATTCAAAACAAATATTTATGCACCTGGCGTATACACTTAATTTTCGACGAAAATATTAATACTTTTTATACTCTTTTGCACACCTATTTCGTACAGACGGGCGTACTTTAGGAAAAAACCTGGAGTGAAAGTCACTACTGAACCCTCCTACATCCTCCGCAATTCTATGCTGAATTCATTTTAGTCATTAATCTTTGAAAGTCTTTTGAAATTTGATGCTAAATCCAAATCAGTAACTAAGCTCTATAGAGAGAAATATATGCTTCTCCTGAGACATATATGCTTCAAAATATCTTTGAAAACATAGGTGAAAACATATATTTGAATACTACCAATAATATTATTTAAATACTACTATCATTAAAAAATTGATATAACCCGTAATTATGGACATCATTCCATCCACTTGAATATCTACATTTATCTCCGGCAATTAATATTATCAAACAGTTAAAGATAATGATAACCGCATTGGTCTGAATTGAATATGCATGCACCCTCTATGTTGTGTGTGATTAAAATTTTTTTTCTACCTTTTTCTGCTAAACTGTTGTGTAAGGGAGGATTTTAAAAAAACTAGTCTTTGCTCATAATTTATTTTGTCTCATTATTTTATTTCAATTTGAGTTAATACAACATCCAAAGGACTTTTTAACACTTGTTATACACATGAAATGGACAATTTTTAGAAATCACACAGAATTTTATAGTTTTTAAACGATTTTAGTAATTATTGTCTTATCTTAGAATGATGCCGTCGTCAATATTGTAATAAAATAAAAACATCTGATGTGGTCAGCACATGACTTTCCTTATATAATGCAATAAATTTACTACTGTTACAGTAAAAAAAAATTGGTTATTCTTATAGGAGATACTTATATTCTTTCCAAGACACTGAATTTTCGTCAATTAGATGTCATTTTCATTGATTTAGCGTCATTTTTATCCATTTGGCGAGTTTTTGTAAATTTAGCAACATTTAAAGAAATCGCCAAGTTGGCGACATTCCGCCAAAATCTCGCCAAGCTTTATGGACGGAGAAATAAGTTATTCTTATAGCAGGAAAATAACTATTGGCGTTCAAATACAAAAGTATTACTCAAAGTATCTTTATTCATGACTGGAACGAAATAAATCTATGAGAGTGCTGTCCCCAATTTTATCGCATGATATTACATATGAAAGTGAACATGTTTCTCAACAGTTAATACTTTTTTTTAATTTATGGGATTTTTTGATAAATTTATTTGAAAAATGTGCAATATCTCGAGGACGGTTCAAGTTAGCGTTCTAAAATTTATGTCAATCGTTTTCTAATGAATACTATATAAGAAATAACTATTTACATAACTTTAGTAAATGTTTTAATTTTTTCAATGATTTTTTCAAAATTTCACTCGAAAATTTAGGAGGGGGGTCTGAACATCCGATTGCGTATAAAAACAATAGGCTTCCACTATTCATGGATTGCAATTTTTGTACCAAATTTTGTTCGAATCGTTCCATTCGTTCGTCAGTTATCGTCTTCAGAGGCTCACTGACACACACACACAAACATCATCTCAAAAACGCCTGATTTGTGTTAAGGATGCTTGAAACGTGCTCTCCCGTCGAAAACTCGAATTCGAATTTTCGATCCCGTCACAATACTTTCCTTATACATTATATGTTTATAAAGAAAGTAAAAAGAGGTTACTCCTTTAGTTCATACTTATATTCATTCCAAGATATTGAATTTACCTCAATTAGTCGTCATTTTCATTGATTTAGCGTCATTTTTATCCATTTGGCGAGATTTTCGTTAATTTCGCAACATTTAAAAAAAGTTGCCGACATTCCGCCAAATTCGTCGTCAAAATCTTGCCAAGCGTTATAAATAAATTATTTTTATAGCAGATAAATGATTATTGGCGTTCAAATACAAAAGTATTACAGAAAGTATCTTTCCGGTTACCTTACACCTTTCTGGTAGGTCGGACGGTCTGGGTCTCAACAACAACAAATTATCTTTCATCATAAATGGAACGAGCTAGATCCGCAAGAATGATGTCACCAAATTTAACGAATGATATTGCATAAGAAAAGTAAACCTGTTTCTCAACAGTTAATATTTTTTTTAATTTATGGGAATTTTTTATAAATTTATTTGAAAAATGAGCAACGTTCTAAAGTTTGGGTCAATAGTTTTTTAAGGAAAAATTACATAAGAAATGTCTATTTGTGTGACTTTAGTAAAGGTTTTGATTTTTTTATGATTTTTTCAGAATTTCACTCGAAAATGTAGGGGTTTCTGAATATTCGATTGTGTTTAAAAACAATACACTTCCAGTATTCACGGCTTGTAATTTTTGTACCAAATTTCATTCGAATCGCTCCGTTTGTGAGATATCGTCTCCACAGACTCACTGACACAGACACACACACACACACACACACACACACACACACACACACACACACACACACACACACAGACATAACCTAAAAATGTTCGATTCGTGATCAGGGATGCTTGAAACGTGCCCTGACGTCGAAAATTTGAATTCGAATTTTCGACCTCGTCACAATGCTTTCCTTATATATTATACTATGTATATAAGGAAAGTAATTAATAAATACAATAAAATAAATTATTAGAATACCGAATTTATCAAGCGCAGTAAAAAATAGCCTTATTTATAAGCCGGTCATGTACTTGATTTTCATTTTTATGAAATCTAAACGTATTGTTTGTGAGTTAATATTAGACTTTCGTTTAACTGCTTATGAGTTAATATAGACTTCAGATTTTCGACTATTTACTAATATGTTTCCTTATATAATATACATTATACAAGAAATTATATTTACACCATATATAATAGATGAATTCATTTTAATTACATCTCATATAATAGATTTTAAAGATGTGGCAAAAGAAAAAATGCGTAGTTTAATCTCCATATTTTACATTTTTGCTGTAATTCACAGTCTGTTGTTTGAAATTGCGTCTCTGACATAAATTAAAAACAACAATAAAATAAGTCAAAGAATTTATCGGATAAGAAATTCGATTTTTTTGCGAAGTTATACCATTTGCATATTTAGAGGTTAAAGGATTTGAAGAGACTTCATCTTAATGCTATATTTAACTCCCGAGCTGTCACCAAACGATAAAAAGATGCTTTTTTCAAATTCACCGCTTTAAATGCAACCTTAGAAATTATTTTTCGAATAATTTTAAAAAGAAGTGTTTTTCTAATATCAAATGCATTTATCTGATAAAAAATTATTTGGCTCAAAGCTGATTTAGTAAAGATAACACAGAGGTATATTGGAAACCTTGAGAATTCATCAAAGAAATTAGAATATTCATTATACGCTTTTAAATCAAAATATAACCTGCTGCTTCATAAAAGCTATGATTTGAGCTGGAATGAATTGACTTCTAAAATTTAAATTCAAAATGATGTTCATATTTTTTTGTATTTCAATATTGTAACGAATGCATCCTCTAGAATTATGGTTATACACGCAAGATATAAAATGTGTCCAAGTTTCTGGTTAGCTTACATTTATTCACAAGCACAAAGTAAACAGGAACAATATACAATCAAACAGCTTTTAAATACTTTACTAATTACACAAAATAAGCGATAATATTTTCAAAATACAGGCGAAAATAATTTCACAAAACAACAGCTAGAGCCAACAACCCTACCGTGCTGAAAACACCGGTTCTCGTTAGATCACCGAAGTCAAGCAGTATCGGGCGCGGTTAGTACTTGGGTGGGTGACCACCTGGGAACACCGCGTGCTGTTGGCACATTTCGGGCGCGGTAGCCCGGTGGTTTGCACGCTGGATTTGCACGCTGCCACAACTGCCGCCGTGTTCATGCGGAGTACGATCATGTTAAACATGTGGGTCCGTAAGTCCTTCCGAGAGGTTGGTGGAGGGGGAAGGAGGGTACCGTCCCTGTGAATACTTCCTCCACTGGGTTCCGGTCTAAATTGGGTAGCACTTCCCGGCCGTCCAAACGGTTACCTTACACCTTTCTGGTAGGTCGGACGATCTGGGTCTCAAAAACAACAAAACAACAGCTACTATTCTCTAGAACAATGACAAAAGTCACAGTTCACTGTAGCTCGTATATTTTCAACTCGTCAACTTCACTACAACGGAGGGGCGAGTCCTTTTTGTAGTCTCTCGATAGAAACTTCTGGAAATATTTATATCTCAAGGAATAATAGTTCTATGGAGAAGTTTCTGGAACATTCCGGAAGTCGTCAAATTGACGATTAATCACCAAATCTAGAAACCCTTCTTGTAACTGAGAAATTCTGGCAACCATGTGTTCATTTCATCCACACGTCATACTGATGTCATGCGCTGTATTTTCTTTGCCTGACTTTCGAGACAGATGAAAGGGAAATCGCCACACAGAACAGTGCGCGTTTGCAACAATATTATGAATTCCTTATTGATATTCTAAGGGGAATATATTACTATTGCAACCACCTGGTGAACGTATGCACATGGAATGCATAATACCAAAATTGTGTATATAAAATGGTACGAGGACTGCTCATCTTATTCAAGACATTTTTGCTGGAGGCTCAGAAAAATTATTTATTAGATCGGGAAGACGGGTGTGAGGTGGATGGGAGACTGATACAGGTTTTAGAAAACGTTTGTGACCTAAACATTGAAAAGGGACCGTGATAGTGAAATCAATGTTTTGAGAAATCTCACAGTATTGACAAAGTTCTTTAGCTAATGGACTTCTGTAAAAAAAAATGTAGAGCTCAGAAAGTAAAATAGGTAAAACAATTGTTTTCGGTCCTGATATCACGAAAATTCAAATTATAATATGCATTCAATATCTAAAATGACCAAAATCAACCCCAAGGTTCTTTTTTTGATGTTTGGGCTACATTTTTTCTTATAAAATGCATGTTTTCACAAAAAATCTGATGTGAGCATCCCTGCAGAATCAATTTCATTTTTTTTTATTTTTTATTTCATGATGCATTAAATTGAGTTTAATGGCAGAAAATAACATATACGGACTGAAGAAAATAACATAAACGGTACCTACCTTTTTGATATCATATCCAATTTGCAATTTCAATACATCTTCATTTCATTTGGCACTTTAATGCCCTTTGAAAGCTTTAGCTTTTCAAAATTGCAAAAAAATAAAATATCGGTAAAACTAAAATATCGGTAAATAAACGGTTCATAAAATATCGGTCATAAAATATCGGTAAATAAACGGTTCAATCTAGAGTCACGGGGTCAATCTTATTCGCTTTGTTATCCCCATTTCCATGAAGAACAAGTGCTTAATTAGTATGTTTCCATAATTTTAGTCACTATTTCAGATTTTCTATATTCAGATAACTTATTTGAGATTTTCAATATTCAGATCACTTATTTCAGATTCACGATCTTTGCGGGTCGTTTCATAAAAAATGGTCGGTTATATTTTTCCGCACAAAGTCAAAAATCTAATCAACATCAAGATAACAGTTAAAGGACTCAACTACAAAAAGTTTTAAAGGTTCATCAAATAGTTTTTTAACTACAATGAAAGAGGTCTTCAGTTCCTCAAAACTAGAAAACTTAAATACCTGAAGAACTAAGTAATAATGTTGGTCTTATTCTTTTCATCGTCAAAAATTACATAAAAATATGCTTGTAATTGACACATTTGAGAATATGTAGTCCCTTATTTTAGATCTTGACGATTTTTTCCGCGCCATTGCGCAAAAAAAAATGCAGAAAAAAATGCTTTTTTCGAAAATCGTATCAACATCTAATCAGCACCAAGGTAACCCACAACTGACTTATCTACCAAATTTTGTGACATTTCGCCAACGAGATATTTAGCTAGAGTTGATTTTTGCGGAGAATTTCGCAAAAAATTTCGCGGACCATTTATATGTAGATTCTTTCATCCCAAATTCTCCCCAAACCTAATCACCAGCAGGGTATCCCAAAAGTGATTTACATATGACACTTTATGAAATAAAATTTGGTTAATTATTTTTTGTGTTAAAGTGGATACATGTATTTACATAAATACACTACTAGTACTTTCCCATAGTGTTCCCCAGTTGAATCTGAAATAGTATATAGAGATCTGAAAAGATCAAATACATTTGCGTTTCACTAAAATATCCAGTTGATTCTGCGGTCACTAACACATTTATTAAACACATAAATTATTAAACATTGATAATAATAATAATACATTAAACACTATTACAATACACTTAAAACTACCAAGCTTGACCTCGGGAGTGTACGGGCTAATTACGATAATTCTTATTTCATATTATCATTAATTTAAATACAAGTTGTGCAGTACGGGAAAATTCCAACAGCTTAATTTTGCACTGACACTTTGATTATATTAACACACAAATAACACATTACATCACAATTGAACTTAACGGTTACGATACCTCCAAGGTACTTTAAACATACCTCCACTCAGAGGAGATGCCTTGTAATCCAACATTAGATAATTCACAGTTCATAGTGAAGAGGTCTAGGTATGCACGATCACACAGTTCATGGGAACACACGGATTTCGGAGATGACGCCGACTCGATATTCCATCATGAATTATCACGAAGTAGGGGATCACAGTTCGCTATCCTCTCCTTCTCCTAATTGTCGGTTGGCCCAGCGATTCCTGGAGATCCGGGAACTAAGCACAGGCCGTTGCCAATGGGGTCGCATCCCGAATAAACTTTACGGTGGCACTCCTCACACAAGCCTTAACGATGGCTGTTGAAGCACTCAGCTGACGGGTGTCGCTTGCTGCATAGAGGCTCACGATTGATACCTCGCAAACGATCTGCTCATGGCGATTCGGTAGTGAGGTAAGATCAAGACTGCTGTAGATTGCCGTTCCTGCAGTCCACACTGTTGCCACGGCATGAACGTAGTTTAAAGGGCCCAAAGGGGTAGCCCATACCACGCCGTCTATTTTCAGAGCTGTGTGTTACTGCGTGGCAAACGGGGAAAAGTCCTCGTTGTGACGTCGAGCGCCACTACCTGATGATGAAGCCACTCGGTCTGGTTCCGCCCTAGTTCGATTTGGCTTAGAGCGGCCATAGACCTAATTTACAGAATGGTCGAGTCTGGCTACGCGCTACACTTAAGTATATGTACTCGTAGCAAGGTACGAAAGGTGTTGGTTCCGTACTGTAGGCATGGGGCTGCCGCTCAAAAGTGGCAACGTATACCGGTGCCTAAAAATGCATTTCGAATCGGGCTTCAAAACAAGTGCACACCTACACTTGGAGACCTTCTCTCACGAGATCAGAATGCAGTCTGATTTTTACATTTTAAAAGAGAGTCCTTTCAGATTTTGAAGAGGGAGGAACAAAATTGGGAAGGAAACCACCTCGTTTTCTCATTCGATATTTCACTGATGTGCAAGGAAAGGGCGGTTCTAATTCCGACCAATTTATTGGGTTGCGTAGTGATGCTCATTTCTTATGCGTCCAAATAGAAATTGATGACCGGAAGGAATCTCACAGCCGGGAGGTCCCGGATCGGACCCGAAAGTGAGCTAACCCCCGATAGAGGCAATAAATTCCGAGAGATTTGTAGTTTTCAATTTGACATTTGCTACGACATTTTTTTCACGAAAATTACAACTTCTGTCCCACACAATTCAAACCATGACGCCAAACTGTCCCATCATGTCTATCACGACCAAGACCAAGACGCTTGATTACGGGCTGCCATGGGACAAAGTCCCTCACGCCCACATCGAAGATAAAAATGTCCACTGTAAATGGTTATAGCAATATGTGATGATAGCAGATGCACTCTTTCAAAAAATGAGGTGCTGTGTTGAAGTTCACTGGTGGCGATGTTGTGCCACCCTCATCTTGGTTGGTGTTGAAACGACTGGACTGAGTACTGAGCTGTGGTAGCTGTAAGAGAAGGGGAGGGCGGGGCCAGGGGCAGGCGGCCAATAGAAAACTGCAGAAGTGCAGGGCCAGTTAACGTTAAGTTAAATTACAGTAAATTTATTTTTAAAGTTATTTAATAATTTACAAGAGAATAATTAATGATACAGATATACAGGTGAGATTTAAGAGTTACTATAAATAAGAATTTAAATAATTTACAAATAAAGAGTTTTCTATCAACAATTAAAGATTTGAGTTCCGTCACAAGTTGCGAAAAAAGAAAGGCCCTTTTCAGGGACACACTAAATTTAAGTTTACAATTAAAGATTTTTAACAAGTATACAAGGAGTTTAATAATTTAAGTTACAAATGCTTTCTGTAAGCAGATAATGTACTATGCAGGGCAAGCATGGCTTGCGCGTGAAGTGACCGGGCTGGCATTGAAGTCGCGGGCAAGCAAAGTAAAAAGTGGATTGAGGGCTCGCCGGGGAGGACGAATCAGAACGCTCCGTTCCACTCTGGGTCTGCCGAGGCAGCTCCAGAGTGGAAAAGAGCGCCCTCAGCGCCGTCCGGCAAACAAGGTTAGGAAACGCCTGCCTGGGGCGTAGAAAATCTGGGGCGCTTCCACGGGGGCGCCGCTTGCCCGGAAAGAAGGTGTCTAGGCCTTCTTTTTCCAAGATAGGAGGTTGTGGAAGTGTTGTAGATACTATCAACACTTCTCAGGCAGGGTTTTTTAGTGTTCTTCTTGAAGAAATTTCGTGAGGTTTTCCTAATATGCCCAGTAACGTGTGGGACTTTGAGGTCGTGATGAATTACCTCGTTCTGGGTGTACCAGGGCGCATTAACAATGCAGCGCATAACCTTATTTTGGAACACTTGCAATTTCTCAATGTGCTTTTTTGCAGCCGGGCCCCAGACAGGGCTGGCATACAAAAGCGCAGGTGCGATGATTTGTTTATAGATGAGTAGTTTGTTGCAGAGGGACAAGTGAGACTTTCTACCGAGAAGTGGGAGGAGGGGTCTATCACGAGACATCGTTACAACAATATTTACATTACACATTACTTACATTGAGTAATTGCTACTCCCGTCTCCTATCATTCCTGTGACTAACCCGGGGCATGAAACGTATTTGCATTAAGTGCAAATAATATGTTATGCTTCACATCACACACACACGCACATACACACACCCATATATATATAGTACTCTAAAAATTGGTTTTCGTGTTCTAGAGGTCCCGAAATGTGTTGATTCGTTGGAAACTCGAGTTGATATTTTCGACACGATTCCAATACTTTCCCTAATATTGTAAGGAAAGTAAAATATGTATTGTAAGGAAAGTAAAATATGTATTGTAAGGAAAGTAAAATATGTATTGTAAGGAAAGTAAAATATGTATTGTAAGGAAAGTAAAATATGCATTGTAAGGAAAGTAAAATATGTATTGTAAGGAAAGTAAAATATGTATTGTAAGGAAAAGTAAAATATGTACTACACGATTCCAATACTTTCCCTAATATTGTAAGGAAAGTAAAATATGTATCGTAAGGAAAGTAAAATATGTATTGTAAGGAAAAGTAAAATATGTACTACCGTGTGTTGTAAGGAAAAATATTATTTAGTCTGTGTGTGTGTGTCTGTGCGCGGCTGTTTATCTGTTTGTGTCTGTGCCCGGCAATCTGTGTGTCTGTTTATGTCTGTGCAAGTTATGTATCCACTCTAGCCGAAAAACTAATGGACCGAATTTTACAAAATTTGGTAGATGAGGCATTTATGGGTTACCCTGGTGTTGTTTAAATTTTGGTATGACTCAGGAAAAAGAACCTGTTGTTTTTACGAGTGGTCCGAAAGGAATGTTTATCAACTTTAGCTAAAGAACTAATTGACCAACTTTCACAAAATTTGGTAGATACATCGCCACCTGTGAGATATTTTGATGCTCTTCATATTTTGGTGCGATTTAGACAGAGAGAATCTACATATTTTTAGCAAAATGGCTCGCAAAAATTGCCAAAATGACAAATTAAAGACTACATATGCTCAAATGTATAAATTAAATGCTTGTTTTATACGTAATTTCTGACAATGAAAAAATTAAGTTCATCTTCATAGCTCTTGAGCTAAGCGTGTTTGAGATATTTTAGTTATTCCTACTTTTTGCCAGGTCGTCTTTGAAAATACGTCCAGTCCTAAAATGAAAATGAAAAGTGTAAAGAATAACGTGTAATATGAAATAATTGTCTGCGTTATTTTGTGAAATTAAACGCAAATTTAATGAATTATAAAAGAAAAATAAAATGAATTGGAGACTGTAGAGAAGGTCATGTGCTACCCACATCAGACTTTTACTTTCCCTACAATATTTGGTAACATATAGGGAAAGTATTGGAATCGTGTCGAAGATCGTAATTCGAGTTTTAGACGGAATCTACACTTTTCGAGTACTTTTGAACCCGGAAAAAACTATTTTTAGCATGACTTCTGTGAATCTGTTTGTGAGTCTGTCTGTCTGAGACGCCTGTGTGTTTGCGAGTATGCATGTCCGTGCGTCTGTGTGTTTGTGAGTCTGTCTGTGCGTCTGTGTGTTTGTGAGTCTGTCTGTGGGCCTGTGTGTTTGTGAGTCTGTCAATGGGTCTGTGTGTTTGTGAGTCTGTTTGTCTCTGTACTTGTGGGTCTGTCTGTCTGTGCGTCTGTGTGTTTGTAAGTATGTCTGTGCATCTGTGTGTTTGCGAGTCTGCCTGTCTGTACGTCTATGTGTTTGTGAGTCTGTCTGTGCGTCTGTCTGTTTGTGAGTCTGTTTGTCTGTGTATTTTGGTGCTTGTGACTCTGTCTGTCTATGCGTGAGTGTGTTTGCGAGTCCGCCTGTCTATGCATCTGTGTGTTTGTGAGTCTGTCTGTCTGTCCAATGTGCAGGATGCATGTATCCGCTCTAGCTGAAAAACTAATTGGCCAAAATTCACAAAATATGGTAGATACGTCACTTGCAGGTTACTTTGGTACTGATTAGATGTTAGTATCATTTAGGGGTGTGATTCACAAAGGATTCCCCTTCCAGTTCATGAAATTTCTTCGGAACTTATATTTTTTAAGCTCGACTATAAATAGAGCTTAGATGATGTTTCACGAAGGATTTTGGTAACTTTCCGGTTTTCCGAAAATTCATATGATTGTACGACATAAATATGCAAAAGAAAATAAAAATGTTTAATAGTTGCGTCATAAAGGCAGTATATATACCATTTACCACCGTACGAAAACTTCTTCATAAATTTCTTGTCAGAAATGTTTTTCCTCAAATAAACTAAATAAAATATACGGGGAATGTGATAAGGAAGTCCTTTGTTAGAAGTTGCTAAGAAAACATATATTTAGTCCTCGTATTTATAGATCACTCTGATTCTGATCAAATATCACTTCTGAATAAATAGGTCTTGAAGGTGCGTGAGACAGAGAAAGTGGAGTATGTACAAATCAATATAATGGAATCTCGAATACGAGTATAATGGAGTTGATCTCTTAATGCTACCAGTATGTTTTTATGCTTTTCCTACAATACATATTAATATATAGGAAAGTATTGAAATTTAACTTTTGGATGTATTTACATGTTTTGTACACTCTTGAATATGAATTAACGCCTTTGGTGCTGTAAGCTTTGGTGCAATGTTCTTAGTTGATTTTGTAATATATATATCCGATCTCACTCGAAAGCTATTGGAAAAAAATTATGGAAGAATTAAATTGTTTCGTTACTAATGCTTATGGAGGGTTGACTTTGAGGAGAAGTAGTTGCAATCGCGTCACATTAGCTCAATGATTTATTATAACATCGGCTGCCTAGTTCGAAGATTAATGTTTCGATCCTTGCTGGGATGTTGGAAGGAATTAATGCTGCAGGTTAAATACAATTATATTGGAGGGGTCGGAAAAAGACTCAGTTATGAATTTTCTGTGGACCCTGTGAATTACAATGCCAGTTTCAACTTTATGATCAGATAGGAAGCTATCCTTGATAAAAGAAAAGTAAAGAATACGAACGTGATCATTTTGATCGGCAGATGCACCCCGATGTGAATTCCGAGGGATGAAATTATAGGGTCCACTTCGAAGGGAGGAAGTTAGAATTTCATGACATAGTCTCAAATGCCAGCTGGCCAGTTCAAAGAACCACGGGTGGTTGGTTCGTAGCATCGGCAGGCCAGTTCGAAGAACTGCGGTTATATCCCCAGATGGAACAGTGATACCTTTACCTGGTTTACTCTGGTGCTGATTAAACTTGGATAGAATTGGAAGAAATGTAACAGACCTTTTGTAAATTTCGTAGTTCCAAGCTACTCTGTGTAGGTGGTATTGTAAAGGTTATTACCTGACTTAAGTTCCATTAATAATCTACAACATTTAACAAACACATACTTTATTCCAGCTAACTTCGCTGACAACTCAATACCCAATTACATACACAGAATGTTTACAAGCTAGCACTATAATATCGATACCTGTGCCTAATCTTAACCTTCCTTTACTGAACTGAATTAGCAATACTAACGAACTATTAATCATAGCTATCTATACTCACAGTATTGTAGAGACCATCCTTTTGATGCGTGCTTCCATTAATGAACAGATCAATACCACACTCTCGTATAAAGATAACAGTCGGAGCTGATGACTACTATTCACACTTGCATACATTCTTATCTCACCTTCTAGATCTCTCTCTCTCTTCTGACGACACGTTTGCGCATTTATAGTCCTAGCAGGTCGTGAGTACGTGACTCTCGAATACAGAGTTGAGGCGTTTCGCGCATAAATTAACATAATAAACAGTAGAATTAGCATGCAATAATAGAATCCTCACACTTTTTTTAAATGCCCTGTAGTAATCGATAAAATCAAAATCAAATAATGAATATATTTAAATGTATTAATTAAATGCTACTTTAATCGGTAATATGTAATGACAAAATCAGTAAAAGTAACCTAGAGTAAAATTCCCTTACTCCTGGTTAAAGCTGTCTTCAGATATATAAGTTATTTTTTTGTAAATTTGATGACATGGTGTTTTTGAATTGCGTAAAATTACCAAATTAAAAGAAAATTATTTTAAAGCTACAAATTTGATGCAATTTCAAACAATTACTCAAGTCACATGTCATTTATTAAAACGACTTAAATTAATTTACATGAAGGAAGTACAAATGAATTAAAGTCCTTAGCTAAAGTCAATTGCTCTGACATCAAATTATACCCGGATGTATAATATATATAATAATATATAATATTATATATAAATATATATTATATATATATATATATATATATATATATATATATATATATATATATATATATATAATATATATATAATATTTATAATCTATGTATTTCATATATAGTTCATATAATATATATATTTATATATATATATGAAATATTTAGAGAGCTAGATATATTTTTTTAAACATTTTGTGTACGGGTTATTATTTGAAAATTTTATTAAAACTTTTTAAGTTGGAAACAAATTAATCAAGCATATTAATTTTATTTGGGTTAATTATTTGGGTTTGCATATTTGAGATGATAAATGCTATATGTAATACATTCATAATGACATGTTGATTAATTTTCCTTTTCTGTTACAGCTATAATATTATTGTATTTCCGGGAAAGATCATTCTTCAGATAGGAAGTAATCATTATTTTGTTCAATTTTATTTTATATTGTTGTGTTTTATTTCTACTTCTTCTTGAGAATTCTTTACCGATAAAGAGAAGTTCGGAAAAGTCAGATATTTCCCTTTTGGAAACACATTGAAAAAGAAAACTCATAACAAGAGATTTTCAAAAGTCACAAATACAGAACTTCTTCTCATACGGGACTTTACGTGAGCTAGAAGGTTCATCTGGGGTCAAATGCTTCAATCTATGGCCTCTTAAATCTGTAAAAACCTATTTTGACTTCTTAATGCAGGTGAGAATACACTTCCTAAGCAATTAAGGATGGCTACGATATTAAAAAAATCGGATATGGGCAGCACATGACTTTCCCTGCAGACTTATATCCACGTTCTTTTTATTTAATTAAATTTATTTTACTCTTAATTCAATTTTCGTTCTCATTTGGTAACTGGACTTATTATCAAAGATGGCGTAGAGAAAATACGAGAAAACTAAAATATCTCGAGAAGGGCTAGTCCTAGTGTAATGGGGTTGGTCTTATCTTTTTCATCGTTAAAAATTGTGTATAAAACAAGCATTTAATGGATATATTTGAACATACGTAGTTCTTTATTTTAGATTTTGTCGATTTTTGCGAGCCATTTTGCAAAAAAAGGCAGGTTATTTTTTTCCGAATCATACTAAAATCTAATCAGCACCAGGGTGACCCACAAGCGATTTATCTACCGAATTTTGTGTAATTCGGGTCATTAGTATTTTCAGCTAGAGTGGGTACAGGCTTTCGCAGGCCATTTCACTAAAAAAATTGAGTTCTTTTATCCCGAATTGTACCTAAAACTAATCAGCACCAGATTCACCCACAAGTGACTTATCTATCAAATTTTATGAAATTCGGCCAATTATTTTTTTGTTAGATGAATACAAAATCTGTACAGACAGACACACAGACACACAGATAGACACACAGACACATAGACACACAGACACACAGATAGACACACAGACACATAGACACACACACACAGACGCTACGCTAAATATAGTTTTTTCGTATTCTAGAGATCTCGAAACGCGTAGATACGCCGAAAACTCGAGTTGCGATTTTCGGCATGATTCCAATACTTTCCCTATACATTACCATGTATTGCAGGGAAAGTAATACATGATTTACAGATATGAGGCAGGCCAATCGTTATGCAAGTTTCATAGGGTGTTCCTAACATCATAATATTCATGTCGTCATATTCGTGTATTAACCGCTTTTATTTCTAAAAGAAGTATGTAACTACAAATCTTATCTAACTACGATATTTTTGTAAGAAGGAGTAACATATTTAACAAATCTTGTATATGGAAAATAATAACAAACACATTCTTGACTGCATCAAATTTTAAGATTTCGTTATTTTAAAAAAAGTAAATATTTTGACAAATTTTTGTTTACAACCATGTAACTAAGTACTCAAATTTTCAAGAAAACAGTCAGCGACAATAATCTTGAGCATATTACCTTCCCAGGATGTGCGTTGTCAAACTCGGTATCGATCAGAAAACATTTTTCGAGCCCTTTAACATGAAGGGTAGCAATCTGTAATTGTGATCATTCGGACCAACAGTAAGGTTTTTATACTTTTTCTGGCCAAAATTTGAAAAAAGAAAAATAAATAAAATAAAACAAGAAAGATCAATCATGCATACGCATTGATTATGAAACACTTTCCAACTGAAATTCAATTTCATTTAATAATTTCTAAAATGTGATATATTCAGTGGTGATATCTTTTACATTATCACAGTACTACAGTAATTTATTATACTTAAATATTTAAAACTGTATCGAAATATAAATCATCTGATTCTCTATGCAAAATAAATGAATATTTCATTCATATAACTTGTATTCCAGACTCCCGAGCTAAATAATTTCATGTGAAAAAAATTCAGCAATTCTTATGTAACTCACCTTACAATCGCTTGAGATATTTGCATTCTGCATAAGTTAAAATTAGGCTTCGTTGAAGAAATAATAAAAGTTTAGGGATCATTTAAAATCACAACTGTTGTAATTGCGTAGGCACGGAATTTAGTTACACAGATACACAGATAATATATGTGAGTGGGTGTATGTATTCAATGTATTGGAATCGTGCCGAAGATCGGAACTCGAATTTTCGAAGGACTTACACGTTTTGGGACTTCTAGAACACGAAAAAACTACTTTTAGGAAGCCGTCTGTGTGTGTAAGAGTGTATCTGTGTATGTTTCTGTGTGTCTGTGAGAATATTCCATCCACTCTAATTGAAAAACTAATGGACCGAATTTCATAAAATTTGGTAGGTTTGTTTTTTGTGGAAAACCCTGATGTTCATGAGATTTTAGTAATATTCGTAATAAAAGAATCTTCCTTCTTTGCGAAATGGCCGGTAGAAATTGCCTTTATCCACTCTAGCTAAAAACTAATGGAATAAATTTAACAAAATCTGGTGTATAATATTTCAATAACCTACAAGTGATTTATATACCAAATTTAACAAAATTTAGTATATAAATCATTTGCAGGTTATTCTAGTACGATTCGGGAAAAAGGAACGGGCTATTTTTGAGAAATGGCCCGCAAAAATCGTTAAATATAAAATTAAAAGACTACGTGTGCTCTATTATATCAATTAAATTCCTATTTTATACGTGATTTTTGACAACAAAAAGAATAAGACTAACCCCAATACTCTAGGTCTAGCCGTTCTTGAGATATTTTAGTTTCTTTTGCGTTTTCGCTGCGCCACTTTTGACAATAAGTCCATCTATCAAATGAGAACCAAATTGAAGTTTAACGTGCAAATTCAATGTTATTTAAAATACTTATAGATGTTATTTTGTGCAGATAAACTCAAATTATTATTGAAGAAATAAGGAGAACGTGAATATGAGTCTGCAGCAAAAGACATGTGCTGTCCACATCAGAATTTTTAACAATATGACAACAATGATTTATAGAAGTGAATGGGGATTATTTGCAGGCCATTTCGGAAAAAATGTAGGATCTATATTTAAAGATCCACCAAATTTTTGTAGAATAAAATGTTCTACAAATTTAAGCTGTGTACCAAATTTTAACTCTCTAGGACGTAGGAAAGTACATTAAAAATGCCATCAAGTAAGTATATCATGAAGAGTTATATAAAATTAGAAAAAAAAATTGAAAAATTGTTATCTACCAAATTTATTTTAAAGTGTGAAGCTTCTCTCTTATACAAAACAATTAAGCGTTTGGAAAGATATTTATTATATAATATATCTCTTTTTCCTTTCTGGAGGTTATCCCAAAAGTCAGAATTCAATTTTGTTTTTCTCCCTATATTAAATAATTTTTAATTTAAAAACTACCTAAAATATATTTTACTGATTTTTTTTTTATATATTTTATGGGATAATGTAAATATATTTCCTAAAAATTTCGAAGCAATTTGTGAATTTTAAATTTGCTTAAAAATTTTTTGAAAAATTAGGTCCCATAAGGGTTTAATGTATTTCATTTTTTCAATCCGGGTTCAATAAAAAACTAATCGGGTGGTATTATTTATTTATATTCGCATAGGTCCCACAGATCGTCTGAAAAACATACTAAAATTTCATTTCGATAAAGTCATTTTTACGGCAGTTATTGTGCTAACGGACAGGCAGACAGACAGACAGAATGAATGAACAAAGTCATAAACACTTTTCAACTATGTTGTAAAGTGTTAATAAATGAATAAATATTAAAAAATAATAACAGGCTACTTAAAAATGGATTTTGGTTCGGATATGATTGAGCCACACTGCAGTTAATTATACTATTATTAATACTTTGTTATCACCAAATTTGTTATTTATGTAGTCTGTTAAATAATGAGATATTTAATACAACGATCGCTATTTGTGCCCTAAACATGCGCAAAATATAAATTAAAATTTACTTAATTTATATGTAAATGTAAAGGTTTTCAGATAAATTCAGCAGATTCACCCATAATCAGTATACTAATGGAAGATGGATACAAGGTCTGTCGATAAAGTTATCAGCAAGTGGCAACTAATGAATTCAAATTTATAAAGTTTGAAGCGATGTGTCACTTCATTAATGAACGCATAGAATACATACAGCTTCGTTCATTTAGTTCTCATAAAACTCGTTTTGCGCTGGAACAGAAATTATTAATAGCATAATGATACCTACTTTGGAAATACACGGTTAGACACTTAAAATTTCTGGCATAATTGATTGACATTTAAATTCACCTGAGTATTTCGATGCACACACCGATACTCTACGACCGATGTGCTTGTTTAACAGTTCTTAACGACAACAACGCTTATGCAATAGTTCTCGACTACGTAGAAAAAAAAATCTGATGTGGGCAGCACATGACTTTCCCTGCAGACTTAAATTCATATTTTCTTTATTTCTTTAATAATTCATTACATTGAGTTTAATTGCACCAAATAACACTAAATTCGCATTTTTAATTCAATTTTTTTTTATTTGGTAATTTGGCATTTTTCCGAAATCGGCGTAACAAAAATGCAAGAAATCCCAAATATCTTGAGAACGGTTAGTCCTAAAGTATAGTGGAGTGTGTTATATTATTTTCTTCTTCAAAAATTGAATATAAAATAAGAATTTAATTGATACATTTGAGCATACACTACTTAGTTTTGTTTTTAGATTTTGGCGAGCCATTTCATAAAAAAGGCAGGTTGTTCTTTTCCGAATCGCACTAAATTCTAATCAGAACCAGAGTATCCAAGAAGTAAGTTATCTACGATTTTTTGTAAAATTTGGTCAATTAGTATTTTAGCTAGAGTGGATAAATGAAACTTTTACGGGCCATTTCGCAAAAAAGGCGGGTTCTGTTTTTACGAATCATAGCAAAAACTAATCAGCACCAGAGTCACATCCAAGTGACTTACCTACCAAATTTTTTGAAATTCGGTTAATTAGTTCTTGAGTTGGAGTGGATACATACATTGCACAGACACACAAACACACAGATAGACAGACAAACACACAGACGTCACGTTAAAAATAGTTTTTTCGCATTCCAGAGGTCTCGAAACGTGTAGATCCGTCGAAAATTGGAGTTGTGATTTTCGCCATGATTCCAATAATTGCCCTACATTCTTCCAATACATTACCATGTATTGCAGGGAGAGTAATATACCCAGTATTCTTTGGTATTTAATTGAGTTATTTCTTTTAATTTTCTAAAGGTGTATTTGTCCAATGCGCGAGCAAACTCACGATTGCATTCCGTAACACTCCTTGGGCCTGGCGATGAGCACATCACAGCCCTACGCCCTAATACAATTGCGTGTTAGCCCCAAATATGCTTTTGACTCCCTGCTCGGGAGTAGTGTAATACTCGGGAGTACCTTAAATATCCTCAATTGGTACTTTGTAAATAATTTCCTTTGATACTGTCTAAGTGCGTCTATGCCCCCTCTGCACGGACACATATTCTCTAAATAAGTTGTTTCGTGATGCCCTAAATAATCTCCCTTAAGATGTCCTAAAATGAACTTTCTAAAGAAGATGTCCTAAAGGAGATACGTCCTAAGAAGAGGGTGGAGCATATGCAAATTGGGGATGCTTAAAAGCAACAGTACACTTTTCAGAAATCAACAGTACGTTTCCAAATTGAAAAAAATCTGATGTGGGCAGCACATGACTTTCCCTGCAGACTTAAATCAACGTTGTATTTATTTTAATTAAATTTAATTCACTTTTAATTCCATTTTCGTTCTCGTTTGTTAACTGGACTTATTTTCAAAGGTGACGTGGAGAAAATACGAAAAAACTAAAATATCTCAAGAACGGCTAGTCCTAATGCAATGGGGTTGGTGTTATTCTTTTCATCGTTAAAAATTATGTATAAAACAAGCATTTAATAAATATATTTGAGTATACGCAGTTTTTAATTTTAGATTTTGACGATTTTTGCGAGACATTTTGGAAAAAAGGCAGGTTATTTTTTTCGAATCGTACCAAAATCTAATCAGCACCAGTGTAACCCACAAAAACTTATCTACCTAATTTTGTGAAATTCAGTCTATTAGTTTTTCAGCTAGAGTGGATACAATCTTTTGCGGGCCATTTCGCAAAAAAAAGGCGGGTTATTTTATTTCGAATCGTACCCAAAACTAATCAGCACCAGACTCGCCCACAAGTGATTAACCATCCAAATTTTCTCAAATTCGATCCATTAGTTTTTTAGTTAGAGTGGATACAAAATCTGCACAGACACACAGACAGACATAACACATACACACACACAGACAGACATAACACATACACACACACAGACGTCACGTTAAAAATAGTTTATCGTATTCTAGAGGTCTCGAAACGCATAGATCCGTCGAAAACTCGAGTTGTGATTTTCGGCATGATTCCAATACTGTCCCTATACATTACTAAGTATTGCAGGGAAAGTAATACTTGGAATCGAATGAATCCACCGGCAGTTAATATGATAATGTTACATCGAAATCTCGAATGCACGTGCTTTAAGTGAAATAAATGTCAATCTCCAGGTTTCATAAAATAGACGAAGGGCTAAACCATTGAAGACAACCAATTATTTAAATTTTTTGAATTATAATAATAATGAGAATTATTATTTAAATCCTTAATACCTTGTTTATAAAACTATTTAAATCTTAAATACTTTGTTTATGAAATAATATAATGTAATTATTGTAAAAACGTAAATGAATAATATTTAAATGTTGCCTGCCGATTTGGCATAAATGTAAGCATTCGTTGGCACTGTATTTTTCATTTCGCCACTGATGAAGGGCATGGTGATGCCCGAAAGCTCTTTGACTTTGTATACATATGTACGTCGAGAAAGGCGGTTTTATTATGATTGTTTGTATTTAATTTAATATTTTATTAAAATTGACATGTATCTATTCTAATTAATTAGAAAGACTTCACCTTTTATGGCACAGTGCCGTATGCTGTTAGAAATATTTTGAAAAATGTGTAGGTGTGACATAAAAATCCATAGTTATTGCACCGATGTCAGAAGAAATATAACTTTTGTTTCATAGCAGTGTGCCATAATTGATTAACCATGTATTAAATAGAGAAGATCAGACTGTCAATATAATTTTTATATATTAGAATTTTAAATTAGATTACTTCTTCAAAGCACAAACGGTGCATATTTTTACTTTCCTTGCAATACATGGTTATGTATAAGGAAGGTATTGGAATCATGTCGAAAATCGCAACTCGAGTTTTCGACGGATCTACACGTTTCGAGACCTCTGGAATACGAAAAACTATTTTTAGCGCGACTTTTGTGTGTGTGTCTGTCTGTGTGCCTGTGTGTCTGTCTGTGTGGTTGTGAGTCTGTGTGTCCGTGTGTCTGTGCAATGTATGTGTCCACTCTAATTCAAAAACTTATATACCGAATTTCATAAAATTTGGTAGGTCAGTCACTTGGGTATGGCTCTGGTGCTGATTAGATTTTGGTACGATCCGTATAAACATAACCCGTCTTTTTTTGCGAAATGGCGCGTAAAAATGTCATGTATCTACTCTAGCTAAAATACTAATTCACCAAGTTTCACAAAATTTGGTAGATAAGTTACTTGTATAATGCTCTGGTGCTGATTAGATTTTGGTATTACCTGCCTTTTTTAACGAAATAGCTAGCAAAAATTGCCAAAACCTAAAAAAAAAAAGACTACCTATGCTGAAATGTATCAATTAAATTCTTGTTTCATACGCAAGTTTTGACGAGGAAAAGAATATAACATACTCCATTATACTTTAGGACTAACCGTTCTCAAGATATTTGGGATTTCTTGCATTTTTGGTTACTCCGCTATCGGAAAAAATGTCCAATTACAAAAAATGTCCAATAATAACAAAAATTGAATTAAAAATGCAAATTGAGTGTTATTTGGTGCAATTAAACTGAATCTAATGAATTATTATAAAATAAAGAAAATATGAATTTAAGTCTGCAGGGAAAGTCATGTGTTGCCCACATCAGATTCTTTTTTTCAAATTTCATGAAAATTCGTCTATTGAAACTATTTCATTCAAGGTTCGATTTAAATTTCTTCGAATTTTTCAATGGTGTTAAGGCGGAAACACTGCAATAACAATTTTGGTCGCTAAAGAATCGATTTGTGCAACGATTGCTTATCATGGTGCTTCAACATTTATTGAATGCTAGAAAATATGTTTAGCGTTGCCCAGGATTTAAGATGCAAACCCTTGATTAAAATCACACAGGAAATCATTGTGGATTCTCGAAAACCAAAGAACTCTTTAACAATACTTCCGCTTACCCCCCCCCCCTCCCCTTGAATAAAAACTTCTACGCCAACTGTGCTAGGAGTGTAACTCAGGGAGAATATCTCATTGGCATTCTATATCTCGAAATATTATGTTTACAACACGTGAACGGTACATATTGCTTAAACAACGAAAATGTGTTTATTAATTGTACGAATTATGTTTAAAATTTGTTTGAACGATAATTTTTTAATCTTTCCAATGGTTTCAAGATAGAAACTCTGATAATATTTATTATCGCTATAATGAATCGCTGTGTATGAAAACTCTCAAAATCGTGCAAAAATTATGTTAAAACATAAAATAACTCAAAAACTGAATCGATTTAAAAAAAAATTTAGTCGAGCTGTACCTTCCAGTATCCTAAAGTACCTATGTACCGATGTCATGACTGTACGTTACTTAGATTTTCAGCTACGGACGACAAAGACAAACAAACTGGCAGATATATTTCTTTACTAGCAGCATACACGTTCTTCGCACGGAGTATATAATATAAAGAATCTTAAAATTCACAATCATGTGCAAAATCCTATAGTATACTAAATGACATTTTTAATCAAAATATTCTGTTAAAATATTTAATTTAATGCTCCTAAAAAGAAGATTAAGAATCTTAGATTAGAAGATATGTCAGAGTTTTAGTAGAAGATTACCTGCATTACAATATAAGTCTAAAAAATGTTTGCCAAAATAAAACAGATGACGTAATAAATTGAAAATATCAATAATCCCCGTCATCTTCATACCAGAAAGCCATACTTGATTCCAATATATGCCAATATATGTCAAAATATATGCCAATATACCTGTACTACTTATATTCTCGTAGATTAGAATATATATCCATCCTATTCTCCTAATCTTGCTATGTGTGACTTTTGACTATATTTTAATCTAAAGAAAAAATTCGGAGTCGTTTTTATTTCGAAGATGAGATTGATGAAGTTATAAAAGCATATTTTTCAATGATTCCAAGAAATAGATGGCCTGAAGCATTTAATCTTTGGAAAATTCACCTACAAAAGTTCATTGATGTTGGAGGGGAGTACTTTGAACACTCATAAGAGTTGGTAAATTTTTCTTGTAAAAGTCCCAGAGATATATTTAGACAAAGTTGGTGAGGGATTAAACACAAATAAAAGTGTTAATGTTTACAACAAGAGTGCAAATGATGCAACACAGAAATGCATCATTGACAAATAATATCTGCTTCTTATCTTAAATGGATCTTTGACGTGGATGGGAAACATTTTGAACAAGCTTTGTAATCTTTGTGTAAAGTTAGTATTTATACATCAATCCACAAGCCATCAAGTGGCAAGACTCGCGCAGAGCATAAAAGACGCGTTGAATAAGAGACACGCTTTGGTTGCAGTTTTTTTTAATTTTAAAGCAGCCTCCGATTCTATTTGGCGTGTTAAATTATATAAAAAGTTGAAAGACATGGGTTTCAACGGAAAGTTAATAAAATGGATTAAAGAACTAACAGCTCAGAGATATATTTCAGTGCGATACGGAGAGAGTACATCGTCTTATAAACAAACGCATAGAGGGCTACAACAGGGAGGAGTTACGAGTTCATCTCGCTTTAATATTTATATAAGTGATCTTCCTTCTGAATTGGAAAGAATCGATGGAATTTCAAGTGCTTTGTATGCGGATGATTTAGTAATATGGGCACCTGCTCCTCGTAAAGATATTAATCTTTTAACAGAAAAAAATTAATAAAGTTTGAAGACGCTGCATGATTGGAGCAATGAAAATGCAATGGCGGTTAACATGGAAAAAACAAAATACCAAACTTTCACTCTTGGTCAACATTCCACTGCTTTGGATGTCATATATAATGATGCAAAACTAACTAATTTGAAAATTTTGAAGATGTGTCAGAACAGGGCGCTCAGGCTCAGTTTAGGTGCGGCAAAGTCTACTCCGGTCATTTCCTTGCAAATTTTAACAGATAACAAACCGTTAGAAGAAGTATTCCGAGAAAAATCACTTTGCCTTTTTGAAAAACTTATACGTCTTACTAATATTCCCTTTTGGATATAATATGAAAAAAATCTGATGTGCGCAACACATGACTTTCCTTATATAATGTAATGAATGTACTGCTTTTACAGAAAAAAAAAATAGGTTTTTCTTATAGTAGATGTTAATATTCTTTCCAAGATATTGAATTTTCGACAATTAGTCTTCATTTTCATTTATTTAGCGTCATTTTTATCCATTTGGCGAGATTTTCGTGAATTTGGCAACATTTTAAAAAGTCGCTAAGTTGGCGACATTCCGCCAAAATCGTCGCCAAAATCTCGCCAAGTGTTACGCACTAAGGAATAAGTTATTCTGACAGCAGATAAATGACTATTGGCGTTCAAATACAAAAGTATTACTCAGAGTATCTTTTTCCGTGAATGGAACGAGCTAGATTCACGAGAATGATGTCACCTAATTTATCGCATGGTATTACATATGAAAAGGGAACATGTTTATCAATGGGACATATTTTTTTTATTTTATATGACTTTTTGATATTTTTTTTGAAAAATGTGCAATATCTCGAGAACGGTTCATGTTAGCGTTCTAAAATTCATGTCAATCGTTTTCTAATGAAAAATTACATAATAAATGTCTATTTGCGTAACTTTATTAGTGGTTTCGATTTTTTGACGATTTTTTCAAGATTTCATTCCAAAATTTAGGGGGTTCTGAACATTCGATTGCGTATAAAAACAATAGGCTTCCAGTGTTTACGGATTGTGATTTTTGTACAAAATTTCGTTCAAACTGGTCTATTCGTTCGTCAGTTATCGTCTCCACAGACCCACTGACACACACACACACACACACACATACTTTCACACACACACACACACACACACACACACACACACACACACAGACATCACTTCAGAAATGTTTGATTCGTGATCAGGGATGCTTGAAACGTGTTCTCCCGTCGAAAACTCGAATTCGAATTTTCGACCTCGTCACAATACTTTCCTTATACATTATGTATATAAGGAAAGTAATAGTACACCTAGAGTGTTAAAAACTCAAAAGGGATTCTTACAAACTGTTTTGAAACACAGAGAGGACTTGGATCTGCCTGATCGCCCTGAAGTCTTTGTTCCGCCAACTACGCCTTTTAAAAGAAACTTAATTTGGAGTAACCTTAAATTGAGTACTCATGTTAAGAAATCTCAGGCCAGTGAGGAAGAATTGAAAGCATATGCATTGGAAACTATTAGCACGAGATACCCAAGACCTGAGTGGTATCATGTGTATACTGACGGATCACGTCTTTCAATCGAAAACAATGCAGAAGCTGGAGTGTTTTCAGAGGATTTCTCTTTCTACATTACCTTGGGACCGAATACTACTCATTTTGATGGTGAAGTGCAGGCAATTGTAACTGCCACAGAACAACTATTGGTGAGAAACAGTGATACTAAGAATGTGGTTATATTATCTGATTCTGTTTCCGCTATTCAGGCAATTTCGAAGTACGGAACTCCGGTTTCTGCTACTATTGAAAAATGTAGAAATGATCTGGACACCCTGGGGGAACGGGGTACTAAAGTTGTACTACAGTGGATTCCATCCCATTGTAATATCTACGGAAATGAAATGGCTGACTTTCTGGCAAAAAAGGGGACAAAAATTGTTCAACTTTGTCAACATCAAATTCCGGCTTGCTCGGCAACTAGATTAAAAATAATCTAAACTCTTTGTATAAATCACACGTGACGGAGGAAATTAGGGACAAATTTGGAGAGACTCGATACATAACATCCCTGACAGTCCTCGAAACATTGCGGTAGCAGCTTTTAGACTTCTAATTGGACGCGATTGTTTGGCTAAGCACCTACACCGCATAGGTATTTCTAGTAGTTCAAATTGTGTCTTGTGTAAACAAATAACTGACATGGACGGAGATCATCTTCGGGAGTGTACGGCCATTTCTGGAGAGAATATCAATGATCGATATTGGAGAGCTCTTTCCCTTATGATGCTGATGGACTCTTGTTAATTCGTTACTTGTTCTTGTTATTTTTGTTCCTGCTGTGTTTCTGTTTTCTCTTTTTGTTGTGCTCTTCTCTGGCTTCATGCGTCGCTGCGTGCCGCATGGTGGCCAATTGATTTGCATCTATGTGCCTTTCAATTAATAAAAAAAAAATTCTACACAGTGTAGACACTTTTGTAGCAATACATAGCAAAGTTATTATTACTTTCCTTATATACAATAATGTATAAGGAAAGTATTGTGACGGGGTCGAAAATGAGAGGGTAGGAAACGACCGCATTTTGTTCTCGGACTTACTGAAGATACCTAGAATTTATTTAGACGTCACTGAAAAGATGTGTACAGTACAATCAAAACTCTCTAAGCAGGTTGTTTACATCTGTATATTGCCTCTTCAAAATTATCAAATAATTTTCAATTGTAATTGTGAGAAAACAGCTGTGTTTTTGTGTCTGACAACAACTCTTCCAGTCCGTGGCGTCACGAATGACGAAATACTACACTCGTCGACGACAGGTTGACAAGATTTTGATTGGTTGCCGGGCTCATCCCCCCCCCCTGTAGCCAGTGTCCCGATTCCGGATTTGTTGTCCAACGGAACATGGCCAAGACACTTGGTGTGACAGTCTGGGGAGCCATCTAGTTGCATAGTCTAGTTCCTCTAGTTGTGCTGGAAGCCAATCTGACGTTTCGCTTCTACGCGGACGACAATCTGCAACCGATTGTTCTGCCTATCCTGTCAAACAGCCCAGGTTCCATTTACCAACTAGATACCTCTTGAATACATCCTACAAGTTTTTTTTAACAATTTCTTCGAGGATCCCTTACATGGCCATCCAGGTCCCAAGACCTATCACTAATAGAAAACATTTGGTACATGCTGGGAATGCAACTGCAGCCTTCACAGAATACTACTGAATTAGCTGATCAGTTGGAATATTTGTGGAAGAATCTTTTGCAAAGGGACATAAGCAAATTAATTGACTATATTTCGCATCAAATCTCGTTTTGTATAACTACTAGGGGAGGATTTACCACTTACTAAAATGCCTTCTCTTAGATGACAACATTTCTTAATAAAACGTTTTCTTTTTTCGCTCCAAAATTCTAACCATTTGCATATCTTCTCAAGCAAAACATACTTGCCGAGTTTTGCGGCTGTTGCTCACTTTCTTATGGGTGCACACGTTATGTTGCAGCAGAATGTATATATATATATATATATATATATATATATATATATATATATATATAATCTTGAATTTTTGTTTCCGACATAAACTTTTCATATGGATGTGATAGTTCCATATACAGGTAGAGATATATTAAGATACGAAAAGCACCAGAAAAGCTGCTTAGATCGATTTTACATTTCTTTGCAAATTATTTTTTATACTATCCACTTCAAAGGACAGGGTTGTAAAATACAATTGGATGTGAGATCTTTTGTAAGGTCCCATCCAAGCAGCTTCTGACTGTTATCAAAGGAATATAGATTACTTTATTTTAAATACGCCCTTTTGAACATTAGCATGTTAATGTGGAATTATCTTAGAAAATGTTTTTATTTAAAGCTTAAGTTGAACAGAATGATTTGAATAGTAGAGGCTTTTTTTCTGATTTTGATCAGTATTTTAAATGCATGACAAACTCAATTTGATTTATTTGCATTTGATTTATTCACATAGTTATTGTTTGTGGTCAAAAATTCGAAATTTTATAACAAAAATCAATCTTTTAGATTTCACCCAGTTTTATTACCACTTCATCACTACGGCCATGCAAGAAATTCAGTCTCAGCTTCTGCTTCTAAAAATTTAAATTCCACATTCCTTTCTCTTTGCCTGCATTTAATTTGAAGTAGAATATATTCATTCCCGTGCAGTTTACGTTTATAATTAAAATGCTATCAATTTGGAAAATTGTTTTTATTGACCTTGTAGATTTTCTTGCATGTTTTTGTTTTTAAAATGTGAATGTTGTTACAAATTATTTTCTGAAAACTTGACTTTAAACGCAGAATACAATGAGGAGTACAAGTTCTGGATACTAACACACCATCAAGAACAAGAACAATAACAATTTACAGTAAGTAACAATATACATTAATATACAGCAAGTAACAATATACATTAATAATATACAGCAAGTATTCAGTGAACAAGTGCATTATGTAGCTTTTAAGGTCACAAGACAGATGTAAGGTACACAAAACAGTAATTAAATGCTAATTTGCAAAACATAAGATTATATTTTTAACTAATTGACATATCTACAATTTACTCGTATCACATAAGCTTCTATACTTAACGAAGAATAGCTTATATTTCCTCTGGGGAAAGTTCTGGAAGAAAACAGCCGACTCGTGAAGTTTTTAACTAATCTGCAAAATTTGAGGAGTTTCAAGTACTTTTAAATTTGGCGCCAAGATAACCAATATTGTTACAGTGATCAAGTGACCCGGACCTTAAAGCAATAATAATTGTCGCCTGTAAATACCGTTTTCTCTCGGGGACAATATGTCTTGTACACATTTTAAGTATTCTTAATATATAACAAGAAAGATCAATCATGCTTAAAGCATTGATTATGAAACACTTTCCAACAGCAATGCAATTTTATTTAAACATGTCTAAAATGCAATACATTCCTCGGTAATATTTTAAAACTTATCACAATACTACATTGATTTATTATATTTGAAAACTTAAACCTTCATAAAAAAAAATGAACTTCATTCAAATGACGGCATTGAAATATAAATTGCCTGGTTCAAACATCTCTAAAATGTGATATATTACTCGATAATAATTTTAGAATTATCATAATACCACGATAATTTATTATATTTAAAAACTTCATCGAAAACAACTGAAATTCATTCAAATGACGTCATAGAAAAAATAACACGCCTGGCTCTCTAAAAAAGCAGTATTTCGTTCGAAAATAATTTCCCATTCATGTCATTTATCACAATACTATAATAATTTATTTTATTTAAAAATTAAGACCATGGAGCTATAAGTAATTTAACTCTATGCTTAAAACTTCATCGCAAAAAATCGTCCTTCTCTCGGTAAAGTCAATGAATATTTCTTTCATATCAGCTATGCAGACTCCATGAGCTAAATTCGTTTCCGTTAAAAAAATACAGCAATTTCTATACAACTCATCCTACATATTTTGCTGTTTACATTTTACATAAGTGAAAAATAGGCTTCGTTGTAGAAATAATCAAATTTGGATGAGCATTTAAACTCATATATATTGTAATTGCGTTGATTTAGTATGTAGATGCACAGAATTTAAACCAAAATAAAGTGGTTTTAGGACGAATACAACACTCAATATGAAATAAAAAGAACTTTAAAAATTACGATTTAGAGACAAGATGGATGCCATATTTCATTTTGAAGTGGATCACGTGATACTTTCATATCATGGTCACGTGATCGTTTCATATAAGAGGTGTTATTATTATTTTAATTTTTATTTAAAAAACTACTGAATATATTTCGCTGAATTTTTTTTATGTATTTTATGGAGCAATTTGAATATTACCTAACAATTTCGAAGCAATTTGTGAATTTTAAATCCGTTCCAAAAATGTTTGAAAAATTAGGTTCCATAGGGCTCAATGTATTTCATTTTTTCAACCCAGGTTCAATCCAAAACTAATTGGGTGATATTATTCATTTATATTCCCATAGGTCCTACAGACTGTCTGGACAACATACTAAAATTTCATTTTGATTAAGTCATTTTTACGGCAGTTATCGTGCTAACGGACAGACAGACAGACA